>CM045771.1:117691911-118021364 GCA_025200525.1 Camellia lanceoleosa | reverse complement strand
TAGCAAACTATGCAAACATGCAAAGGAGTACTAAAATTTAACTTAAAAACATACATATCATGCAATATAAGCATGAAAACAAAACCAAACATGCTCAATACACAACCAAATTATGTGCTCCTTTGAGCTGTACGGTTCTTTCATGATTATCATATAGGATAAGTGGCCTCCTTGGAGATTTTATGAAAATATTCACCATCAAATCCCCAAGACTTCAGCTGTGGGAGGCGCCAAGGCACCAAAGTCTCTGGGAGCCACAAAATGGTTTAAAATGGGGCCTTTTCAAGGCCTTAAAGGGGGTCAAACTTCCCAAAGTGCAAAAACACTCTTAAATAAACAATGTCAAAGAGGGAGTTAAAAATCAGAACTTTTATGTGTTATATAGGACTAGACACAAAACTGTTTCGTTATGCTAGGAAATGGAGTACAAAATGGGGTAAATAAAAGTTAAAGTTTCTGTACGTCCGTTTTTTCACAAATGTTGAAGTTGTTGGGTCCTTGAGCCCAAACCACCAAGCCAACACTAAAGTTAACAAGCTTCCTGATTCCTCAAGGAAATACTTTATAAAGCCAGGTAGAAACACTAAAGCAGTAATACGTAACCCAAAGCACCCAGTGTAAATGCAAATAAGCAAGGAAGAGAGATAGGATGGGGATATAGGATTTCTAACCCAAAACCAGAGCTTCTTCTCTCTCGCCTAAAAATGTCTAACCCTCAATTTTTTTTTCGAAGCCAAGAGAAGAGCCTTTTTATAGGCACAAAACTGCTTAAGCAGTTACAGTAGCTCATCCTCTCCATACACGTACAGGCCAGGGTGAACCAAGCACCAGAAAGCCAAAGCCAGTTCAAAAATATCTCCAACAACATCCGTAGTAGATGGTCGCATGTATGAAATGGTCATTTTGCCAAAAAGAGTCGGACTCGGCACGTAAATAGGGTGCCGATGGTAACACCACCAACCGGGTGGCCTCTAGCCACTGGTGGTATGTAGGGATGCCTCGAAGGCATTCCCCGCCTCTAAGGCAAAGCACAAGTGTTTGGTAAAACTGCATAAACAAAATGGGCCAAGTTCGGAGGTCCCGAGGCAAGGCGCCAGAGTAGTCGGAACTCCCGAACTCCAAACAAACACAAACATGGATAATCACCGAGTGTTCAAGCTTGACGCCTAAGTCTTGAGGACGGCCAAAATGGGGTGTCTACACCCATCATCCGATCCCTCCACAAAGATGACTCTGGGCCTCCACTCCATCATTCGACGGTATCAGGCATAGGCAGAGAGAGAGAGAGAGAGAGAGAGAGAGAGAGAGAGAGAGATAGAGATTTGGGTTTCCAAATCTAGGGTTTGAAGAGAAGAAGAAGAAAAAGAAGAAGAGAAAAGGGCTATAGGTGGAAAGATGAGGAGAGAGGAGCTACAATAGGGGAGGGAATAGCAGTGGAGCGGAGATTTGCAGAGAAGAGATGTCGATCAAGGAATTGGCAACGCCGCTTAGCAGCAGGGGTAGTGAAGAGATGTTAGGTTTAGGATTAAAGTTGGGGAGATGTGGATGGCGGGGGGTGGCTCATTGGAGCTAGGGATGGCGAAGGAGGTGCGGCCGAAGCTGGAAATGGTTACAATGGTGACGGTAGCGGGTGGCTACGATGGTGATTAGGGTTAGATGGTGATGGGTTGTGTGGATTGAGAAATTTGTGTTAAGGTTCAAAATGTAATTGATTAGGAAGGATAAAGATGTAATAAATTTTTGAAGGAAATAAAGATTGAAGATTAGAGTGGGGTGTCAAGAAGGGTAAAAATGAAAGATTATGGTGTATATCGAGCAAATTACCAGACATGCCTCTTTCGCCATCCCTGCCCAAATGACTCCACCGCCATCACTAGCCGCTCACAACCCGACCTTTGTAGTCATGGTCCTCTAGCTGCTACATCAACTATGTCCTCTTCCTCCACCGCACAACATCTTGCCACCATTATTGCAAATTCAAATTTGAAAATCCAGATCTCTCCTCTCCATTTGTAGCATCAAAGTTGCAATCAGCCATCACTATCATTGCACAATCGTAAAAACCCAGATCAATTGATCTCTCTTCTTTCCACCGCACCTATTTCTTTTTTTTTATTTTTATCTCTCACTACAAGAAAAGGGTGGTTGGGGATGGAGGTCGAGGGGATGAAGAAAAGGAAATGGGTTATATGGTGATTGGAAAGGAAGGGGGTCATTGAAGGATTGTTGCAGGTGAGGATGCGACATCAAAATGGAGATTTCATCACTAGAAATCTCTTAGACGACTCATCATTATCCTCCCTGCCTAATCAAACCAGAGTGAGGTTATTCCAATGATCAAGTTGAATAGTTAGAGTACCATTAAAATGTTCCACAAAATAATCAAAATCATGGATTTCAATGCATCAATATTATCAATCCAAGTACCACTCTCATTCTTGAGAGTCTTAATTTTGCATTTCCTCATTTTGGTCTTGAAAGGTGGAAGAACTTGTGTTTCTATCCCCTTGGGTAATCTAGTTGATCTAGACTTTGAAACCACAGCTTGCTTATCTTGATAGAGAATTTTATTGATCGCTTCAATGAGATCTATCTCTAGAAGATGGAGGTTGTGGGAATAATTATAATTTTGGGATTTCAATGCCCTCAATCCTTCCTAGCAACCACCTCTTTTTTTGAAAATATTTCAAAACTTATCTTTATTCCACTCGTTAGCCTTAAAAGCTAGTTTCTCTAGTTTATCCATAAGAGAGGGGTGAGTTTGTTCAATTGTTTCCACCACGCATCGAAATTCATCATGAGAAATCCAAGCAAAGTTAATAAATTTGAAGAATTTACATCTAGGAGTAGTGAGAAGCCTTACTGGGTGAAAATCATCGAGGTGAATGATCGTAATAGGTACGAGGTAAATTTTGAACTAGACATTCAAGAAAGGTAGACCTCCATTCTCAGATGCACATAACTCTATCTAACCTACCATGGTATTTGCCCACCTTTCTTGTTGTTTGTCCAAGTTAACACCGCCCATGTTCCAAATCTATCGTGTCATAAATTGCTATTATGTCTAAGAATTTTTTGATTCTTCTCCTCGTCCCGCTCGCTTTGGTTTTTACCCCAAGTAAGCTTCTTCTATTTGAATAGTAAAGTCATTGAATCCCCAACTAAAAGCCAAGGCTTAGACATGATTTTGGCAACATTTTCAAGATTTTGCCAAGTTCAGCCTTCTTGTTGGTGCTAGGACTTGCATAGATAAATTGACAATATCCAATCATGGTAATTTTGCCTAGATATTCTAGCGCTTATTAGTTGGGAACTTGCCTCAGTGGCTCCTACATGCACAACACTAGGATTTCAAATCATCCGTATTCCCCAACTCCTTCCAATGGGGTCCACATGCCATTATAAATCTTCTTTTTGTGTTTGTTTTTGTGAACCATTGGTTTGCACCCACACTCCGCCGACATGTAGCGAGGTATTGAAAAAATCGAACCTCTGAACCATTTTTTCAAAACGCCACTCAAAATAAGCCAACTAGTTTATTTAATTATTGATTTGTTTTGTTTGGTCAATCTAGGCAACTAAGCCGGGTTCTTCATGTGGGCTTGTTTTTGAGCATTAAAAAAAGTAAAGCGGTAGAATTTGTATTCAAGCCTCGAATTTGCCTCCGAATCTTTTTTTTTTTTAATTTTAATTTTAAAAATTTTTAAATTATTTTTTTAAGACCGTGTTAGTTAGTTTTCAATTTTTATTTTTATTTTTAAGGGTGATTATGTGTAGGGATGTGTTAAAAATTAGACATCCCACACCAACTCATATACAAAATTATATGAAATTAACAAAATTTAACCAATAAAATTAATTGATCACTAATTTTATCATTCAACCAAATTCAACCTAATTGACCGATCGCTTAGGTTATTGGTTAAAAATTTATCAATTCCATATAATTTTGTACGATGAGTTAGTGCATTATCTAGTTTTTGGCATACCCTGACATAAACACTTTTTTAAAAAACCAAACCAACACAAATTTCAACAAATAAATTAAAATTAAATTAAAAAAACAATATAGAATTAACAAATTTTAATCGCTGTTCTAACTGATCACCAATTTTATCACCCAACTAGTCCAACCTAACTCATTCACCTTATCAAACCATATAGGCCGAGTTGGTGTGTGATATCTAGTTTTTTAGCACACTCTTACACATAACCACCCTTGCAAAAAAGAAAGGAAAAGTAAAGGAGGGAAAAATTTTTAAAAAAGCCAAACTAACACAAGAAAAAAAAAAGAATTCGAGACCTCGAATTCGAGGCCTCAAGTATTATTGTAAAAAAATAAGGATTAATTTTTATTTTTTTTATAAGTGTGTGAAAAAAATAGATAAGCAATGTCACTTAAATAAGTTAATAATTTAATAAGTTGACTTTTTTTTTTGTAATTTTTTTTAAAAAAAAAACCTAATAATCACATTAAAATAAATTAAGCATTACTATTCAAGACTAAAAATTATATTCAATTTTCAAGTTCAATAATGTAACAATCAATTAGGATATTAAAATCAACATTCTCTCATATGTTCTCTAATTATTAATTAAGAATATCACTTGAACATTATAAACTCAAAAAAATAAATCTAAAAAATAAACTTATATGTAATTTTCTAAATAAATTTGATCCATTAACAAAATCACTCTTAACATCCTACTGAGGGTCCGGACTATTATATAAGAGGATCTATGGATGCCAATCCTCTTATATGAGTGCAACGATGGCCGAGAACCACCAACAGTTCCTCTGGACAAAATACCCTACGGATGATAATATGTTCAGTGATTTCTCTGCCCATTTCAAAATGTATGTGAAGAAGAACCAATCGCCTCGCCAACAAGGGATACTTTAACAGAGGTGGGTTTTTCGAATCAAGAAGATGACTGTTGCGAACCTCCTCCTCCTCCTCCTCCTCCTCCTCCTCCGGCTCCTTTCTTATGTGAGTTTTTATCTCAGTTCCTATTATTGATTCGATTTTTCTCCAATATCCTCAATTTTTCTTACTAAGTTTTAAATTGTTTGCTTTGTTTTGATGGAAAATTTTGACCCACAAAAAAAAAATCATTCATACTGGAGATAATCGATTTGGAATTAGATACATCGTTGTTGCTAATCGATCTTGTAGAGAAGATAAAATCCACAAAGAAATGGATGGTATTCTCATCAAGAGTTTCTAGTTCATTTTGGAAAGCCATAGAAATTGGAGGGCATTTACTTACAACTCGAGACCAACCATTTGGTGTTTCTACAACCGAACACGCCGACTTTGTTCCTACAAGTTGATATCTCTGGGTGTATGAGAGGGTTCAAGAACGCCGCTGGAAAATTCAAGATCTTCAAGATCCTTGAAGAAAATTCAATTCTCTAGAAGATGACGAGAGGCTTAGATTCTTCAATAGTCTCAACTAAGAACACAAAAGTAAAGAAATGATGGAGATAAGAGATTGGGTGAAGAAAAAGACAAAGTAACTAGAGAGAGAATAATGGCAAGGCGCTCCCACTTTCACTCTCAAGGTTGATAATGGAGAAGGGAAATTAGTTCTTTCCCAAGAGTTTTCTCTCCAAAATTCATCCCTTGTAAAGCTATGGTGGGTGCTATTTATAGACACCTCATGATGTAGGATGGAGTCCATGTGCAAGGTACATGGAAAATATTTTCTAACCACCTTGTCCAGGAGGTGACCTCTCCGAGGATAAGGAAAACCCTCGAAGAGGAGATCAACCTCTCAACAACCCTTTTCTTAGCCACACCTAACCAATGATCTCCAATCATCCCAAAGGACCGAGGTAGTCCTAGAGGACCCCCTCCGCTAAATATTGCCGAAGTCTCACGGAGCTCGGTCGTGGCCACCTCGACTGAGTATAGGCTAGTTTAACCGATGAGTGAATTCATTTCCACTCACCGTCTCGAGATCGTCTTTGTTCGAACTCCATTACGCCTATGGTTCCGTGCGAGATCTCGAAAGCTCCGAGCCCGCAAGTGTTCGGGACTCATTAATGGAGCGGCTTAGATTACGCTTGAATCCGCTAGCCAAGTGCTTCGGATCTCTAGGTTCGTGGATCCGAACCATTTTCAGTTCGAGCTCGAGTAAGTCTCTAAGTTCGTGGATCCAATCCTTTCCAAAGCTTAGAGCTATTTGGCCAGTTAATGGCGATAAATTCGCCCGCCAATCTTGGACTTGTGATAAATTCGAGCCCACCAACCTTGGACTATTGGGCCTAATTAATTTAGTGGGCTCAAATTAACTCCTCTTACATTTGCCCTAGCGTATGTTAGAGAAATTTTAAATTTCTAACATGCATATTGTCACTCCTTTGGTATCATACGATCACGCCCCTAGAAAATATATTGTCTTGGTAGAGCTTATGGATAAAGTTGATGACTCACCACAATTTACTTGATAAAATCGACAAGCAATATTAAATAAATAATTTTTTTTTTTTTTTTTTTTTGGCCACAAATTTGTTTTTTGAAAGTCAACTTGAATTCTTCAATTTCATAAATCAGCAAACATGAGTCCAAATCTTCTTTTTCTTGTAGAAAGTCAACTTAAATTCTTCAAATCCATAAATCAAAAACATGAGTCCAAATCTTCTTTTTCTTATAGAATATCTAAGGTCTGCTTTTTTTTTTTTATATTCCAAGTCAAAAAACAATAAAGCACTCATTTTTTATTCTTAAAAAAGATCCAAACACTCTTTTTTGCTTGGAAAATGATAGGCACATTATATATATATATATGAAATATTTGAGGGAATATTATAAGGAGTTGCTTCTTTTGCCTATTTAAAGAAAAGGACAACAACCTAATCAATACCTTTCTTTTTCTTTTTGCCTACAACTGCCGAGACCACTCAACCTTTTGAAAAACCTTATTCTCAGCCGTCTCTCTCTCTAAAACGGAGACCAACACAGGCTTTTTCCTTTAGAAGGCTTTTTTATTTGTTCAACACCAGAAGCCACTACCGTGCTTTCCTTCTTCAATAAACTAGTGGCTTTGTACACTAATTTTCATCACAGCTTCAAGCAACACCGCCGACCTAGCCCAGCTCCGACTGCCGCAGACATTGTGGCTCAGCCATCGTCGCTACCTAAGCTGCTGCTCACCGTTGGTGTTCCATTTCGGTTCATCGATGCAGCTTCTCAGAGATCCAAACACTCCGGAGCAAGGTTTACCAACCAGCACCGACACTGACTTCTCTGCGACACCCGGCTTTCGCGAGCTACTAACGGCGATGTATTGCTCCTCTGTGACATCACTGCAACGTCACTATGATGTTGACTTCTCCACCTTACCATCGGTATTTTACCATTATTGGCTTCCCTCTGTTGCGATCTATGCCGCCGGCCTTGGCTGTCCAGCGTTGAATACGGTTGGCTTTGTGTAAGATTTCTCACAAGTAAATCAATCAATGAGAATAAAAATTAATACGAAAAAATTAAATCAAAAGCAACCCAAGAATTTTTACGTGATTCCCTCAATGTGAGGTACATCTACAGGATCGAAATCCGATTCCACTATCAACCAAATAAGTTCCAAACGATTACAAACGAGACACTAATGATCTCACAAAACCACCCTTAGATGAATTCCAAATAATCACAAATAAATAAGAGGAAAGACCTCACCAAATAGATGAACAAAATCTTCGTAACAGTTGTAAAAGATCAAAAATAACGAACCAAATCAACACCAAAAACGAAGCAAAGAACCACCCAAATTAATTCCATTGTTCACACACCCAAATAATTGATTTCACCAAAGTGGAGTATGTGTAGCAGCCGTTCTCTTCACCTCGGGATGAGCAAAAACAAACCCTAAAATATTGTGAATCTAGGGTTTATTATCAAATCTTAGTTGTTTCCAAATTGGATTGTGTCTTCACAAATTAAATATAATATATAAAAATATATTATAATTAATACTAAACCAAATTCAACTCTTTTTTCAAAACCAATTGGGCCCCTGTAACAACCCCATCACGTATAATGATTAATACTTGATTAATTAAGAGGATTTGAGATTTAATTGCCGAATATTATAATTTATTTGGGATTTATGAGAATTGTGGAATCTGACTCGTATATGATTTTATTGAAGGTTTATTTTAGAATTAGAAAATTAAGGGTCCAAATGGCTTAAGTAAGTGAAGTTAAGAAGTCGAATCAATTTAATGTTAATTATGGACCCATTTGGGAGTTTCATTAAATACTCAATTCAGTTTAGTAAAAATTGAGATTTTATTAATTAGGTCCTAAATGGAGTTGATTAAGTCATGAGGATTGAGAATTGTGGCTATTATAAGTTAAATTTAATTATGAAGTGTTTAATTTGAATGTGTAAATTATTGACGAAGATTTGGTGTCTGATCAAAATTAAAGGCCTAAATGATTTGGGAATCAAAATTGAGGAGTAAATAATCTAAGAAACAAAAATTGAGGATAGAAATAAGTTTAATTTAATATTTGGAGTCTTTTGGGAGTTTGATTAAAAATCTGATTCGCATCGGTAAATTTAAATATATTTAATTAGGCTCTAATGGAAGTTAATTAGATTAATTAAATTATGAGAGATTTATGATTTGTTATAATTAATTTAATTATGTGTTGATTAAGATTTAGTAAGATTAAGTGATACTTAATTAAATTATTCATAGATATAAGTTAAATTGGGTCAAATTAATATTGGGGTGTATATAGGTGTGGGTGTAGTGAGAAATCTGCATGTGTGTGTATGAGTGTTGTCTGAAGGCTTAAGGGTCAGGCACGTGCTTGTGCAAGATTTGGAGTGAACATGTGTGTGTGTAAAGTGGTGATGTTCCTTAAGGTAACAAATGTTTATGAAGTCAACAAGAAAGGGAGTGAAGAGAAAATGAGAGAGGGAGAAAGAGCCGAAAAGAGAGAGAGAGTGAGTGAGCCCAAGATTTGTACAAATTCTGGAGAAGAACTCAAGGAAGGGCTATGGAGTAAAGAAAGAAAATGAAAAAAAGAAAAGGGGAAATAGAGGAGAATCAAACAAGATGTTGAAATTAAAGCTTAAAGGTAAGGATTTCAAACTTGATTTTTGTAGATTCATTTTCTAACAACTGAAATTAAGAAGTAATTAGGTTCAATTGCATATAATTAAAAAGAAATTGGCATGAAGATGAAGAAAATTTGAGGAGAGTTTGATAATTAAGAGATTGATGTTGTAATTTAATATTTAAGTTTGATCTTTGTCATTCTTCATAAATTTAAAGTCTAACCTCACATGCATTGTGGGTTTCTAAGATTTTAGATCTTAATTTATGATTTAAAGATTTATGAGCTTAAATTTGGAATAGATATGAAGAAAAATAAGCTAGGCTCATGTTTATGAAAAATTAGACATTGATTTGGTTTGATCTCTAACCCATGCATGTAATATAATGAAAGAGTTTTATTCAAAATTTAATTATGTTTTGGAACATCTATGATTATGAATTAAGTTTTGGGTGTGTTATGAAGGAAATTAATTTAATCTAAACTTGGCTAAATCAAGGATTAAATTATGATTTGATTTGAATATAGAAAATTAGTTGGTTTTAATCTTAATTTCATACATGCAAATGTTTTCCTAAGAGTCATATAACTTCAATTTCATGTAAATTAAAGGGGATTAGTAAGAGAGTGATAAAATTGAATTAGATTCCAAATTATAGAAGTTAATTTGAAATGGGTTACATGCATGTGAGTGGTTATGGTAGATGAATTAGAAATTAATTATCTTTGGCTTGATTTTGTAGAACCATCCTATAATACTTAGAGATTTGAGAGTTAATTCATGAAATTAGGATGAAATTGGGTGTCAAATATAAAATAAGTTACATGCATCATGAATTAAGAAAGTTATAAAATTATTCTCATGAATTAAGTAGGAAATTAAGTAGACGCATGGTTATGGAAATTAGTTGGAAAAT
Source organism: Camellia lanceoleosa (assembly GCA_025200525.1). NCBI lineage: Eukaryota > Viridiplantae > Streptophyta > Magnoliopsida > Ericales > Theaceae > Camellia > Camellia lanceoleosa. The sequence goes on along the minus strand of CM045771.1, from coordinate 118,011,373 downwards.
TTATAAGAATATGAAACTAGTAATTTTGATGTCAATTTCATGCATGTGAATAATTTTCTAAGGAATTTATGACTTTAATTTCATGCTTGAAAGGAAAGTAGAAAGAGCTTGAAATCAATTTTATGTAACTAAAAAGAAAAGGAGAAATTGGGGCCATGTTAAATTTATGGAGTTCAATTTAGAGATTAATCACTTTGGATTTGGAATTTGGCTTGATATGGAGGAAATGAATTGAAAACTAAATTTGGCAATTGGGGCGTGATTTTGAATAAATAATTTTGAATAAATGATATTCTTTTGAATAAATGATTTAGCAAATTATGACTTTAATAAGTGGTTCTCCATGTTTGCATACTAAAGTGCATGTTTTGAAGCTTTAGATACCAAATTTGAACTTTAATTTCAATTTTAGAATTTCAGAATTTTCGTTGTCCGCTCGAGCGAGGGAAGTCCCGCTCGAGCGTGAAAATCGACCTCCTAGTAGTTTTCAAACTTTACAGTCCGCTCGAGCGGCCAAAGTGGCGCTCGAGCGGAGATTCATTTTTCAGCATGTTTTGAGAAGTTGCATTTAGTGTATATTTTTATCCTTATCTTTTTCCAAAGCATTCTAGACATGATTTATGACTCAATAAAGAATAATAAGTTACTAATCAACATAGATTAGTTAGTTAATGAATGAATCATTGATCTAGTGGTAATTGTTTAAGAAGCCAAGTAAAGGATCAATCTATTTGGAAAAGAAGGACTTAGTAATGAAAGAATATGTGAAATAAGAACTCGGTTTATTTAAATGAGAAAGAATAAACGTAGTAGAACTTCGGACTAGAAAGGGCAAGTTTAATCAAGGGAGTAATATTGTATTTCAATGTATATATGTGATGTGCTTGTGTAGGTCACGCGCCATTGTCTGCCTGATTTTCCTGATATGTCCAGTCTGTCTGATTGGTTTCTGCAGCCCACTGTGAGTAATAACTTAGTAAAGATAAGTTCAACTGTACTTATTTTCTGTGTGACAAAATGAGATCTGTTTTCTGAAATGATATGTTATGTACAATGAATGATTGTCCCATTTCTGACATGTATCCGTGACATCCTTAGTACCATGTGAGATTTACAGCCATTACCCGGTATCGGAGGTTCCTTTGTGGAACTGGTTATTCGTAACCTCACGCGTATGCGTTCTGTTTGTAATCGATGCGTCTGGGAGGCCCGCCATGGGGGCTTAGCTGTCTTGTTACCCGGATCCGGATCCTTTGCGGGAGCTAAGGAGGTTATTCATAACCTTACGCGTTGCGCGTTCTGTTTAGTTATGCTAATGGATGTATCACGTAAATGTAACTATGACTTATGATTTCTGTCGGTATATGATCTGATCAAGTATGAATTCGATAAAACTGAATTATGATTTCGATCTGATCAAGCATGATTTTAATACAATATGAATTGATTTCTGAAATCTGTATGGACTCATTCATTGAAACCCTTTACTCTGTTATTATTCACTGGGCTTTAGCTTACTGTATTATTTATGTATGTAGGTGATCAGGCGCGTGACCAAGCTAGAGGCTTCTGTCTAGAATCTGTTTTGTCAGCCAACCTATGTGCCTCCCGTGGAGGTTCCGGATATGCTAGGTGTTGTCGTTATGTGATGTAAAGTTTAAGTTATGTTTTCTTGTTCGTTTCTTCAAGTCAAGTGTATTTTGAAAAAGAGGGATTAAGTCCGTTTCTGCCTAATCTGTATATATATTATGACTTAAAGACGATGTGTATATATGTATATAAAAAGTTAAAAATTTTTCTGTCTCATATAAGTCTGCACAGCTCAATGGACGTTGTATATTTGCTATTTGCTTCCGCTAGCCCCTAATATTATGTTAATTTGTCTCAGAGGCCTTCGGTAATCCCAAGATTACTGGCCGGTTACGATGCTAAACCTATGGGGGCGGGTTTAGGTCATGACAGTCCCACACTCCAATAAGGAGGTATACCCAACAATTCTCCCCCTACCGACTTAGGTGGAGAAATCAACCATACCCGCCAAAGTTCGACGCTTTAATTGTTTGTCCCTCGAATAAATCTTTGTCAACATATCTGAAATATTATCATCTGTGTGAACCTTTTCGAGTTGTAACAATTTCGAATCTAACACATCACGAATCCAATGGTATCTCGTATCAATTTGTTTCGATCTCGAATGAAAAGTAGAATTTTTACTCAAGTGAATAGCACTTTGACTATCACAATAAAGCACATATTTTTCTTGCTTTAAATCAAACTCTTGCAAAAATTTCTTCAACCATAACTCTTCTTTGCAAGCTTCTGTAATGGCAATAAATTCAGCTTCAGTAGTTGAGAGAGCAACACATTTTTGAAATTTAGATTGCCATGCCACAGCTCTCCCTGCAAAAGTCATCAAATACCCCAAAGTAGATTTCCTAGAATCAACATCACCGGCTATGTCAGAATCTGTGAACCCATCAAGCATCGGCTTACCATCCCCAAAACACAAATACACTTTTGAAGTCCCTTGAAGATACCTTAGAATCCATTTTACCGCTGCCCAATGTTCTTTACTCGGATTAGAGAGAAAACGACTCACCACACCAACGGCGTGAGCAATATCCGGCCTTGTACAAGCCATGGCGTACATCAAAAAACCAACTGCTGAAGCATAAGGAACTTTCAGCATCTCTTCCTTGTCTTTCTCACTTGTAGGACATTGATTCGAACTAAGCTTGAAGTGACCCGCAAGTGGACAACCAACCGGCTTTACTTTATTCATGTTGAATCTTTCAAGAACTTTCTCAATGTAGTTTTCTTGAGACAACCAAATCAGCTCCTCTTTGCGATCATGAACAATTTTCATAACAAGTATTTGCTTTGCCGGTCCCAAATCTTTCATAGCAAAAGACTTGCTCAACTCCAATTTCAACTTGTTTATCATGGTAATATCTTGACCCACAATTAACATGTCATCAACATAAAGCAAAAGAATAATAAATTTGCCATCTGAGAAATTTTTCACAAAGACACAATGGTCCGAAGTGGTTTTAGAAAAACTATTATTCATCATGAAAGAGTCAAATTTTTTGTACCATTGCCGCGGGGCTTGCTTGAGACCATACAAACTTTTCTTCAATTTGCAAACAAATTTCTCTTTCTTTTTTTCCACAAAACCTTCCGGTTGCTCCATGTAAATTTCTTCTTCAAGATCACCATGAAGAAATGCTGTCTTCATATCAAGTTGCTCAACTTCAAGGTTCATACATACAGCCATGCCAAGTACAACCCGAATAGAAGATATCTTTACAACCGGTGAGAAAATCTCGTCAAAGTCAATACATTTCTTTTGCCTAAAGCCTTTCACAACAAGACGTGCTTTGTACATCAGAGTCTTGCCATCATTCTTCAATTTGAAAACCCACTTATTTTTCAGAATTTTCCTCCCTTTAGGCGACTTCACTAAATCATAAGTCTGGTTTTCAAGCAAGGAATTCATCTCCTCGTCCATGGCCTTTTTCCAATCATTTTTCTTTGCATGCTCAATTGCTTCTTGGTAGCTCTTAGGCTCCCCTTGATCAGAAATCAACACAAATTCATTGGGAGGATACTTTCTTGAAGGTTGTCGGTCCCTTGTAGATTTCCTCAACTCAAGTTGTGGTGGCGGCTCTTGAGTTGGATGCTCTTCCTTAATTTCTGGCTCAACTTCATTAGGATTAGCATCATCCTCTACATCTTTAATAGGTGGCTGCACATCTCCCCTGTTTTCATCATCAACTAAAGATGAAGGAGATGGATTCATGTCAATGAGATCACTAGTTTTTTGTTCCGGTTGATCACATTTGCTAAAGTCTTCAATTGTTTGGTCTTCAAGAAACACAACATCACGGCTTCGAATGATTTTCTTGTCGACCGGATCCCACAATCTATACCCGAATTCATCACGCCCATAGCCAAGAAAAATACATTGTCTTGACTTGCTATCAAGCTTGGACCTCTGTAGACAAGCCAGTGGGGGGGCCTCGCTACAGCTCGGACTCGATTTGTGTCACGATTCTTAATCTTGAACCAAAGAGTCCAAATCCGGCAAATCGTTTTGAGAAAACAGATTTTTAGAAAAGAAGTGCCAAACATGGACTGCTTTGCTAGATACAGAGTCGCCACCTAAATATTTTATTTTGGGAAATTTAGGAAACCCTGACTCGTTGCCTAAGGCCACGTGTCCGTCATCACCAAAGTTGCCTCAGCTCGGGAACTTGGGTACGATTGGGGAAGGTCACTTCGTGAGCACCCCCGCTCGCTCGATCAAAGATCGGCCTTACTAACCATGATATCTATTTTTGAAAACATTATGTGTTCTTATTCCGATTATTAGCCTAGATTACTATGTGATGCGCACAGCATACAAGTACAGACTGGATCGCCTGAATTGGAACAAAACATTTCATGTTTGTTTTTGAAAATGGTTTGATGGCGCTACTCGCAAGTAGGCTAAGACGTGGATTTGCCACCCTCGGGTGGGCTTAAGGAAAACATGATTTTTCCACTATCTAGTGGGCTTAAAACTCACAATTAATGAATTGTTCCAATTCAAATAACCCAACCTTCACCCACAGGCATTCAAGGCAGTTATATCACATAAGCATATAGCCTCATGGTAAGCATGCTATCATGGCAGTCACTCACACACATGCAAGGATGCTAAAGTATAAAACTTACCGAGTACTCCAAGCCAAAACAGAAGCTAGTTAGAAATCCATGCATGATCCTAACTATACAGAGATGTCTAATGGAACACATGCAATAATACAACTATAGCAGGCTCGGCTATTCTAAACATGGCATATGAAATGCAACAGATAACATGTATTTAACTTGGAATTGAAATACAATGCAATGAGTTATGATGCGCCGAGCCCGGTGCATGCAAAACAGATGAATGAATGCAACATGCTATCATACTGTATGCTAATTGAAACATGCCCTAATTTAACCATCATAAGCGGGTAAATAAAAGGGAAGAAAGACGTGGGGTTGGAAGACATACATCACGCACACGCACACTTATTACAATTATGCCCTCGCACAGAGGGTCCGAATAAATAATATACAGTCCCAAATGAATAATATAGTCCGAATAAATAATACAGTCCAAATATGTACAAAACCCTAATTAATTAGCAAATTTAACTAGGAAAGCATTAAATTGGCATGCAAGCGTGGACATCTCGACTCTTCTCCGGATGATGAATGATGCATGCTCGGGTTGCCTTTGCGCGGAAATCCATAGCGATGCCCCAATTAGCCTGTGTTTGCAATTATTCTTGGAATGCGTGCCAAGCTTCGGAAGACTGCTGATTCTTGATTTGCTGCAACAGAGGGGCATGGCAAAGTATTTTCACACATGTATGCATGCCTCGATCCTCGTGCCACCAATCACGCATCTCGATGCATGATGGCCGAGGAGTCGAATTGCACAACTCAATATGGAATGAATGCACATGAAAATACAACTAAGACCTAACTCCATCATGGACAATCCGGAGTGTCGGTGACTGGGGAATTGAGACACATTCCGTCACTCGGAGTACGAAACGTACCTCGTTTCCCGTGCTCGGGTTAACTTCTATCCCAAACACAATGCAATATGCATGACATGCATGGATGCAACTAAGATACAACCTAATATGCACAATGCTATGAAATGGCATACACGATGCACGAGGTAACATGGCATACACAATGTGCTAACATACAACCTAGCATACACAATGCTGTGAAATGAAATGGCATACACAATGCATAATGGACTTACACCAACACAAGTGGACCTCAGCCACACTCACATGAGAGGCCATTAAGTGAAAATGAGACACTCGAGATGCGTGCACGTGTGCACGCAAACCGAGGACCGAACCTAAGGCACATAATGCCACTCTAACAAGACATGACAAGGCATGGAATATGGCATACTAGCATGCAAATTTCAGTAGCAAAAAGTGATGCAAAACAGCCCCGAAGCATGGTAAAATGGCATCCGACGCATGGAATGAGACCCGAAACATGAAATTAGGTACATGGAATGACCTATGGCTACGCAATGCATGCATTATTTGAACATGAAGTATGAAGACAGAATCAAGACAGCCCCAAAAAAAGCATATTTACAGTTTTAAGCAAGGCCAAACAGTGAATAAAAATAGGGCTAAACCAACATGCAAAAATGGCCCTGAAAGAGAGATAAAGAAGAAAGTGGCAGATTCTGGCCATGAATGGCCAAGAGTCCTTCAACAAAGTTGAAGAGGGGCTCAAAATGAAGTACTTTACAGTTTACAACAAGCCACGAAAACAAACACAAGTATGGCTAAATTATTATGCAAGAAATGGGCCAAAAGGGAGACAAAGAAGCAAGTAATGATTTCTGGCCTCAAACAGAGGAGGGACCTTCAACAATGTTGAAGAGGGGCACAAAACATGGAATTTTACAGTTGATGACCAAACCCAAAATAGTGCACAAGCAAGACTAAAATACTATGCAAGATAAGGCCAAAAAGGAGGTTTAAACACAAAGAGCAAGAAGGAAGCCTCCAAAACAAAAGACCCTTGATAAAACATGAAAAGGGGATCAAAATAAGGCTATTTACATTTTGGACCAAAGCCCAAAAATACAAGCACAAGGGGCTAACAAATCATGCAAAAATAAGGCCAAAAGAGGGGTACAAAGGCAAGTGACAAAACGAAGCCTCAAATAGTGATGATCCCTTCAACAATGTTGAAGAAGGGCTCAAAATAAGCCACTTTTCAGTTTATGACAGAGCTCAAAACAGTTTATAAATGAGCCTACAATACTATGTAAGAAAGAGGCATACAAGAGAGCTAAAGAGGCAAGTGGTGGCTAGGGACCTTAAACAAGGAAGGACCCTAAAACAAACATGAAGAAGGCCTCAAAATAACACTATTTTCAATTAGGGTCGGAGCCCAAAAATGCAAGCAAGAGAAGCTAATATATTGAGCAAAATAAGGCCAAAAAAGAGGAGAAATGTGCTTACCCTTGTAGACCAATTCTTTGACAGCCTTTGGATCAAGTTTGGATGCTCCTAAGCTCTGAAAAATATCTCCAAGTTGTTGGAATGGAGTATGGAGGCTTTGTGCTATGAGGTAGTGTAGAAATGGTGTAGGAAACTTAGGGTTTTGATGGTTGAAGTGTGGAGAGAGAGAGAAGCAATATAGGAGCTCAAGACCAAAGTTTCTAACCCCTTCAAATGCAGCTGGAGCTCTGGTTATATAGGCAAAAGAGGGAGGAGAAAAAGGGGGGGAAATGAATTCAAATTTCCCCCCAAAAGTGCAGCCCCCCGGATACACAATTTGGGGGGAAACAAAATGTATATTTGTAATGTACCAACAGAGAGGATGTAGGCCAGCCTGGTATTTAGGTTGCAAGTGGCCGGCCGGCCCTCCCCATGGCCGGCCGGCCAAGGGTCAAAATGTTCAAGTCAGATTAGTGGTCGGCCACAACATATTGGTGGCCTCCCATGTGTGCTCAATACAACTATGTGGTCAAAAATTGGAGACAGTGAACCAGGAGAGAGAAAAGGCCACTTTTTGGAGGGGTTCAAAAGGGTCACACACAATTACTGGCCGGCCATGTGATATTGGTGGCCTCCTAGGTGTCTACAACACAAATATGTGGTTTAGGGCTAGAAAAAGTGGCCTTAGGGTGGTCAACATTGGCTTTCAAGTGAGAAAAACGGGCGATGGAGGGCGATGGAGGAATAAAACTGGTTGTCAGAACAATTACTGGCCTCCCACCCTTCTACGACCTTTCTAACAATGAAATAGAGGTCCCTGCCAAAAATGAGCCCAAACCGATGCAAAATGAAGGTTCGGGGGCCGAAACGCGCAGCTCGAGACCTCGAAAACTAACTGTTAGGTACCGGAAGTGGTGTTCGACCACGAAGTTGGTCTCTCGGACCACAGTGTCCCTCAAAAGGAAGTAAATAAGAGGCATGCCAAAAATCGGAGCAAACGGAGGTGGTTAAGCAGTCCCGAACCGAGGCACACGGCCAACGGCTCCAAAAAATCAGAAACTGGACTCCAAACGGGCAAAATGGCCTACGACCACGAAACGTAGCCTACGGCCACTGAGAGATGATCTACGAGATCTCTCCCTCCCTTCTGGAAGAGAAACAGAGAAAACCGAGCCTGGTTCACAAACCGAGGCAAAGCATGAAAAGGTCTGGAAGTCCGGAGGCAAGGCTCGCAGCCGAGACTCTGAAACCTCTGAACGAGCACGATATACAACATCACCAAGCGCTCAATCGGTGACGTCTGAGTCTTAAGGTCGGTCAAAAATGGGGTGTCTACAACCTCTCATCTTTTGGAATATGAACAAAAGCTCGGCAACCAAACACTCTCAAGTGCTCATAAGATACATTTTTATCGGTCCAAACTCTTTTTGGAACATCACCATTCAAAGGATAGGAAGGAGACAAATTGATCACATCAACCGCTGTCTTCAATGCCTCACCCCAAAAGGATCTTGGCTATTTAGCTTGTGAAAGCAAACACCTTGTTCTTTCCACAATGGTGCGGTTCATCCTCTCGGCAACTCCATTTTGTTGAGGAGTCTTCTTAAAATCTTTTGATGTCAATACCATGGTCATGCGACAATACTCATCAAATGGCCCAATGTATTCACCACCGTTGTCTGATCGGATGCACTTCAATTTTTTCCCTGTTTCTCTTTCAACCATGGCCTGAAAAAGCTTAAATACTTCTAGAACTTGATCTTAAGTTTTTAGTAGAAAAGCCCAAACTTTCCTTGAATAATCATCAATGAAAATAATAAAATAAAGTGCACCACCATGTGTTCTAACTTTTAAAGGACCACAAACATCTGAATGAATCAACTCCAAAATATTTTCTTTTCTAGAAGCAACATTTTTATGAAAAGAAACTCTATGTTGTTTACCCGCCAAACAATGAACACAAGTTTTGAGATGTGTACCTTTCAAACCGTGTAAAAGCTCTTTCTTGAACAATACTTGCAGCCCCTTTTCACTCATGTGGCCAAGCTGCTTGTGCCACAATTCGGTAGAAGTATCATCTTCAAGTGCATTGACAACACTGCACAAATTTTTCCTTGCATCAAATAAAGTGTATAAGTCTTTTGCACTTAGCCACCACCAAAGAACCCTTTGTGAGCTTCTATATTCCATCACCAAATTTGTTGTTGAAGCCTTCATCATCTAGCTTCCCGAGAGATCAAATTGAGGCAAATGTCGAACATGCCTCACATCTTTAAGCAACAACTTGCAGCCCAAATTTGTTTCCAAGCAAACATCACCCATGCTAATAATCTTGGACAAACCTTCATTACCCATTCGAACAGAACCATAATCTCCTTTGATGTAGGAAGTGAAGAAATCAACTCGAGAAGTCACATGAAAAGAAGCACCAGAATCAATCACCCAATTGCTCTCTTAGCCCACAAAATTGATACAATCATGTTCACAACGACCATGAGATCATCGGAAGTAATTGCCGTTGTGTCTTCTTGCTTCTTATCTACACTTTTGTCACGCCTTTTCTTCTTGTTCTTGAGCTTTCGGCATTCTCGCTTCATGTGCCCTTTCTCATAGCAATAATAGCACTCAATGTCTTTCTTTGAAAAAGAACCATATCCTGATTTGTCACGGCTTTGATCACGACCACGAGGAGTCTTACTTCTCCCCCTTGTTTTGCTTTGGCCTCTCACAACAAATGCTTCCGAATGAGAGGAACCCGCTGATTTTCTTCTAGTTTCTTCATTCAACAAGCTACTAGTGACTTGGCCCATTGTGACAACTCCATCAGGTGCCGAATTACTAACCGTCACAACCAAAGTCTCCCAACTTTTGGGCAAAGAACTAAGTAGCATCAAAGCCTACAACTCATCATCAAAAATAATTTTCATAGAAGCATGTTGGTTAACAATACTCTTTATTTCATTCAGATGTTCCGGAATAGGGCTGTTCTCTTTATATTTTAAATTAACCAACTTACGAAACAAAAAAGCTTTATTTGTGGCTGATTTCCTATCATAAAGGCCTTCTAATTTTTTTCATAAATCATGTGCTGAAGTTTCAATAGCAACAAGATGAAACATACTGTCGTCAATCCATTGACGGATAACACCAATGGCTTTTCGATTAAGCCTATTCCATTTATCATCTTTCATACCCTTGGGTTTGCCACTATCACCCTTAATGGGTCCATACAAATCTTTACAAAATAATAGGTCATCCATTTTAGTTTTCCAAGTTACCCAATTGCTTCCATTGAAGCTAGACATATGACTCACATTCCCCTCCATTGATTTATACAAAGAATTAAACCCAAATAAACCGTAAGTTTTGATACCAGTTGTTGGGGAAAATATAAGATTTCCCACAAGTAAATCAATCAATGGGAATAAAACTAATGCGGAAAAATTAAATCAAAAGCAACACAAGAATTTGTACGTGGTTCCCTCAATGTGAGGTACGTCCATGGGTTCAAAATCCGATTCCACTATGAACCAAATAAGTTCCAAACGATTACAAACGAGACACTAATGGTCTCACAAAACCACCCTTAGGTAAATTCCAAATAATCACAAATAAACAAGAGGAAAGACCTCACCAAATAGATGAACAAAAATCTTCAGAACCAGAGTTGTAGAAGATTCAAAATAAAGAACCAAATCAACACCGAAAACGAAGCAAAGAACCATCCAAATTAATTCGATTGTTCACACACCCAAATAATTGATTTCACCAAAGTGGAGTATGTGTAGCAATCATTCTCTTCACCTCGGGATGAGCAAAAACAAACCCTAAAATATTGTGAATCTAGGGTTTATTATCAAACCTTAGTTGTTTCCAAATTGGATTGGGTCTCCACAAATTAAATATAATATATAAAAATATATTATAATTAATACTAAACCAAATTAAACTCTTTTTCCAAAACCAATTGGGTCCCACACTCCAATAAGGAGGTATACCCAACAGGCTTCTCTCTGCTGCAAGCTCGCCACCGGCTTTAACTATTCCAGCATCGACCACACACATTGCCCACTCAACAAGACGTGTGTGGTTGCCAACTTCTTTCCGACACCATTGTTGCCTTTGGCTTCAACTTGTCCGACGCTGACCACGCACATTCGCCCACTCAACGCAACGTGTGTGGTCTTGCCCAGCCTAGCTCAGTCTTGTCGGCCCTGGGTGTGCTTGTCTTATATTTACCACTCTGCCACTATCTCTACCCGCGGCTCGTTCCAGCTCTGGTTTCCATCTCCTCTCAGATCTGTGGGTAAGCTTTGTTTAATTTTTCTGGAGGAAGCTTCTTGTAAAAGAAATTTTGTAGAGTCTCTAATTCTAATGGATTTTTTTTTTTTTTTTTGTAGCCCAAGAACTTTACTCCACTGGTCCTTAATATTTGTGACTTTAGATTCCACTAATGCTAAAACTTGTAAAGCTTGAGAGTGATAATTTTTTTTTTTTTTACAAGTCTGTGGATGAATACTAAAAAACCCCTGCCTTGAACTCTACATCCTTACTCAAAAAATAAATAAATAAATTCCTGTTCTGTTACATTACATTTTGAATTTGTGAACTCGGGTGGTAGTTTTGACTTCAGTCTTGAACTAGTGCTCTTAAATCTTGAACTCGTAATTTGAACTTTGTAACTTTTGTTGTTGATATATATATATATACCACTCCATGTTGATAGTATCGAAAAGAGTAGAATAAACAAAGATGTTGTTGTTGTTGATGCCCAATGGAGTGATTTCAGTGATGAAACTCATAATGTTGAACATAAATTTTGTTATCGAGCAATTGATCATTGTGGTTTCGGGGAAGATAATGCCATATTCAAACCATATATATTTGACGAATAATACTTCGACACTTTGAACCTTGTGAACACTTTCCTTGCTAGAATCAAAAGCCATAGTATAGAATAGGGCTATATGTTGCTGTTTGTTGATCTCATGAATACTCCAGAAAATGAATTGTTGATGACATTCGAGGTTGAATTTGTTGATAAACCCATCATGTTGCTTGTAAATCTTATTATAAAATGACTGATTGTTGCAACCCTTCGAATAGCAAACATCGTGCCTGAATTCTTGGTGTAAAAATTCCTTATAGAATTTGTTGAATTCATGGATTCTCTGAGAAACGAATAGTTGATGCCGAAATTTCATTTGAATTCCTATGAATTTATATTGCTTCAATGCCGATATTTTGAATTTTTATACGGCCGACTCCTTGCTATTTATACCTGTTATTTCATCTATATGTCTTCTCAAAAGAAATTTGTTGTCCCGGGGTCATCAGATTTGGCTTTCATGAAAGAGAGGAATGTACCCCCGGTGTTTGAGTGGAGGAAATCTCCTTACTTTGATCGGAAGGACCCGTTCTGGCGAGCGGCTACCTCCATCACTTCTCTTCTGTCTCTGAAGGGGGCTTCATTGTGTCTTTCTGAGGACACTGACTCTAGACATGAGACCCTCATTTCCCCCTTTTTCGGTGCTACGCTTTAGGGTTGAGCCAGGGCACTTTCCATACTGTTATTCCTAGTTCAAGGCCTTCTCAAACCCTCTTTTTGGTTGGTAGGAGTGGGTGGATGATGTCCTCTTGGACAGGGGCCTCTGTCAGTGGCTTTAGAAGGCCTGGCTATTGATCCCAGTAAAAATACCTCGATCCCAGTAAAAATACCTCGATCCCTATCCATCCACCGCAACAATGCTAGCCTTGAAGCCATGGCTCTCTGGTGGAGCACCGAGACACACACTTTCATACTTGGCCAGCATGAGATGGGGCCCACCCTCGAGGATGTGTTCATGTTGCTGCGTCTAGAAGTGACTGGCCCTGATGCCTTCTATCCTAAGTAGACACCCTCCGCGGATGATTCTCTGATCCAGTCTCTAAAGCTAAATCTTCAAGCTTATGGTTGGTGGAGTTCTATATTTGATGATTCAGCGAGAAGGACCAATCGAATGAGGACAGACCGTGCATCCTACACGGCATGGATTCGTCACTTGTTCAGAGATCTTCAGCCCCTGGCTAGAGATGCTGACCCTGATTCTCGGGAGTATGAGGTTGGCCAGATGTATGGCTCTAGGCTCTATTTTTTGGGATTTCTAGCTTTCTTCCTCTCATTCTTCATTCTTCCAAGTACACTTCCAGATTCTCTCAATCCTTTTGTCTTCCCCTTGGCAGTTAGGCTCTTCAGAGGGGATCAGATTCCTTTGGCTCCACTATTTCTTGGGAATCTTTATTACCGGCTGGATCTATTACATCGAGACATGGTTCGTTCCGTGGGTCGATATGAGCCTGTTTCTTTTATCCATGACCGTTCCTACTTTGTTTTTTTCTTTAAGAGGTTTCCAAAGTTTGCCCCTACTTCGACTGTATTCGAGGCAGAGGTTCTTCAGGAGATAGTGGATAAAGATAGTATCCTCGTGCTCAGTACTGATGGGTCTCGCACATTTGAGAAAGTGAAGTCTTGCCAGCCGTTGATCACACGTTGGTCACGTGTCATTTCCACCTTATCCTTGAATACTTTGGTGGATGATCCCCGGTGCTTTGTGGCACGCCCTTATGTATGCCCACCAGTGGGTGTGGTAACACCGCTTATCTATCATGGTTCCTCTCGCTTGGTGTCCTTTCCTTTGCCGAAGGGTATCTTTGCATACCTTGTTGATATGCTAATAATGGTTCGTCTGAGTTCGTTACCGGTATGGCATAAGGAGGGCGTTGATAGCATTGTCTATAGACCTGACAGAGTAGCATGTCAATTCGGGTTTGACCAGTGTGCCCCGGGTCCAGCACCTCATTTATTATCTTTTTCAAAGAGCTACGGGCACTTTACTCGCAGACTCGTACACACCATGCTTCCTATATCCAACTCTTTGACGATGCTAGGCTTGAGCCGAGTAAGGGGTTTCACCCCCTCTTTCAGGAGGTATTGGCGGAAGAATATTGATGCATTTATTGAGTTTGTCCAGAGCAGACTGACCATATGTTTGCCTCCGTTGATTTATAAGAAGGACTCTTCTCTTCGACTGCCTGAGAGTCGGAAATCTAATTATATATATGAGAGTTTTTTCACTTCATCTGCTTCGATTGACCCTTCGGCTCGGGTGTCTGCTTCTAGCTTGGCAATTGCTTCTCTAGAGCCAGTCCCTTTGAATAAGGCCTCTGGTCCTCGGACAACCCGCCTTAAGAAGATGGCCTACAGGAGGGCTTCTGATGCTATTTCTTCCACTTCTCACCTTTCCAAAAGGCTTCATCAAGTACCAGATAATTAAAAAAAAAATTTATTTGAAGTTACTTTCCTTCTTGCGGCTATACCTTCTTAAATGAACACTTTTCGTTTTCCCCTGTTGTGTAGGACCCTGCGGTTACTGACGTTCTCAGTACCTTGGCTACTGGCTGTCCTGCCTCCACTAGGCTGGACTCAGAGCTGGACGACACCCTCCCTTTGTCTGCAAGACTTGTGAAGATGCGCACCCCTCGTATAGCGGTTATAGATGATGATGATGAGGCCAAGTCTTCTGATCATTGTTGTTACCTTGTCCTACGTATGCGTCGTCACCGTCCTATCGTGATTGAAGATGCCTCTCCATTGGTCAGATGTTCCCCTCATCACTCAGTTTCAGAGGAGGAGCGCTATCTTGGTGATGAGGTTATCGGGGCTCACTGTTCTGATGTTGACATTATTGAGAACCACGGCTCTGATGCTGAGATTATTGAAGGGACTAGTGCCACAGAAATTGATGTCGTAGGCCATGCTTCTGGAAGCTATGTAGAGATGAGGTGCACCTCTAGGAATAGTGTGGAGGTGGATGTGCTAGAAGCCTCTGAGACTTACTCTGGTACTTATGGTGATTCTTATCCTCCGTGCTTCCTTCCTTCTTCAGAATGACCGCCATCGCTCGCTTCATTAGATGTTGAGATCGATCAAATGCCCCTTGTACAGCCAAGTGACTTTGTTGATGCTAGGAGCCCTTCAGTTGCCTCGGCTTTGCATAATGATTCTCCCTCAGGTAATCTTTCTTTCTGAAGTTTGTCATGTACTTCTATTTGTGAGAAATTTTTTTTTTTTTTTTTTACTCAACTAGCTTTACTGCTTCCTGCCCCTAATAAGACTTCTTTATCTTTTCTTCAGTGTTGGCCGCTACCGGTGTCCTACCTTCTCCTGCCTCGAACTCTGCTCCGACTCTCTTTGTGACTCCTCATGGTTTTCCTTCTCAAGGGGAGACACCTGTCTTTGAGACGACTGCTAGAGGCTCTTCATCGCAGGTGCCTTCGAATGTTTTGGATCTGAATCTCAATGATCTCCACTTTGATAGTGATGCTTTTGGTTTTTCCCTTTATCGATCCGCATTCTCAAGCTCGGGACCTCTGCTGGAAGTTACCCCTCCGGGCAGTTCATCTAACCCGATAGACATTGGGGAGATTCCATAGACTAGTACCTTTCCGGCTCCAATTCCTCCTTCGGCTTCTGGAAACGTATCATTTCTCCATTATTGGGTAGCCCCTGAGTTTGCTTCAGTTCTACAGCTTGTGCATTCGAGTTACCCTAAGGCCTTTGCTTCATTTGCTTGCCAATGTCCACTCATTCAGACTGCTCTTCTCGAGTCTTTTGCCACTATCCTATACAACTTGGACAGGCAACGGCTGTGTGACCTTAACGGGAAAGTAGTCGAGACAGCGTATTAGGGGATCTTTGACATGGAACGTCACCAAGTGGATCTATCATGGCTTCGGAAGCGCCTGGACCAAGCACAAGTTTAGGAGGTAGATTCTCAGGAGCTGGATGGAGTAAATTTGCTTTATTTTTTTAAACAAAAATGTTTTTGAGCTCTAATAATTTTAATTTGTGTGAAACTCATTTTTATATCACTAAAGCTCAATTAGAGCTTTAATTTTAGGAATGAATCGCTGTTTTTTTTAAAATTTATTTATTTGGTATTTATTTTTTGGATGAATTATAAATACACCCCTAATGTTTGCTTAAAATACGAATTGTCCCCTATAGTTTGGAACATTACAAATATCTCCCTGTCAGAATTTTTTATTTAACAAAATTAATTGAAAAAGTAAAATTTCTAACTGTTCATCTATACAATAATAAAATTATCTGAATTATTAATGGAAATAAAATTTTTATATTATTAAAAATTATTAATTAACTAGATGATTTATTAATAAAAAGACCTATTTGTAATGAAATTAGAAATCTTAGGTGCATAATGTAATTTTTACAACCACATGGGTAATTTGTAATTTAAAACTTCAGGGTGTGTTTGTAATTTAAAACTTCAGGGTGTGTTTGTAATTCCAGATCACAGGGGAGGAATCCAGTCACATTCTCACTTCAACCAATTACTAGTTGCCCACCTTAACTTCTTGCTGAGTATTCCCCCGTTCCTCACTTTAGCTGCATCTGCAATTCCCAAGGTTCTTATGTTATATGTTTGTTACAAGTTTGTGTCAAATTTTTATTGCATGTTGTTGTTTAATTAATTGGATTGAGCTATTTTGGTGTACTGATATTTCAAATTATTTTTCATGCAGAACCAACTGGCTAGGGACACTTGGTAACAATCTTGCATGAGCAATATCTTTTATCTATGCTTTTATGTACATGCCACACATCATTAATGAAAAATAAAAGCATAGATAAAAGATAGTACTCAAACAATATATACATGAATGTTCTAACAAAAAAAAATTCTCTAAAATTTTCTCCCCTCCCTCTCTATTCGTGGAGATCACTGCTCAAGTCCTAACTAGCTTTACCGTTCTCTCACAATATTATTTCTTTCCCTCCCTCTGTTCTTTCTCAAAACAGACATCGTCGCCGACGCCCGTACTAACTCTACAACAATTTTAGATGATAATTGTAGCAAACTGGATTTACAAGTCTGCAGATTGCCTAAAGCAAATTCTTTATTGAAGTTCAGTGTAGTTCACCTGAAATCACACCATTAGCACAACAAAAGCTTGAGGATCTATACAAAACTTGGGACTTTAATTAGCTTACACAACTTACGGCGATGAAAAAGAAAAAAGGAATATATATATATATTCTTTCTGAATCGGGATGTCACCAAATTTTTGAGTAAGCCTTCTCTATCGCGGTTTTACTCATCCACCAAAAGGGTAAATATGTAAACAAACCATACTTACAATTCAATTAAGATCAAGCCCACATCAAATTCGCTAAATGCTATACAACCCATGTTCGCTACACAAACAATTGTTGAATTTAGCTCACGCATGTAGTGTGTGCCACTCTTACACAGAGAGAGAGAGAGAGAGAGAGAGAGAGAGAGAGAGGGGAGCTTCAAGTATACCATTCACATGGAGATAGCTTGCTTTAATGAACTACATTATCACGTATATTATGAACTCCAAGAAGAGATTAGAGGCAAAAGTTCAGAAGCAGGCGCATGAAAATATGGACACCAATAAGTCTACACAAAAAACTTCATTGAGTCTTATTACTATGGATTGAAGAAAGTTACTTTTGAACTTTATAGTATCACAGCTCAACATGTCCTTCATTAATTGGATTTCTGATCCTTCAGTGATACCCAAGCGGGGCTGGAGCTTCCTTCAGTTCATGTCCTTGATAGTGTATGTCCTGCAATTCAATCCAATAAACCATTAATTGCTATCTAAACTAAGCATAAGAAAATGAGAAATACAAGGTTTAGCTTCTCTCCACTAACCAAACGGTCTAGTCCAGTGCTTTCTCCCACAAGGGTTGGACCATCCAGTCATTGGGGAGAAGCATATGCCAAAAAGGAGAAGATTATTACCGATGCAAAGTGGTTAACATCACGGTGATGAGCCTCTCGCTCTTACAACCATGACCACATCACGGAGAGTGGAGTTAGGTGGCAGCTGCCAGTAATCAATGGCGATTGCCGGAGCTGGGACATTCTCAATGTTCTCCTTGTCCAACTCCTTCAAGAACTTGGTGTAGGAATGAATTGCCTCCTCTTCCAAGTACCCAACCATACGGTGAGCAAGTTTTGGTGAAATGAGGTATCACTACAAGAATAGTTGCCTATAACCACGTTTGTTAGCCAACGTTTATCGAAAAACGCTGTGGAAGACATAAAATAAAATTAAAAGACACGCATTCCACTTTATAACGTGCTCCGTCTCCCTCCGTCTCCATTTCTCTTTCTGTCATTCTGCTTTCTCTCTTCATTTCTCTCTCTTCTCATTTTCTGTCACCGTCCAAGATCTAGGGTTTTCTGTCTCTCCTCATTCTCCTTGAGAGATTTACCAGGTTCGATTCCGATTACATGTTCAGATCCATCGATTAGGAGTTCCATCGATTCAGATCCATCGATTCTTGAATCGATTTGGTTGAAATTTCTTGACGGTTTTTTATTTTTCTTGATTCTGATTTTGATAATTTTGTAGAGGAAGATAGACTAATTGAATGAAGAAGGATCAGGATCGAGACAGGGACCAGGATCGAAATCGATCGAGTCGCAACAAGAGGAGAGAAGATAGGTTGATTCACGAAAGTAATAGAGAAGATGATGGTGAGGACAGTTCAGAGGAGAGCGTGAATGATGAGGAGGACGATGACGATGACAATTATGATGGACTCGCCACCGCATTGCCAACCTAGGGTTTGATTGGAGCTTTGGGGTTTTAGAGCCCCTCGAGACTCGTCATGGCTACTCCATTTCACCTGTCCGTCACTGCTGCTCAGGTCCTCTCTCTCTCTCTATATATATATATATATTCACTCTCTCTCTAAAAAGATAGGTCTTTGGATTTCAGGTTGGGACGTACTTTGTTGGGCAGTATTTCTAGGTACTTCAGCAGCAACTAGATTTTGTTCACCAGTTTTATGATGAGGCCAAAGACTGTGCTTCGTATTGATGGGAACTCAAGAGAGACAGCCACGGCAATGCTGGTATTGTCTTTTTAGATTCTCTCTGTATGTTTGTGAGTGTGTGTATGTACTTAAATTTATGTATTTGAATTATAATTGAGGGTAGATTCCAACAATCAAATGATGAGAACTACACTTTTGAAGCAGGGAATGGGCATTCTGCTCTGTATGAAATGCATTCTGCTCTATGAAATGCTATATGGATACACACCATTTAGGAGAAAGACAAGGCAAAAGACATTTGCCAACATTCTTCATAAGGATCTTAAATTCCCAGGCGCTATATCGGTGAGATGATCCTCCATCTTCATTCAAGTACTTTCTAATTTATGATACTTTCAACTATTTTCTTTTTAACAGAACCTAATTATGGTGTCTGATTATGACGATACAAGCCTACTTAAACAATTACTTCCTAAATTTACACACATAATGTGGATAGAAATTAATTTGTTGGAATTAGTTGAATTTTCACATAGTTTTGTTTTTTTTAAAAAAAAAATCAAATGCTGCAGCACGGGAATAACTTTTGTACGTGGTGGTGTAGGTGAGTCTCTCAGCAAAGCAGTTAATGTACCGGTTGTTGCACAGAGATCCCAAAAACAGATTGGGTTTGTGCGAAGGAGCTAATGAAATTAAGCGACATCCTTTTTTCAAGGGTGTCAACTAGCCTTTAGTTCGTTGAATGGTAAAAATCAAGAAACCATACAACCAAATCATTTTGCTATAATTTCTCTTTTTCTACCTCTGTTTTGTTTTATGTTTTCAATTTTACTGGAATATGTTTTGTTTTCTGTGTTTTCATTTTAGTTCATGAAATAGTAAGAAATGATCTTTCTATTTTCTGTTTTCATCTTTCAGAAAAAACACAAAAACGTTATTTGGCAAACTAAAGGCCAGTTGAAAAAGATCTTCCCCAGGGTAATTACTATCTCCTGAGAACTTTCAAATAAGATCTTCTCCTTGCACCATAGAAGGCAAATTTGTAAGACACAATTTTTGAAGTGATATCTCCAACTTTTAGTCAGTGTCATGCTAGGATGCAAGAAACATGGCCTCTTGTCCAAAATCTATTTAATATTGGGCTTAGGAGTTTATTCTGCTACTTGGTTATTGTAATTCATCATGTGGTAGAGAATTTTGAGCTACCAATGAGATTACTTCTAAGGTATTGAATAATTTTTATCACATAATTGTTAGATGTTTTTATAAAAAATAAATGCTCTTGTTTTTGAATTTTAATTATTAATCCATGTGGAAATTTCATAAATAATTTTGTGCGAGAGACTTGTGTTTCAATTGAAATTTATGTGTTTTGTTTCTTAATTGTTTTATATTTGTTGAACATTTTCCGGCATATTAGCAATAGGTTACCCCCCTTGAAGTGGATTTCTGGCTTGATGGGCTATGGGAATAATAGAATATATTGTTTTTTTTTATCTAGAATGGGCCTTGTGGAATTAAGTTTCACAGTTTTTGCAAGTTTGACTTAGTTTTTTATTAATCATATTACAATGTGCTTTAGGAAGACATGACTTGTGTCTTCATGGGAGAATATGCAAGCACATGATTTCATGAAATGTTGGAAACTAGTTCTTTTTTCTTTTCTTTTTTAATTTTTTTTAAAATTTTTTATATTTGTGTTGAAAAGTTCTTGTATAATATATACAGAAATAGCTAGTTTGATTTTAAAGTAGTAAATTTTCCATTGCTTAATGTTGAAAACTAGTTTACTTTTCTTAATTACATTTTTATATGAGTGGTATTATGATTTCTTTTTCTGTCCAGGTAATCTTAAAGGGAAATTCAGCATCTCTGTTGAGATAAAGGTGTGTTTCCTCAATCAACATCTTGGTGTTTCTGCTCTTTGGTTTTTGCCATAACAATCTAATGTGCTACTTGTTTTCTTTTGCCTTCACTTTCTTCTTGTTTCTAAAATACAGCCCAAATGTGGATTTCTTCCAAATTCAAGATTCATATCTGAAGAAAATGCCATTAAAAAGAGAATAACTCGTTTTAAAATGCACCAGTCATTGAAATTGCATCAAAGAGAGGTAATTTTTTTCTTACTATTCTCTTTGAGGCTAAGCTATTATGGGAGGGATCTCTCAGTTCATGTGCATTACAAATCAACATTTATATTTGGCTTTGGTTCAATCAGCTATTTATTTTTCACTTTAGTATTGGCTCAATATGTTCGGCTTTTTATTCAGATATTAGATACAAGTGAATATGATCCCTTGGATATGCTCTCTGGATCCAAGGAGAGAGTTGATCACGGCTCTCTTTTGCACTCCTTAGAACAATTTTCGTGTTTTCTTGAATGGTTCCCTCATATTTGGGGGCTTGGGTGGTGGGGCAGATATTACTAGTTGTATGATTGGTAATGCATTCGAAGATGTACTCAAGTGTGTTATTCAGGCAGATGATGGCTTACGCACAACGAATTTCCTGAAACTTGTTACTGAAGTTGTTTTCCGATCAGGGTTACTAGATCGGCTTCTTGAAGTCCAAAAGCTTGATATCTTTGACATAGAAGGGGCAATTCATGCATATTATGATGTTGTTTCTCAGCCTTGTATAGCATGTAGAGGTCTGGGTGAAGACAAACTGTCAGGCAGATATGCTTATCTACATTCAATGCCTTTGGGTAAGAGCTTGAAAATTGTGAGGGACTATTTGATAGCTGCAACTGCAAAGGACTTGAGCATGATGATTAGTTTTAGACCCAGGGAAGATGGGGATGTGGAATCTTCATACAGTGGTGTATTTCTAGAATCAACTAACCAAAGTTTTGATTACAAGGTATACAGCCTATCCAAATCTATCATTTAAAATTTCAGTACGTGGCTGGTGTCAAACAATTTAAGTGGTGTTTGGGTGTCATATGAAAAGCATGGGTTCATCTTTAGATTGCAAATTTTCACAAAAATTTGGATGAAGCTGTTGTTATATTGAAGTATTGTTGTGGGATTTACATTTTCATATACAATGTGGTAATCTCCTGATGGTCTTCCCTGAAAAAAGGTTGCTAGTTTTTTAGTTATTAAATTTTCTAACATAGAAGTTGAGTTTTTTTGACGCATAGCATCTCTTTTTGCCATATATATAGCTCATGGAAGTTGCAATTTATTAGGCATCTTTTTTTGACTTGGATATGAAACCTTTGAAGAAGATGGGAGCACTACTACGAACTTGATCAGCAGATAGTCAGCTGCTACACTCAGATGGTGAAAAGAAAGAACAAAGTGGAAAATGCTGTGACCATTGGTGCTTATGCTAGAGACCCTACCGGTAATATATAGTAGTTTTAGGAGCTTTTTCTGTTTCCTTTTCTTCAGTCCTGTGTATTTATGTGTGTTACAACTGTTAGTGGACTTTCCTATTGAGCTGACTATATTTATGCCTTTCACAACAACAGTTCTAACTTCTAATGCCTAGGATTTAGAAATTAGAATTCTAAATATAGACAATTTTTAAGAGTTAGAAGCCTAGATTTTCAAAGGCTAGGATTACTCTTTTTTTTCTTTTTTTTTTTTTTTTTCTTTTTTTGGGATAAATAAGCTTTATTAAGAAAACATCAAGATGATGCAAAGAATACAAAACACCTCCAATTCTTCTTCTTTTATTTCCCTAGGAATATTTAGAGCTTTTTGGATTTATTCATAATGCTACTTCTTTCTTGAAACCTACTTAGTTGCTTGGCATATGACTTCTTGTTTATTGTTTGTTTGAGTTTACAAAGATAATATAGACTACAAAATTCTTTTAATCATATTCAAGTTGTTCAATTCAAACTAACATAAACTTTTCTCACCTTTTTTGGCTCCCTTTTGTAGTGGCTTAACATAATCAAACTACAAAGATTTATTCACAGATTTTTGTTATGTGGTTGGACACCGTTACTTGCATCACCATGGCTAAAAACAAAAGTTTCCTTGGTATCGCGGAAAGGTACTAGCAATTTTTTGTTTTCAATTTTTCCAAATATGCTTAGTTTTAATCAATTCAAAAAAAAAAAAAAAAAAAAAACCTCCCCCCATTCTTATGTTTCTGTCTAAAGAGGTTGTGTATTTAATGTTGCTATTTTAATTGGACTGTTGCTGTTAGAGATACTTTTACATGGGATTATTGCTTATTTTTTGCTTATGGGATGACTACTTGTCCTTCTATTGAATTTGGAGTTGCTGCTTTTTGTTTTTTTTGGCTTTTTGTTTTTTTTGGTATTGAATATTTGGAATTATGTTATTGATGTGCCTGTTTGGAATTATGTTATTGATGTCCCTCTCTCACTCTCTACATTCTTCTGTATCGGAAACATGTTACGTAACCATCTAAAATTGTCTTTCTGAACCAATATATTGTGAACATTCATGTTGTTTTATATGTGGGTATGCATATATATAATTATTTGAATTTAGATTTTGAATGTTTCATATGTTGATAATGAATGTCTAGTTGCTTAGTTTCTCTTAAGTGGGTTTGCTTTGTTACCAGTTTGAGATATTGTCTTCCTTTCATCCTACTCCAGCAGTTTGTGGGTTTCTTACAGAAGAGGGGCATGTGTTCTAATTGCAGAAACTAGTACATGTACATTGCGATATCATTTTTGTTCTGCAATTTGTGTTTTATGGCTTGTTCATGAACATTGTGAATTAGGATTTTAATTGTTCTGATCTATTACTTCAAATTTTATGCATAAGGTTTGTGATTACGGCTTGCCTCCGTCAATTAACAATAGTATTAAGGTTGGTGCAATATTGTATATCTTTTACATTTGCATATATGGCATGTTGCAGATGCATACATGTTAGAAAATTAAAAGAAAAGGAAAAAGATTTTAGGATCACTTTATATGTATAGCGCATTTTAATGTTGACTTTTGAATTTTGGTCACAAGTCATTTATTATTTATGATTATAATTTGCAAACTTTTTATTTTTTATTATTTTTATTTTTTTGGGGGGTAGTTTCTTTATTTTTTTTAATATTATTGATTCAAGTGTTTTTTTGTAGGAGCATTGGCCAACTTGTTCTTTGAAATAAGCATTGGTCCATGAATGAGCCTTATGGAAATTGTAGCCTTATGGAAGAGGAATTAAAATTGTTTGGTTTATTTTTAGTTTATGTGCTTGTGTAAAGTGCTAATAGTGCAATTTGAAAATTGAATCATTATTTTGTATTTTTTTTTTTTTGAGGAGTTTTATTTTGCAGATTTAGTGCAATTGAAATTATACATTTTCTTTTTATATAAATTGCAGTGTTATATATATATATATTTCTTTTAAAAAAAGGAGAAAAGATGGCGTTTTTTAAAAAACGCCAAGAATGTCGCCATATGATGTCGTGCTTAATCGTGACGGTTTCACATAACGGAATGTATGAGAATTTATGACGCTTTTAAAAACGCCGTTAAAGTCATTAGCGACGTTTTATAAACGTTGTATACCTAAGACGGCGGTCGTATCTGCGACGAAAGTTATAAACGCCGTCTTTATCCTTTAACGGCGTTTTGAAGACTTATAGTGGCGTTTTTTAAACGTTGTTAATTCTGAAAATTCCTACAGTGTATGCCAAGAAGTAAGCATTGAAGAAAACCCCCTGGAATCTGAACACAAGGGCATGCTCGTACCATCGAGGCTTGGCTACCTCCATGAAGGTCATGAGGTGCATCCGTTCGTTTTCTGCTTCATCCAACAATGTCTTGATCCAACCACCGCTGTGCTCAAACCGCCTCAATGACTTGCAGTGCAATAGCATCCCTCCAACTATGCCGGGGACAGCTGCCACAGTTTCTAGCTGTTGTTCAAAATTGTGAAATTAAATAAATAAATTTTTTGAAGAAATCAAATTATATACCAAGAACATATGCTAATAATTACAATTAAATTTCAATGTAAATACACAAAACAATAAAAGGGTAAAGAGATTTAAACCGAAGCTCAAGACGGGGCAGCTTCTTAAAACAGATTTCGCCTCACGGGTCGAGTGCTTGAGGAAACCCGTCTGCCTCCCAGATACAACGGTCAAAACCACCATGACGTAAGCACTATCTGCCTAGCTTAGCGAACAAAACAATGGCAAAGACTCTCACAATAGGAACTATCTAGCAAACTGACTTGTAAAATGGAAGCAAAAATTTCTATATTGAAACTTGACAGGAGGGTCTCAATTTATACATGTATAGGGAAGAGAGGAAGAGCCTCCAGCCTTTAAGGCTAGTCATTAAAACACCAAGCATCTATAGCCCCTTTCCACAAAATGAAAAGTATGGATGCCCAAAGGATTCACACCCTTTAGCCAAGAAAAAAGATTTAAATACTCTTTAAAATCCTATTTATGAATCTAACATCATGAAGCAATTTCTTGGCAATTTCTTATTCAAAACCCAATGGTTTTTGGCTCACTTGGACCAAACACAAAAAATGGTTAGGACCCACTTTAATATTTAATTAAAGTCACCACACTTTAATATTAAATTAAAGTCCCCAAAAATCATTTTTTCCAACAATCCCCCACATGAATAAAAATTGACCGAAAGACTCAACAAACGGACATCGTTCAACAATAAATACTCTGAGAGAGAGTACAACGGACTAACCCCGACATCAGAGAAGGTAGCTTTTGGCTTTGAACCTCTCCCAGTGAAAACCTATCGAGTTTACTGGCAGATCAATGAATAAGACATTTTGAACTGCTCTACCGTTTAAGTAAACTGAGACAATAGATCTCACACGGGAATTACTCCTACCACCATTATGTTCTCACTGGTGTGCCCTGTGTGGCCCTGGACACTAGCCTGGTTCAACGAGTGGTTTCAAAGAATCTTGGCCTGCCCAATTCTTCTAGAAGCGGCCCCACTTCAAACTCACATAGGTGACTCTACTAAAGTATCCTGCAATATTTAGCTCAACAGCTTAACACATAAGAGTCATTAAAAGCTCAGCTTATCCTCTACACTTGCAGGTATCACTGATAGAAGGAATGGCTGAAGGTTTAACCTCCTCAGTGACATACCACCGTTACATGCAATTAGGTTGTCCCATTGAACCTAGATCTGGGAATCTCCAGTCAACTAGGTTGGGTTTCCATTCCGGTAACTTCCAAAGGCCTTAACCCTATTCCTTTTGACGACGTTTCGACTAACACTCGACTTAACCCTTTGGTTAGCGGATCCGCAATGTTGTCCTTAGACTTTACATAGTCTAAAGAGACAACTCCATTCGAGAGTAGTTGTCGTATGGAATTATGTCTACGACGGATATGTCTAGACTTTCCATTATACATATTACTCTGTGCCCTACCAATTGCAGATTAACAATCACAATGAATACAAATAGTCGCACTGTTTAGACCAACGTGGAATATCTTCAATGAAATGGCGAAGCCATTCTGCTTCTTCCGTTGCTTTATCCAAAGCAATAAACTCTGATTCCATCGTTGATCTAGATATACACGTTTGCTTGGAAGATTTCCAAGACACGGCTGCCCCACCAAGAGTGAACACATATCCACTAGTGGACTTTGAGTCCTTTATATCTGATGTCCAATTCGCGTCACTATATCCTTCAAGCACCGCTGGATATCGAGTATAATGCAGCCCATAATCCCGAGTGTAGCGTAAATACTTTAACACCCGCACAATGCCCTTCCAATGAGAAGCATCAGGATTACTTGTGTATCTACTAAGCCTGCTAACCGAGTAAGCTATATCAGGCCTAGTACAACTCATCAGATACATTAAACTTCCATTTACCGGAGAATATTCTAACTAAGAGACACTCTCTTTATTATTCTTGGTAAAGTGTAGACTTAAGTCTACAGGTGTCGATGACACACTCGTAATTGATCCACTAAACTTTTCAAGTATCTTATCAACATAATGAGACTGAGAAAGTACAATTCCGCCAGAGATTCTGGTAATCTTAATTCCCAGAATAACATCTGCAATGCCCATATCCTTCATGTCAAATTTAGAGTTTAACAACTTCTTGGTAGTTTTGATCATTTCATCGTACTACCTATAATGAGCATATCATCAACATATAGACACAAAATGACATAATACACTTGTCACATTCGTTGATTCGAAACCCATTTGACAATATTACATTGTCAAACTTCTCATGCCATTGTTTAGGCGCTTGCTTCAAACCATACAGAGATTTGACAAGTTTACAGACTTTCTTGCTTTGTCCTGGAGCTGAAAACCCTTCAGGTTGCTCCATGTAGATTTCTTCATTCAAAGTAATCCAGGCCTTCTCGTTGCCTGTACCCTATGATAA
Organism: Camellia lanceoleosa; assembly: GCA_025200525.1. Taxonomy (NCBI): domain Eukaryota; kingdom Viridiplantae; phylum Streptophyta; class Magnoliopsida; order Ericales; family Theaceae; genus Camellia; species Camellia lanceoleosa. Next base: position 117,984,125 of record CM045771.1, on the reverse strand, counting down.
CGAGCCTCACCTTATATTTGTCAATAGACCCATTGGCCTTTATCTTTCTTTTTAAAATCCATTTGCGTTCTAAAGGCTTACAACCCGAGGTAAATCTACCAACTCCTGTGTGGTTCTCAGAAGATGGAGTCAATCTCACTTTTGATCGCTTCTTTCCATAAAGGACTCTCAGGAGAAGTCACAGTTTCGTGGAAAGTTTGAGGTTCGTTCTCAACCATATAAGTCAAGAAGTCTGGACCAAAAGATTTGGAAAAACCTCAATTTGATCATCACCTGGATCATCAACATGATCATCCTCACTAGCAAGCTCATCAAATTGCTCCAAAGACCTTGGAACCCCTGCATGGGTTCGGTAAGGAAAAATGTCTTCAAAGAAACATGCATTCCTTGACTCCATGATGGTATTCCTGTGTATGTCTGGAATTTCAGACTTACGTACAAGAAACCGATATGCACTACTATTATGTGTATAACCAATGAATATATAATCCATGGATTTCGGGCCTATCCTAACCCGCTAGGGTGTAGGAAACGCCATAATAGCAAGACACCCCCACATTTGTAAGAATTTACAAGAAGGCTTAACGCCTTTCCATAACTCATACGAGATCTTGTCCACTTCACTTCAACACAAGTTTCACACTTGTGTTTCGTTAGAACGACCTTGTCGAACTCAAAAACCATGCGAAAACATGTTTACTGAGAAGAGTCCTTGAGACAAGATTCTTACGAATGTCCGGAACATACAGGACTTCGTTCAAGGTTAGCTATTTCCTGAGGTTAACTTCAGGACCACTTTTCCCTCAATAAATGAGGTAGAAGAGTTTCCCATAAACAACTTCTTACCATTTGTAACCGGTTCGAAAGTTGTAAACAACTTCTTCTCGGAGCAGATGTGGCGTGTAGCCTTAGTAAAACTAAAACCCCTCGCTACCACAGTTGTAGCACTTCCCAAAGAACCGATAACCAGGTTCCCGCGGCTTGTATGCCAGCTTCTTTGCAACACCACCCCTTAGCCCCAGCATAGAACCCTTGTTCACCGGGGGCTTCTTCCTTGTCCCAGAAAATTTGCCATGCTCAATGACATTAGTCTTCACTAAGGAGGTGCTCCCTCCTTTCTTTCTATTATCCTCCTCAATTCAGAGTCGGATAATTAAGTCTTCTTTGTAGAATTTATACAAAGCCTTTTGGCCTTTTCCAAAAATTCATACAGTGTTTTAAACAAATCCTTGTGTCACAATGATTATGAAACTCTCAAAATCATATCACAGTAAATACATTCCGAGAATGTCATCAACCGAATTAGGCACCCAAATATATTTGGTCTAACCTATCACTCTGAAGCCAATAGTCTTACTATTAGGAACACAAATCCAGTGTTCAACAGTCTACTATTCGGAACTTCATAACATGGCCAGTAGTCTTATCACTAGGAATCACTAATTTCTCAGCATGTGGTCAGTAGACTTTCTACTACTAGGAATCACACTACTACTAAGAATCACAATGTCTTAACCTGTGATCAGTAGTCACTTTACTACTAGGAATCACAACGTCCTGACATAGGATCAATAGACTCTTTCATTACTAAGAATCATTATGTCTTGACATATGACCAGTAGCCTCTCCACTACTAGGAATCATGATGTCTTGACATATAATCAGTAATCTATTCACTACTAGGAACCACAATCTCATAACTGTGTAGCCAGTGGTCTAACACCTCCTAGGAACCACCAGTTTTCTATCTCTGTGATCAGTGATCTTGAACTCACTAGGAGCCACCAATTTAAGAATATATTTGGAATTTAAAAATCCAAAAAATATTCACCCACTATAACAAGTTGTCTCATCTTTGCTCTCAAGCAAAGTCACATAGCAATCATAAATGCTATAAATAACACAAGGATACCATACTAATTGCCTCTGATCAATTCAGAGATATTTTAATGCAATCTTATGATTTCCTTTAATCATACTTGATCTCTCATGATCTTCCTTTAAGAATCTCGTGAGGCTAAGGTTGTCAAGTGGAACAACATTTCTGTTTGTCACCTTTTGAAACCATTTCTAAAACATCACAACTAAATTTCACTTCTGTGATTCCAGAAATTAAACTTAACCCTTAGAAAATCCCTCAGATGGAAATTTAATTCAAAACTAGTCTCACCATTTAACTTAGAATCGAACATGGTCAGGAATGCTCCCAGGAAGACTGGAGGGGTCGCATCGGTCCCACTTAAAACCCAGTTAACCTTTTGACAAAACATTCAAGAGCATGTTGACTCCTAGTCCATAAGAAACAAGTTTAAAATTAAGATTTCCAGGGAATAAACCAAGTTATAACAAACCGATTCTCAAGCAAATAAAATTTGCTACTAGAATTACACCACTCATAAAAATTAACCGGTACTCCCGGAACTACGCCCATTATTTCTGAGTAAAATCAGAAATATTTTAGCTAATGCTAAAATTTGGTTTCCTTTCTCAAAACCAAAACACTTTGGACATAATCAGATTATAACCAAAGACTTTCTCCAAACTTGGTTTTCCAACACTTTGGGAATAAAATGATTAAACCCAAAGACTTCCTCAAACTCCAAAGGTTTGAAACCAAATCCGTCTTAGTTGTTATTTCTGAACAAATAAGAACTACTCTTTAGCCAAAGCTAAAACTTTGGTTTCTATCACAGAAAACCAAATCAAGTTCCAAACTTACAAGCAATTTAAAAAATTGCTATAACAATTACACGTATATAAAATGTTTCTGACAAAACAAACAAATAAAAGTTGCTACTACAAATTGGTAAACAAACCAACTAAATCTCAAGCAAAACATGCTTCAAACATTTAAATAAAATAGCCAATCCATAAGGATTCTATTTACTCCAAAAGCCTTTCTACGCTTTGGTATTCCTATTCAACACAAAAGTTAGTAGTCCAAACATTTTTGTTTTTACATCCCAAATTCTATTCATTTGGTTTTATATTTGTTTTTTGCATTGGTATCCCTACAAAGAAGGTTAGTAGCAAACCACAACAAAATACAAACAAATAATCTAAAAAATTTAATTATAATAAATAATTGAAACCATCTAGCCAACTATTAATTATATAAGTAACCAACTAATATAAGGTACCAAAACAAAATACAATTTGTAACTTCAAAATTAAATTACAACTTTAAAATAAAGTTCAATACTCATGAGTCATGAATGAAATTAATTCATAATAAACATTTAAACTAATAACTCCAAATAGATAAGTCAAATTCAAAGTTAATGCACCCAATTAAATAATTCAGATTAATGCACCTAATTAAATAATTCAGATTAATGCACCCAATTAAATAGTTTAGATTAATGCACCTAATTAAATAACTCAGATTAATGCACCAAATTAGATAATTTAGATTAATCATGTACACAATTCATAAAACTCTATAACTCCAAATACATTAAATTATGTAATCTAGCCTAGAAAATAACAAGCATGTAACAAATTGAGACTAGCATGTCAAAATGGCAACATCCATAAATTATATTTTATAACCTTAAAATTCATGCAAAACCATACGCATAAAACAAGATCATACTAATACAATTAAGTATGCAAATTATAATAGAGCATTCTAATTAAACTAAGCAATTAGAGAGTACCATTGCATAATTTACAATTATTGAAATAGTGAGCAATTCCGCAACAATTCCTAGTAACATTATACAAAGCTAACCTGATAGTCTATAAATCTATTCGATCAATTTCATAGAAAAGATATATAAAATTCTGTTTTAAGCTTGTTGTTCAAAATTGTGAAATTAAATAAATAGATTTATGAAGAAATCAAATTATATACCAAGAACATATGCCAATAATTACAATTAAATTTCAACAGAAATACACAAAACAATAAAAGGGTAAAGAGACGAAACCGAAGCCTGCACGGAAGCAGTTTCCTTAAAATAGATTTCGCCGCCTCACGGGTCGAGTACTTGAGGAAACTCGGCGTTTGTCTCTCAGGATACAACGGTCAAAACCAGCTACGGCAGAAGCACTATCTGTCTAGTTTAGCGAACAAAACAATGGCAGCACTCTCTCATAATAGGAACTATCTAGCAAACTGACTTGTAAAATGGAAGCAAAAATTTCTATATTGAAACTTGACAGGAGGGTCTCAATTTATACATGTATAGGGGAGAGAGGAAGAGCCTCCAGCCTTTAAGGCTAGTCATTAAAACACCAAGCATCCATAACCCCTTTCCACAAAATGAAAAGTATGGATGTCTACAGGATTCACACCCTTTAGCCAAGAAAAAGGATTTAAATACTCTTTAAAATCCTATTCATGAATCTAACATCATGAAGTAATTTCTTGACAATTTCTTATTCAAAACCCAATGGTTTTTGGCTCACTTGGACCCAAAACAAAAAATGGTTAGGACCCACTTTAATATTTAATTAAAGTCACTACACTTTAATATTAAATTAAAGTCCCCAAAAATCATTTTTTCCAACACTAACATCATTGCATGACATCCATATCGTCTCTGTTTTATGCAGTGCACTTATTTAAATCACAAATTTTGATCCTTCTTTAAAAAAAATAAAATAAATTAATCACTATGTTTGGTGGTTGTTTTTCAAACTCAATTTTTTGAAAATTTTGGAGTATTTGTTTGGTTATTCCGAAAATTGAGTTTACTTTTGAAAATGATATGTTTAGAAATTTTAAGGAGAGAGGCAATTTTGAATATATATATATATATATATGTTGAGGACTTTTCAAATTGAAGTTTCTCTCCAATTTAAGGGGAGAGACAATTTTGAAAAAAAAAATTTGTCACATGAAAAAGTATTCTCATCTTGTATATATATATGTACCTATGTTTGGGAAGTGGATTTTGGGATTTTTTTGGTTAAAATAGTCACAAAAAACAAAATAAGTTTTTTAGTTCAATAAGACAAAACATCACATCCAATCCATAATCATTACATTCTTTCTCGCACAAAAAAATAAAAAAGCCAAAAAAGTCAAAAGCCCTTCCCAAACCACGCTTTTTAGCCCCAGGCTAAAATAGCCAAAAAAGACAAAAAGGTAAAAAACCAAAAAGCAAACTCACTTCCCAAACGAAGCCTATATATGTATGAAAACATAATTTAGTATGTAGTCATTTATGATTACATATCATACCATTAAATGTATAGCTTTATCATAAAATTTCCACTCATTTCAACCACAGAATTAAATTTTTCCAAATTGGCATTAAAAAATTTCTCATAGAATTAAATTTTCATAAATGTTATGCAGAAAATTTTGTAAATCGTAAATTTAAACATAAATTTACGATTTTGTAAAAAAATTTAAACATAAATTTACAATTTTTTTTAATGCCAATTTGCAAAAAAAAAAAAAAATTATGTTTTCTGAAAATTTGTAAATAACTTTCTAAACATTTTGATTTTTTTAAATCAAATTTGTAAATAAATTTTCTGCAAAATATTTATGAAAATTTAATTCTACGAAAGAAATATTTTAATGCCAATTTGGAAATTTTTTTTACGTTTTCTGTGATTGAAATGAATGAAAATTTTATGATAAAGTCACACAGTTAATGATAGAATATGTACCCATAAATGGGTACATACCAAATTATGTTTTCATACATATATAGCATGTACATATATATATATATATATATATATAACTAAAATGAGAGTTTAAAAAATATTTACCCTTTTGGTGGATGAGTAAAACCGCGATAGAGAAGGCTTACTCAAAAATTTGGTGACACCCCGATTCAGAAAGAATATATATATATATTCCTTTTTTCTTTTTCATGGCCGTAAGTTGTGTAATCTAATTAAAGTCCCAAGTTTTGTATAGATCCTCAAGCTTTTGTTGTGCTAATGGTGTGATTTCAGGTGAACTACACTGAACTCCAATAAAGAATTTGCTTTAGGCAATCTGCAGGAAAAATAATTTGAAATATCAATACATCAAAACAGCTCAATCCAATTAATTAAAAACAACATGCAATAAAAATTTGACACAAACTTGTAACAAACATATAACATAAGAACCTTGGGAATTGCAGATGCAGCTAAAGTGAGGAACGGGGGAATACTCAGCAAGAAGTTAAGGTGGGCAACTAGTAATTGGTTGAAGTGAGAATGTGACTGGATTCCTCCCCTGTGATCTGGAATTACAAATATAATACCATAGGTCCTCATCGCAAGATAGTGAAATCCAATCATTGTCATCATCTTGATACTTAACATTGTAAGTTCCAACCATCCAGTTCAGCCTCTTTGTCACTTCTTGTTGAATCTTTACCATTCCCGGCAACACAGGTAGCTGAAACTTAATAAAATACTCTCCATATTTTGCCTTTATAGTTACAGTACTTGTATCTTGCGCTTCCACAAAATACGGCTTTGTAAGAGCAGCAATAGCCAAGTCTTGCTTATGAGGTGGATCAGAAAATGGGGATTGACTAGATTCTCGGATCTGACCCTCAGCAGCACCGTGGACAATTTTTTTTGGAAAGAGAGCCATTATCCTTGTTTCTCTTGCTTGGTGACCACCACAATATATTATATTCCTGGCAGACACGTTTCAATGTAGATCGACTAACTACAAAATGAACAATCCAAATCCAAATAATCCATGTAGAAGAAAAAAAATTAAAAAAATATATATATATACTTTTTGTTTGCTACTGCCAACAAAAGTAATTAATTGTTCCCCAAGTATATAAACTTACCACCAAGGCTTTCTGCAGCATTGTCAAGTTTCATTCCAAAACGTTTTTGGATGTCCTCGAAACTAATTGGAATTCCAGCTTTTCTGCATTGTCTTTTGGACGGATGAGTTATGCATTTTTGCTGTGAGGAAGTTGCAGCAGCAATGTTGTTTATTTCTGTGCTAGTAAAAACGTTGTTTCTAGTGTCTATAGCATCCACTTGTAGTAATTGTTGATATGATGCCAACTCCCCTCCATTCTCTATCCTATCTAGAGATCTTGCAATTTGGGGTATTTGATGAGTTATGCATTTTTGCCATGAGGAAGTCGCAGCAGCAATGTTTATTTGTGTGTTACCATTGTTTCCAGCGTCTATAGCATCCACTTGTAGTAATTGTTAATATGATAAACCTAGGCACACCACCTCCCCTCCATTCTCTATCCTATCTGGAGATCTTGCAATTTGGGGTATTTGAAAATGATCGAGTTTATCATCCCTTGAAAAATCAAAAACTTCAACAGATAACGCATCTCCTAGTTCTTCTCCTGAAGCGACCTTAAAACTTTTTAAATGCTGCCTCATCGTTGCTACTAATGAAAACAAGATGAACCTCGGATCCCCACCACCTTCAGTGTAGCTTGGGGGCAAAAAGAATTCTAGCACGATGACATCGTCTCCAGTATTACTTTCTTGCAAGCAAATTGCAAAACAACCTGTGAAGCTACACTCACGTGTGTAGTGTGCCAAGGGATACTCAGTTATGTTGAACTGAGTAATATCTTTGCAGAAGACCAAATTATAAGATGCAAATGCCCTCCCAACAACCCCCTGTCCCTTTTGTAGCGTATGCAAAGAACATGCATGTGAGAAATGAAACTTATCTTTGTCCATATGAAAACATGTATCCCTTTCGGACACCAGATGTTCCCTGCAGCTTACATTAAAGCTACCACCGATGCCTATTGGATGGCAAAGCCTACACAGGATCCAAATCTGAGCCAAAGGTAGATAAAGTGTTCTACACACCAGTTCCAACACCTCTTTCACTTCAACCAGTGCAGCTTCAAAAGCTTCATCCTGGTACAGAGTCTAGTTTTTAAATTATTGTCACAAATAAGATAGATATTCATGAGACCAAGGTCCCTACAAAATCTAATAATAAAGAAAGAGTTGACATGTATTTGAAATCATAGTATAGTGTGGCACTTACTGGCTTATAACACAATTGCTTACATGTTTCTGGATATTTCAGGTCTACAAACTGCAGGGGAATTGAAACCAATGTAATTGAAAAATCTTGACAGATTCGAAATTGGAAGATATTTGCAAATTGCAACAAGCATTTAAATATTGCATAATCTAAATGAAAGAAAAAATAACAAAAATCAGCACAGTTGTGGATGATATTAACAAACCAACTTAGGTTGCCTTGCCACCATGGTAATTATAATTGTCCAAAATCAACTTGGGTGCTAGGGGTGGCTCAACCATAAAGTGACCAAAGTGGTCGATTTAGGCCCCGTTTTTAGAAGGCCCCAAGTTTTCACTCTTCTTGTCTAAGGCTTAGAAAAATATACTATTTAAAATTTCATTAAAAAAAATGTTCTCATGGAGATCTAAAAAGAAAAAAAATTGGGTAATGATATAAGCAGAATTTCTTATACAAAATTTAATGTCATTTCTGGTGGTTCTTCATATTTAATGAAAACACTTGCCATTGTTTTCATAATTTCACAAATGCTATATTTGCCGCATCCTTCTTTTCATAAATTCTGTATTAAAATTCTATAAGCATATCATGTTTTCAAAAAATCTCGTTGTCAAATGCCCTCAATCATAAACACTAAAAGCACATTTCTAATCAAAGGCTTCCCTAATAAACCTCTTTGTCTAAGGCCGATAAAAAATTCTTCTTTGAAAAAAGACCCCAAAGGGTTGCGAAAACTGCGATTAGGGCTTCGCTCTTTTTCTTTTGATCTGTCTTCTTCTCTCTCTTCTCTCCCTCTCACTCTCACAGTCGATCGTTCTCTGTCTCTCTCTTCTCTCGCTCTCGATCATCTTCGCCTCTCTTCTCTCTGTTTCGATCAACTTTGTCTCTCCCTTCTCTCTGTTTTCTTCTCTCACTCTCGATCCGTCTTCTCTTCTCTCTTTCTTCTCTCTTTCTCTTATTTTTAATTGGTATTTATCATATATAATGTAACACCCTCAAAATAACACATAAATCCCATCATTTTAGACATGCAATAGTATAAAGAAATCAACGCTTTTCCATTCATCAGAGTAGTTCTTACAATAGTATTACATGTTAACAACTAAAGCAATTGCCCTACAGGCTTACAACTTTCCAAGTTAACACTTGGCACACAAAAGAAGAGTACTAACTCTATACAAAATAAGCCATTGGCTTGATATATATGTAATACAAACAAAATAATCAAAAAGAAAGTTTTCAACTCTCATATCCATCCAAGCTAAGTTCTTGGAGGTGGCATGCTACCTGTACTTGAAAATAATGTTCCCATATAGGGTGAGCCAACGCCCAGTAGAGATATGCTAAACACAGTATGAGCAATAACTAAGACATTGGCAATTGATAAATGTTTAATTCCCATAAATCAATTCATAACCACTGGGTTCATGTTTCATTTCGTTTTCCATTTCTCATCTTACAATAGATAAACAAACTAGTTGTATCAACATCTCGACAGATAAGCATACAAGCTGTATCCACATTTCAACAGATAAGCATATTAGCTATATCAACACTTCCAAAGATAAGTATATGAGCTGTATCAACACTTCCATAGATAAGCATATAAGCTATATCAACACGTTAACTAATAAGCATATGAGCTGTATCAGAGGAGTCCATCCCTTATCTCCTCCCAAGCAACATCCGATTTAGAGGTCCATCCCCTATTTTCCCCTAAACCGTGGAGTACATCCCCTATCTCCTCACACACACACACAACGTATATATACATAGGTCATATACACAATCGATCAATACATAACGTTAATGTATTCTATCAACCGTCATACACCATGACATAACCAAGTGATTAGTTTTAGTTTGCCTAATCATCATGCATTGTCTACAACAATCAAAACTACCCTCCACCAGTAGTCCAAGCAATTATTTCTAGACAGATAATAAAAGCTCTAACAGATAAAAATATCAATGTTTTCAAAAGTGAGCGATTAATAAATCCATTTCCACCATTTTATACTATAATGAGCCAATTTCATTATTTCCAACTCAATTCCATATAATCACAATTTTCTCAAATTAATTATACTAATTAATTTGTACAACAAATTAGGGTTTTCTACCCTATGTCCCAATATTGACCCAATGTTCTATATATCAACAACTAACTACAATATCATTATTTTGAGATCCAAAATATACATTTTTAGAATCAAATAACAAAACCCCTTTTCAACATTTTCAAACCCTAGATCCCAAAATCAAACCAATTAACAAAGTGCCAAGAATCTAGGTCAAAACCCATAAGAGTGAGTAGGAATCCCTACCTCAAATTTCGGAGCCCAAGGAAGAAGATGAAAAAAATCAAAATGCTCCAAATTCCAAGATCTACGGATCAACACGAAGCCCTCGACGATCAACACAACTTTTACAAAGGCCAAAGGGACGGGAAACACTCTAACTAGATCAAACCCTAGAGAGAAGGGAGTTTCTAGAGAGAGAAGGTCTCAAATGATGTTTTTGAAAAGTAAGAGAAAGAATGAGGTTGTAAAAAAGTGATCTGAAAATGCCCGACTGTCTACTGATATACGACATGTCCGCTCGAGCAGAAAACACAACTCTCGAGCATCAAGAACAAAAATCTGGGTCCGCTCGAGCGCAAGAAAGATCGCTCAAGCGCCAAGACACAAAGACAAAACACACCCGCTCGAGTGTGAAAACCAGTCCGCTCGAGCGTAGATTTTCATCTCCTAGAACTCACACCAAGAATGCACTACCAGCTTGAGCGCCAACAGTCCCGCTTGAGCGCGACCCCCTCGAGTGCAGAAAACCCGCTCGAGCGTAGAAATCACACCTGCAGAAGTTTTGCAGGGCACCAAAATACGAAGTGTGCAATATCCGATCGAGCGCTCCAAGACCCGCTCAAGCGGAAAGACCAAAAACTCGACAACAAGATTTTAGACCAAGGCTCAACCCACCTGCTCGGAACATACTCAACACATCCAAAAATTCAAAGAAATGGAATCAAGGGACGATAATAGGATTGATATGACCACCAGCTCCATGGAACCAAAGTCCGGAATACAACAAACACAGCAAGGGAATACCGGGATCGCTATATATAATATAATTTATCATAAATAATATAATGAGAGCTACTCTTTTTGTCTTTCAAGAAAAAGGTGTTCTAGCTCTTGAAAGTTGTCACCAACAAACTAATAAACTTTCACTTTTTCACCTACTAGTCAAAAGTCAAAACTGTTAGCATTCACATACCAATTATATAATAATAAATCTAATTAAACCATATATAATAAAAAAAAAAACTAATAAAATATATAAGATACATTATCTATTTTTTTAATTTCATTTTAACATAATTTATTATTCCTTATTCATTATATTTTTGTTATTTATAATATATATATGTCAAATAAAAGTAAAAATAAATAAATTATATAGATAAATTAAAATTATTATCAATAAAAATAATAAATAAGATAAAAATAATAAATATATTTAAAAAATAACTATTTAACTCATTTTTATATAATAAATATATTTAAAAATTAAATATTTAACGTATCCCTATTTGGATCCATATCCAAATATCCTCAATTTTTAGTTTTAAAGTGTCCGACCTGTAGATATGCACCCGCACCTGCGCCCAATACTCACACTCGAGTCTGTGTAATGTAGCCAACACCACACGTACATCGGGGCCGAAACTAAAATTTCAGTGTAGTCTAGACATTAAGAAGTAGGTATGACACCCAAATAATCCAATATGGGGGAGACTTGAACCCAGGCGTTGGACGAGGTGGACAAGCTCATTATCACTGCCAAACCATGAGAATTGTTGTTAAAAAATTCATGTTAAATGATTACACATTAAAATTAGGGAATGGCAAGGGCAAGATTAACTGACCACAGAGTCTTATTTTTTAAGGGTAATGTTATTATACAAATAGAATTTTTGTACGGATAATTTTTTATGCATAATAATATGATATTTTGTAATGTTTTCATTTCAAACAAAAGTACTTATTATTGAGATTTATAATTATAAAAATATTATTGCTAACAATATAAAACCACTTAAGGAGGAAAAAAAAACTCATAAACATTGAATAGACTGAAAAATCATTCATGAGTCAAAATGAATCACTGAGACCAAAAAAAAAAACCCTTAATATTAGATCAAATTATTTTTTATTTTATGTATACCACGGTCGACTCTTCCTCTACCAAAAAAAAGTAAAAACCCATTTGACAAATCTACCCAAAGTAGTCATTTTCTTACAATATTTTATCTATTTTACGAAAATAAGAAAACACAAAAAGCCCATTTAACAAAACTACCAAAACTGTCACTTTTAACTATGGTGTTTGGGAACTTGGGTTCCGAATTTTTTTTTGATTTTTTTACTAAAAGACAAATTTTTTATAAAATCAAAAAAAAATACATCTAAACAAAATATCACATTCAACCCTATAATTATTTTACTTTTTCTCTCATAAACATCACATCCAACCACATAAAAACCCAACTATCTTCCCAAACACCAAAAATTTTTTATCCAATAATATTCTACAACTAAAAAAACCTACATAAAAACCTACTTCCCAAACACCTACTATATATGTATAGAATTGAGAAAACATTCCACGAAGTAACTCCTAACTTCACAAAGATTGAACGCGAATAAAAATAGCTAAAAGATAAGTAGCTGATAGAGAAGAATTACATGGGATTTTTTGTTTTTTTGACACATTGACCCTTGAATCCAAACATCATTTACTATTAGAAAGAAATCACTTTATCCACCAAGTAACTCTCAACTTCATAAAGATTGAACCCAAGTAAAAATAGCTAAAAAATTAGTAGATGATATAGAAGAATTACATGGGATTTATTTATTTATTTTTTGACACAACCCATTGTTTGAATGTTTGTGTTGATTCTTGGGTCTTGCAGAGGAGAGAGATATTTTATTACACACAGATATAGTAGATTAAATCATCCATGGGTAGGTTGGATCAATTTCAAATCTAGAACAATGTTTGAATTTTTTTATTTAATATTTTTAAAGATGATAGTTTAAAAAAATGTTGTCTTAAAATTAAAAATAACATAAACATGATATATATTGTGTTTATATTGATTGTTTAAATTGTTTTTTTTTCATAATTTAAAGTTTTAAAATAAATTTTACAGATATAGCAAACATTCCAACTGATGTAATAATGTATAAAATTAAAATACTAAATTCTTTCTCAAAATGCCTACATTACTTATGAAATATTATTAATTAATAATAAATATAATTGTTCCTTCTGCATAGAAAAAAACAAAGATCAAAATTAAAATTGACTATTTTAGTAGAAAAATTAAATGTATAAAGAATATGTGCTAACAAATTTGAATATAAAGATTTAATTAATATTTTTTAACCTTAAAAAGCCAGAAAGGTAAACAATCTTGGGCTGACCCTAATGGACCATTAAATGAATTGATTAGTAAAATGGAACCAAAGAAGTAACAAGCATAAGAGATGAGACTTGTGAGAATCACAAAATGTTGACACAAACATCATAAGAATATATGTTATCCTAGGATTATGAATAGTTTGATCTCCATCAAAACAAATAACAATAATAATAATAATAATAGAAATCATCTTTGAAAGTTGAAAAAAATATTCATTGAATAGGCCAAAAATAGAGAGAGAGAGAGAGAGAGAGAGAGAGAGAGAGAGAGAGAGAGAGAGAGAGAGGGTAAATTACAAACACACCCTAAAGTTTTCAATTACAAATTACCCACGTGGTTGTAAAAATTACATTATGCCCCTAAGATTTCTAATTTCATTACAAATAGGTCTTTTTATTAATAAATCATCAAGTTAATTAATAATTGTTAATAATATAAAAATTTTATTTCAATTAATAATTCAGATACTTTTATTATTGTATAGATGAACAGTTAGAAATTTTACTTTTTCAATTAATTTTGTTAAATAAAAAATTCTGACAGGGAAGTATTTGTAATTTTCCAAACTATAGGGGACAATTCGTATTTTAAGCAAACATTAGGGGTGTATTTATAATTCATCCAAAAAATAAATACTAAATAAATAAATTAAAAAAAAAGAAGTGATTCATTCCTAAAATTAAAGCTCTAATTGAGCTTTAGTGATATAAAAATGAGTTTTACACAAATTAAAATTATTAGAGCTTAAAAACATTTCTGTTTAAAAAAATGAAGCAGATTTACTCCATCCAGCTCATGAGAATCTGCCTCCTAAACTTGTGCTTGGTCCAGGCGCTTCCGAAGCCATGATAGATCCACTTGGTGACGCTCCATGTCAGAAATCCCCTGATACGCTGTCTCAACTACTTTCCCGTTAAGGTCACACAGCCGTTGCCTATCTAAGCTGTATAGGATAGTGGCAAAAGACTCGAGAAAAGCAGTCTGAATGAGTGGACATTGGCAAGCAAATGAAGCAAAGGTCTCAGGGTAACTCGAATGCACAAGCTGTAGAACTGAAGCAAATTCAGGAACTACCCAATAATGGAGAAATGATACTTTGCCAGAAGCCGAAGGAGGGATTAGGGTCGGAAAGGTAACAGTCTTAGGAATCTCCCAAATGTCTATCGGGTTAGATGAACTACCCAGAGGGGTAACTTCCGGCAAAGGTCCCGAGCCTGAGAATGCGGATTGATAAAGGAAAAAACCAAAAGCATCACTATCAAAGTGGAAATCACTGAGATTCAGATCCAAAACATTCGAAGGCACCTGCGATGAAGAGCCTCTAGCAGTCGTCTCAAAGGCATGTGTCTCCCCTTGAGAAGGAGAACCATGAGGAGTCACAAAGAGAGTTGGAGCAGAGTCTGAGGCAGGAGAAGGTAGGACACTGGTAGTGGCCAACACTGAAGAAAAGATAAATAAGTCTTATTAGGGGCAGGGAGCAGTAAAGCTAGTTGAGTAAAAAAAAAAAAAAAAAATTCTCACAGATAGAAGTACATGACAAACTTTAGAAAGAAAGATTACCTGAGGGAGAATCATTATGCAAAGCCTGGGCAACTGAAGGGCTCCTAGCATCAACAAAGTCACTTGGACGTACAAGGGGCATCTGATCGATCTCAACATCTAATGAAGCCAGAACAGTAGTAGTCATCCCTGAAGAAGGAAGGAAGCCCGGAGGATGAGAATCACCATAAGTACTAGAGCGAGTCTTAGAGACTTCTAGCACATCTACCTCCACACTATTCCCAGAGACGCGCCTCATCTCTACATTTCTTCCAGAAGCATGGCCTGCGGTATCAATTTCTGTGGCACCAGTCCTTTCAATAATCTCAGCATTAGAGCCACGGTTCTCAATAATGTCAATATCAGAACAGTAAGCCCCGATAACCTCGTCACCAAGATAGTGCTCCTCCTCTAAAACTGAGTGATGAGGGGAACATCTGACCAATAGAGAGACACCATTAGTCACAATAGGATGGTGACGACGTATACGTGAGACATGGTCACAACAATGATCAGAAGACTCAGTCTCATCATTATTATCTATAACTGCTATACAAGGGGTGCACATTTTCACGAGTCTTGCAGATAATGAGAGGGTGTTGTCCAGGTCTGAGTCCGGCCTAGTGGAGGCAACATGGCCAGTAGCCACGGTACTGAGAACATTAGCAACCGCAGGGTGCTACATAACATGGGAAAATGAAAAGTGTTCATTTAAAAAGGTATAGCCGCAAGAAGGAAAGTAACTTCAAATTAAATTTTTTTTTAATTATCTGGTACTTGATGGAGCCTTTTGGAAAGGTGAGGAGTGGAAGGACTAGCATCAGAAGCCCTTTTGTGGGCCATCTTCTTAAGGTGGGTCGTTTGAGGACCAGAGGCCTTATTCAAACGGACTGGCTCTGAAGAAGTAATTGCCAAGCTAGAAACAGACACCCAAGTGTAGACACTCCATTTTTGACGGACCTTAAGACTCAGACGTCATCGATTGAGCGCTCGGTGATTGCACATGTTGTGCTCATTCTGAGGTTTCGGAGTTTCGGCTGAGGTCCTTATCCCCGGACCTCGGGACCCTTTTATTGCTTTGCCTCGGTTTGCAGACCAAGTCTTGCTTTCTCCTCCCGGAGGGAGGGAGAGGTCTTGTAGACCATCTCTCAGTGGCCGTAGGCTACTTTTCGTGGTCGCAAGCCACTGTTCCCGTTTGGAGACCAGTTTCCGGTTTTCAGAGCCGTCGGCTGCGCGCCTCGGTTCGGGACCACTTAACATTTTCCGTTTGGCATGGTTTTTGGCACACACCTTGTTTCCTCTGTCTAGAGGGACACTGCGGCCCGGGAGACCACCTTTGTGGTCGCACGCCACTTTTGGTGCTTAACAGCTTGTTTTCGGGGCACCCGGCCGTGCGTTTTTGCCCTCCGAACCCTTGTTTTGCATCGATGTTGGTTCATTTTTGGCATGAACCTTGTTTTCATTGTTTGGGAGGTGGTACAAGGGTGGGAGACCACCTTTTCCCTTGGAGACCACCTTTCTCCCCGCTAGCCAATTTTTTTGTCAAGAAGCTGGTCTCCTTGGTCTTTGAGCCACATTTGCTGGTCTCCCACCATACCACTAGCTTGCATTCAGTTGGGAGACCACCAAATGGGGCTGCCGACTAGTTTTCTTTGACGGAGGCCACTCACCCTGGTCGGCCGACCAGGGGAAGTGGTCGGCCGACCACCTTAACTGGTCGGCCTGCTCCCTCCAATTTTGTCTCTGTGAGTTGTTGCCAGCTATGCCAGTTAGAAGGCACAGACTACATCCTCCATACACGTGTATGGAGGATCTTGAGCCTTGGTTTTTAGCTTCTTTGAGAAGCTTTGGCTTGAAACCTCTATAAGAGAGGCTCTCCCTCTCCTTATACAGGGTTCAGATTTTGGTCTAAGGCAAAATATATATCTCCCTCTATTTTTCTCCATTTTGGCTCATAGTGTGCATGGTTCTTAACCCTTTGCACCATACCTCATAGCCTAACACCTCTACCATTGTTACTGAGTTCTTGGAGGGTCTTGAGAGGTCTCAAAAGCTGGTTTTTGGTGCATAGAATATGCTGGTTTTTGTTGAGCTTCAAGGGTAATCACTTTTCCCTCTTTTAAGCTTTGTCTTGATCACTCTCTTAGCCAGACTTGCATGCTTATTTGAGCTTTGTTTTCAATTGAAAAAGTCTTGTTTTGAGGTCCTTTTGATGTTTGTTTAAGACCATTTTGGTGTTGAAGGTCATCTACCCTTTTGCATGCTTTAAATAGCCTTGTTTTGTGCCATGCCATAA
Source organism: Camellia lanceoleosa (assembly GCA_025200525.1). NCBI lineage: Eukaryota > Viridiplantae > Streptophyta > Magnoliopsida > Ericales > Theaceae > Camellia > Camellia lanceoleosa. Next base: position 117,966,845 of record CM045771.1, on the reverse strand, counting down.
AGCCTTTGATTTAATCTTTTCTTGGCCTTCCTGCCATTGAAATCCAGTGGATTTTCAGTGGCAAACATGTGGTTTTGAGGGTCAAAATCAAAGAGGGGTGACCCTCTCTCTTGTTGTCTTGTTTACTAGCATTTTTGGCCTACCAAAGGAGCATATGTTTATACCATTTGGAGGCTTGGTTCAAGCACTTTTTGGTGATTTCTAGGACCTGCCTAGGCTTTGACCATGACTGGTTTGGTCCCCTTTTTGCTTGCTTCTTGCATGTGTAGAGTAATCCCTTTCATAGCTTATCAAAGGAGCATGTCATTCTTGCATGTATTGGTCATGTTTCAGTGGGTTTTTGGCCATCTTTTGGCATGCCATGACTCTGTTTTTGCTTGGTTTGGTTGTCCTTCACATGCTTCATATGCTTGTAGTGTAACTCATGTTCACTAGCTCACAATGCATGTTGTTTTGGCCCTCCATGCTAGCATAATTTGGCCATGCTCCAAACTGATTTTGTTCATATTAGGCTGCCTTAGCTCTGTTTTGAGGTCCTTTGGTCGAATGATGCTTGCCATGCATACTTGTTGTGTAATAGCATTGAGTAGCTTTGAGTTTGGAGGTCTCTTGCATGCTTAACTTGAGGTGTTTCCATGTCTTGGCATCATTGAGCATGTTATTTCAGAGCGCATAAAGTTGCCATATTCCCATGTTTATCACTCTTTAAATGCGTTTGAGAGTTGTGCTTGTATGCCTCATTTATGGACCATTGCATGAGCTTCATTTTTGTACCATTTCAAACCATCATCTTAGTCCATTTTGCTACAGTTTTGGGCCTGCATAGGGACTTTTTGGGGTTGGTTTGTTCATTTGGGCATTACTTTGCATACCTCTAGTGTAATGCACTTCACTAGTTTCGGTATTTGAGCCATTCAACATGCATAACATGAGTTGTTTGCATGATTCGGGACCATTTTGTATGTCATTTCAGAGTTGGAACATGTGTTGTTGTATGCCATATTTCATCATTTCCATGCTTTCATATAGTTGTATCTTCTGCCCTAGGCTTTGGGCCCTTGCATCTTGCATGTTTGCATGTGTTTTGTTGCCTCATTTTCATCATGTATGACCATTGATTTGGGTGTGGCTGAGGCCCATTCATTTTGGTTTAAGTCCATTTTGCATCGAGTATGCCATTGTAGTTCATAGCATTGAGTATGTCGTGTTGTCGCATGTTTGATCATTGCATTGCGCATGCCTTGTTCACTTCATTGTATATGATAGTCTTCACATGTGCATTGTGTATGACATACAGTATCATGTTGTAGACGTCCCCGAACGTCCCGGGAAAATCTCGTTTTGTTCATTGGGCATTGTCACGACCCAAACCCGCCCCTATAGATTTAGCGTCATAACCGGCCAGTAATCCGTAGATTACCTACGGCCTCTGAAGACATTATCAAATATTAAGGGGCTGTGGAAGCAAATACAGAAAATACCAAGGTCCAATGAGCTGTGATGACATACATGGGACAGAAAATTCAAAACTTATTTATATACATAGCATGCCAGTCAAGTACACCAATATGTACAGAGTATTAACATAAGTACGTTCCAAGATCTGACTTTACAAGACACAGACATGAACATTGACTAGCATGAAACAAAAACAAATTTCGGCGTTAGACTTTGACCGGGACCTCCTCGGGAGGCACAACAGTTGGCTGACAAAAAGGAAACAGGTGGCCCTCAACTCTGGCCCTGGTCATGTGCCGGCTCACCTACATATATATAATAAACTGTAAGCGAAAGCCCAGTGAATAATAAACAGAGTAAAGAGGTTTCAATGAATGAGTCCATACAGATTTCAGAAATCAAATCACATTGTATTAAAATCATGCTTGATCAGATCGGGATCATAATTCAACATTTTCAAATTCGTACTTGATCCAATCACTTATAGACAGAAATCACAATTCATGATTACATTTACGTGATATATCCGTTAGCATAATTAAACTGGACGCGCAATGCGTAAGGTTATGAATAACCTTCTTAGCTCCTGTGAAGGAGCCTCCGGATCCGGGTAACTAGACAGCTAAGCCCCCATGGCGGGCCTCCGGTATGGGCTATAGTGCACAAACTGGACGCATAAGCATAGGTTATAACTAACTCTGTTCCACAAAGGAACCCTCCGCTACCGGGTCACGGCTGTAAATCTCACTTGGAATTAAGGATATCACGAATACATGTTAGAACTTGGACAATCATTCATTGTTCATAACATATCTTTTCAGAAAACAGATATCATTTGTCACACAAAAAATACGTACTGTTGAACATATCTTTACTAAGTTATTACTCACCGTGGGCGTTGATACACGTAGATGAAATCAAAGGGTCAAACAGGTTGCGGCACGTGACCTACATAACACATTACGGGTACACACTTTGAAACATGCACTCCAATAGTACAAAACCTACATCAACGATTCTAAGTGTGTACTTAACCCCTTACCCTAAGTATGGAGCCTTAATCATGGCCTAGGAATGCCTAGGATGGAATGGGGGTGTAAAAATGCCTTAGAAAACATTTTTCAAAAGTTGCTGAAAATAGGAGCCTCGCTCGAGCGAGCCTTCCAAAATCAAAGGTTTCGCTCGAGCGAGCTTCCTTTGCTCGAGCGGTCTGATGAAACAGTAAACATACTGGATGCTGATTTTTTCCGCGCGATGGTCGCTCGAGTGAGCTTACAAAATCAAAGGGCTCGCTCGAGCGAGGAATCCTTCGCTCGAGCGAGGAAGCCAAATCTGGAATTTCCAGATTTGTCTCCCAAGTTCGAACCAAGCATTCTACAACCCAAAACTCACCCTCTTGGGCCCAAAATCTAGAACAACACATTAAACTCACAGTATAATAAGTTTCAAAAGCCAATTTCTAAATTCAAGGGCCAAGAGTAAGTCAATTTAAGCACCATTTACAAACCCATTTTCAAGAACAAAGTGCAATCCAACATGCATGAGTTCAAATGCATTTCAAAGCTTCAAATCATGATCCAAAGTAACATTAAACTTAGAATTTTAATGAATTCATAGACTTTAGTAAAAATATGCACATGCATGTAGAAATTTGATACCCAACAACTTCAATTTCCATGAATGTGCACATGCATGTATGTTACACTACCCAATTCCACCATTTCCAACTAAATCTAGACTTTAATCTTCTATATGTCCTACAAATATGCAAGAACTAGTTTATTCACATGAATGAGGGGATGAATTTCTACCTTAAGTCTTGAATTAGAGGTGTAGGAGCTCAAACATGCAATTACTCTTCCAATTTCCAAGTCTCCAAGCAAATTTTGCAAGAAGAACTCAATCTCTCCCTCTCTAATTCTCTTGGTCAGCTAAGGCTCTCAAGTGGCTGATGAAATGTTGTTTTGATCAAATGTATTAAGGCTCAAGAGGTGAGTAGATAGTGGCCACTAAGTGGTCTAATGGTAAATAAATCAAACTTGGCATTAAATCATTATTTAATCTAATTTAATCGTACCAAATCACATTTTACTTAAATACACCATAAAATCACATAAATTAGGACGATTATGAAGCACTAAACGATTTTGAATTCGGTCGCCGATAAGGCCTTCAATTTGCAGTCTAAAGTTTAAAACACGAACAGATATTTTGACACCGAACAGATAAAAACATGTAAGTCATGCAATGCACATGCAAATAAATTCCAGATTTTTCCCTTAATTATTATTAGACATAATTAAGTCCCAATTAGCGTTAATTAGGGTCGGGGTTATTACAGTCTTCCCCCCTTAAGGGAGTTTGGTCCCCAAACTCAAGTTACCTTCATTCGGAGTCAACATTGGGTCTAGAGGAAACAATTCCGGATATCTCTTCTTCATGTCTTCCTTGGTTTCCCAAGTTGCATAGGTTCCCCCGTGGTTCTGCCAATCAACTTTCACCAATGGTATTTCCTTGTTTCTCAGCCTTTTAATTCTTCGATTCACAATCTGAATAGGCCTCTCTTCATAGGTGTAGTCATCTTTCAAAAGTACATGCGTCGGTTCGATGACATGGAGTGGATCTCTCAAATATTCCCGAAGCATCGATACATGAAAGACATTGTGCATATGTTCCATCACCAGCGGTAAGGCTATTCGGTAGGACACTGGATTGATCTTTTCAAGAACTTCATAAGGCCCAACATACCTCGTAGCCAATTTTCCTTTAACACCAAATCGGGTTTGACCCTTCATCGGGGTCACCTTAATAAACACATGGTCCCCCACTTCATATTCCCTTTCTCTTCTTCGAACGTCGGCATAGCTTTTCTGCCTACTTTGTGCAGTTTTCAAACGTTGCTGTATCAGTTTCACTTTCTCGGTTGTTTCTTGCACAAGTTCCGGTCCCAACAAAGGTCTGTCACCCACTTCAGCCCAACATATTGGAGATCGACACTTCTTTCCATACAATGCTTCGTAAGGAGCCATCCCAATACTTGAGTGATAACTGTTGTTGTACACAAACTCAGCTAATGGCAAGTAGGTTTCCCAATTTCCCTGGAAATCTAGCACACACATTCTGAGCATATCCTCCAGAGTTTGGTTAGTTCGCTTGGCCATCGTCATGGGTGATAAACACCGCCAAGATCAATTCTGTTCCCAAGGCCTGTTGCAAACTTTGCCAAAATCTTGACACAAACTTCGAGTCCCTGTCAGACACAATAGACACTGGCACTCCATGCAGTCTCACAATTTCAGTCATATAGATGTTAGCCAATCTATCAGCGTTATAAATAGTTTTAACAGGCAGAAAATGTGCAGACTTAGTTAAACGGTCAACTATAATCCAAATAGAGTCCATACCTCGAGAAGAACGAGGCAATCCCACAATGAAGTCCATGGTAATGTGCTCCCATTTCCATTCTGGTATTGGGAGTGGTTGTAACAAACCGGCAGGTCGTTGATGTTCCGCTTTAACCTGTTGGCAATGTAGACATCTAGCCACAAAGTTTGCAATACTCCTCTTCATTCCAGGCCACCAAAAATTCTGTTTCAAATTGTGGTACATCTTCGTGTTTCCCGGATGCATAGCAAATTTACTACTGTGAGCTTCGGTCATAACACGTTTTCTCAAATCATGGCAATCAGGTACACAAAGGCGGTTCTGAAATTTCAGCACGCCATTTTCAAACACAAATTCGGGCCTCGGTTTCGAATCAAACTCCTCTATAATCTTCTTCAAGTGTTCATCTTCACATTGTTTCTGTTTGATCTCATCAAGAATAGCAGGTTAGGCAGAGATAGCAAATGTCAGTCCATCTTGTTCTAAGTCAGTTGACAAGTCTTTTTGGCTAGATAACAAACACGACACAGTTGCACCAGATTTTCGGCTCAAGGCATCTGCTACAGTATTAGCCTTTCTTGGATGGTACAAGATTTGCAAGTCATAATCTTTGATTAGCTCTAACCAGCGCCTCTGTCTTATATTCAATTCCTTTTGGGTGAAGAAATACTTTAAGCTTTTATGGTCGGTGTACACTTCGCAAGTCACCCCATACAAATAATGACGCCATATCTTCAAAGCAAACACTACGGCTGCCAATTCAAGATCATGTGTTGGGTAATTCTTTTCATGAGGTCGGAGTTGTCTAGAGGCATAGGCAATCACCTTTCCATTTTGCATCAGTACACACCCTAAACCTTTATATGAAGCATCACTGTACACTTGAAACCCATCAGTACCATTTGGCAAGGTCAAAATTGATGCAGTCACTAACCTGGTTTTCAACTCTTGGAAAGCTGCCTCTCTTTGATCATTCCAGTCAAATGGCATGTTTTTCTGAGTTAACTGAGTCAATGGTAAAGCAAGCTTTGAGAAGTCTTTCACAAATCTCCAATAGTAGCCTGCTAGCCCCAAAAAGCTTCGTACTTCTGTCACATTTGTAGGTCTTGGCCAGTCCACAACAGCCTCAATTTTTTGAGGGTCTACAGAAACACCATTTTTGTCAATCACATGGCCTAGAAATGCCACACTATCCAGCTAGAATTCGCACTTAGACAATTTAGCATACAATTTCTTTTCTCTCAATATTTGCAAGGCGGTTCTCAAATACTTTTCATGTTCTTCCCTGTCTTTGGAATATATCAGAATATCATCAATAAATACAACAATAAAATCATCCAGATACGATTTAAACACTCTATTCATAAGACCCATGAAAGCAGCAGGTGCATTTGTCATCCCAAACGGCATTACCAAGAATTCATAATGTCCATATCTAGTTCGGAATGCAGTTTTCTCAATGTCTTCGGCTCTAACCTTTAACTGATGATACCCAGACCTGAAGTCAATTTTAGAAAACACTTGGGCACCCTGAAGTTGGTCAAACAAGTCATCTATCCGGGGCAGAGGGTATTTGTTTTTGATAGTCACTTTGTTCAATTCCCGGTAGTCTATACACAATCTCAAAGACCCATCCTTTTTTATAACAAATAACACTGGAGCACCCCAAGGTGAAGTACTCGGGCGGATAAAGTTCTCGTCTAACAGCTCCTGGAGTTGGGTTTTTAATTCTTTCAATTCCGAGATAGACATCCTATAGGGAGTCTTGGAAATAGGTTGTGTCCCCGGCAACACCTCAACAGTAAACTCAATCTCTCTATCCACCAAGTCCCCTGGTAAATCAGTTGGAAACACATCAGGGAAGTCACAGACAACAGGGATCGTTTCTACGGTAGTATTGGCAGATGATGTGGTCAATAGGCAACACAGATAACCCCTACAACCCTTCCTAAGTAGTTTTACAGCTTTCATAGCCGAAATTAATTATGGGGGAAGAACTACCCCATTCCCTCTAAAGGTAAATTCAGGTATACCCGGCGGTCTAAACACCACAATTTTGTTTGCACAATCAATGGTAGCACAGTATTTAGTCAACCAATCCGTCCCCAAAATACAATCAAAATGATGAATGTCCAAAGGCAATAAATCCACATGCAACGTCATATCACCCACCACAACGTCACATGCTGGATAAACATGAGTACACATCATAGAATCCCCAGAAGGTGTAGATACAGATAATACACATGTCATATGTTCTAATGGCCTAGCCAATTTTTGAGAAAAGGCATGCGACATAAAGGAGTGCGTAGAACCAGAATCTATCAACACATATGCATATTGAGAACATACAGAAAGTGTACCTGACACCACAGTAGAGGTGTTCGGTACATCACCAGGCACTAAAACAAACACTCGGCCTTGTCTTAACGGTTCCTTTCCTGCATTGGCTTTGACGTTGGTTTTGGCCACAGAAGCAGATGCCGCTGAACTTGCTGCAGGACGGCTAGTAATCTCAGATTTGAGTGGACAATCTCTCTTCATATGACCCGGCTGGTTACATTTGAAACATACACCAGATGCTCGGCGATACACACCCCTGTGCCTGTTGCCACATTCAGAACAGACTGGAGGAGGTCCACTACTTTGGCTTGAGTTGCTCCAAGTCCCTGTATTTTGCTTCTTGTTGTTAAAGAACCGGCCTTTCCTAGATCCAAACCCAGATCTTTTCCCTGTCCCATCAGTCCATGGAGCAAGAGCTTGTTTCCTAGCTGTTAGAATTGATTCTGCCATTAACGCCCTATCCAAAACACTCACATATGTGGGTAGATTCAAAACTCCTACTCTATCCAGTATGTCCAGATCCAACCCATCCTCAAACTTGCGGGCCTTCTTGTCTTCTGTGTACACCATATGGGGAGCAAACCTAGCTAGCTCAGTGAACTTGGCCTCATACTCGGCCACAGACATTCTGCCTTGTTTAAGTTCCTGAAATTCTGAGACTTTTCGGTTTCGAAAGCACTGGGGAAAATACTTATCATAAAAGATTGCGTTGAACTGGGTCCATGTCATATTTTCGTGACCATTTCGAATCAGTAACCATCACCTGCGAGCTTCATCTTTCAGTGTGTAGGTAGCCAACAAGACTTTCTGAGTTTCAGAACAAGGGAACACCTCATACAACTTCTCCATCTCAAGCAACCATGTTTCAGCTTTCAAGGGCTCGATCCCACCGTAGAACATTGGTGGTTTCATTTTCAGGAATTTCTGTGTCAAGTTAATGATTTCACTATTATCAGCTTCAGCCTGTACTGGCGGAGGCAGAGGGGGTAAGGGTTGTTGTCTCTGTTGCTGCATTACCACTTCGGTCAAGGTTGCCAACATTTGTTCCATTCTATCCATTCGGGCATCAGAAGACCCTGCTGTATCATCATTCCTTGCATTGTCCATGGCTATAGGTAAACAAGACTTTATATATTCAAATGTACATTCAATTTCAATATTCAGTTGCATTACCCCACACTCACACATGCAAATGGAATGCCCCTAATTCTTACTAGGACATCCTAAGCTCATAGGGACCTGTGTGTGAGGTACAACTCGTGCTCTGATACCACTCTGTCACGACCCAAACCCGCCCCTATAGATTTAGCGTCGTAACCGGCCAGTAATCTGTAGATTACCTACGGCCTCTGAAGACATTATCAAATATTAAGGGGCTGCAGAAGCAAATACAGAAAATACCAAGGTCCAATGAGCTGTGATGACATACATGGGACAGAAAATTCAAAACTTATTTATATACATAGCATGCCAGTCAAGTACACCAATATGTACAGAGTATTAACATAAGTACGTTCCAAGATCTGACTTTACAAGACACAGACATGAACATTGACTAGCATGAAACAAAACAGCCTCAGTGTTAGACTTTGACCGGGACCTCCTCGGGAGGCGCAATAGTTGGCTGACAAAAAGGAAACAGGTGGCCCTCAACTCTGGCCTTAGTCATGTGTCGGCTCACCTATATATATATATATAATAAACTGTGAGCGAAAGCCCAGTGAATAATAAACAGAGTAAAGAGGTTTCAATGAATGAGTCCATACAGATTTCAGAAATCAAATCACATTGTATTAAAATCATGCTTGATCAGATCGGGATCATAATTCAACATTTTCAAATTCATACTTGATCCAATCACTTATAGACAGAAATCACAATTCATGATTACATTTACGTGATACATCCGTTAGCATAATTAAACTGGACGCGCAATGCGTAAGGTTATGAATAACCTTCTTAGCTCCTATGAAGGAGCCTTCGGATCCGGGTAACTGGACAGCTAAGCCCCCATGGCGGGCCTTCGGTACGGGCTATAGTGCACAAACTGGACGCATAAGCGTAGGTTATAACTAACTCTGTTCCACAAAGGAACCCTCCGCTACCGGGTCACGACTGTAAATCTCACTTGGTACTAAGGATGTCACGAATACATGTTAGAACTTGGACAATCATTCATTGTTCATAACATATCTTTTCAGAAAACAGATATCATTTGTCACACAGAAAATACGTACTGTTGAACATATCTTTACTAAGTTATTACTCACCGTGGGCGTTGATACATGTAGATGAAATCAAAGGGTCAAACAGGTTGCGGCACGTGACCTACATAACACATTACGGGTTTGAAACATGCACTCCAATAGTACAAAACCTACATCAACGATTCTAAGTGTGTACTTAACCCCTTACCCTAAGTATGGAGCCTTAATCATGGCCTAGGAATGCCTAGGATGGAATGGAGGTGTAAAAATGCCTTAGAAAACATTTTTCAAAAGTTACTAAAAATAGGAGCCTCGCTCGAGTGAGCCTTCCTTCGCTCGAGCGAGCTTCCAAAATCAAAGGCTTCGGCGAGACTCTTTCAGCGGTCGATGAAACAAAGAAAAAATCGATGGATGCTGATTTTTTCCGCGCGATGGTAGCTCGATGCTCGCTCGAGTGAGCTTGCAAAATCAAAGGGCTCGCTCGAGCGAGGAAGCCAAATCTGGAATTTTCAAATTTGTCTCCCAAGTTCGAACCAAGCATTCTACAACCCAAAACTCACCCTCTTGGGCCCAAAATCTGGAACAACACTTTAAACTCATAGTGTAATAAGTTTCAAAAGCCAATTTGTAAATTCAAGGGCCAAGAGTAAGTCAATTTGAGCACCATTTACAAACCCATTTTCAAGAACAAAGTGCAATCCAACATGCATGAGTTCAAATGCATTTCAAAGCTTTAAATCATGATCCAAAGTAACATTAAACTCAGAATTTTAATGAATTCATAGACTTTAGCAAAAATATGCACATGCATGTAGAAATTTGACACCCAACAACTTTAATTTCCATGAATGTGCACATGCATGTATGTTACACTACCCAATTCCACCATTTCCAACTAAATCTAGACTTTAATCTTCTATATGTCCTACAAATATGCAAGAACTAGTTTATTCACATGAATGAGGGGATGAATTTCTACCTTAAGTCTTGAATTAGAGGTGTAGGAGCTCAAACATGGAATTACTCTTCCAATTTCCAAGTCTCCAAGCAAATTTTGCAAGAAGAACTCAATCTCTCCCTCTCTAATTCTCTTGGTCGGCTAAAGCTCTCAAGTGGCTGATGAAATGTTGTTTTGATCAAATGTATTAAGGCTCAAGAGGTGAGTAGATAGTGGCCACTAAGTGGTCTAATAGTAAATAAGTCAAACTTGGCATTAAATCATTATTTAATCTAATTTAATCGTACCAAATCACATTTTACTTAAATACACCATAAAATCACATAAATTAGGACGATTATGAAGCACTAAACGATTTTGAATTCGGTCGCCGATAAGGCCTCCAATTTGCAGTCTAAAGTTTAAAACACGAACAGATATTTTGACACCGAACAGATAAAAACACGTAAGTCATGCAATGCACATGCAAATAAATTCCAGATTTTTCCCTTAATTTTTATTAGACATAATTAAGTCCCAATTAGCGTTAATTAGGGTCGCGGTTATTACAGGCATACTACAGTTCGGACTCAATGTCACGGTTCTGAATCTAATCTCACAAAGTGCAATGCAGAATCGATAAATCACCAAAGAGTCCAAATCTGGCAAATCGTTTTGAAAAACTGATTTTTAGAAAGAAGTGCCAAACATGGACTGCTTTACCAGATACAGAGTCGCCACCTAAATATTTTATTTTGGGAGAATTTAGGAAACCTTGACTCGTGCCTAAGGCCACGTGTCCGTCATCACCAAAGTTGCCTCGGCTCGGGAACTTGGGTACGATTGGAGAAGGTCATTTCATGAGCACCCCCGCTCGCCCGATCAAAGATCGGCCATTACTAAGCATGATATCGAGTTTTTGAAAACACATGTGCTCTTACTCCGGTTTATTAGCCTAGAATTACTATGTGATGCGCACAGCATACAGGTATAGACTGGATTGCCTAAGTTGGAACAAAGCATCGCATATCCGTTTGTTTTGAAAATGGATTGAAGTTTGCTACTCGCAAGTAGACTAAAACACGGGTTTCGACGAATTATTCCAACTCAAGCAACCCAACCTTCACCCACAGGCATTCAAGCAGTTATATCACATAAGCACATAGCCTCATGGTAAGCATGCTATCATGGCAGTCACTCACACACATGCAAGGATGCTAAAGCATAAACACTTACCGAGTACTCCGAGCCAAAGAAAGAAGCTAATTAGAAATCGTACATGAATCCTAACTATGCTAAGAATGCCTAATGCAACACATGCAAAAATGCAACTACAATAGGCTCGGCTATTCTAAGTTGGCATATGAGATGCAACAATCGATACATGTATTCAACTTGAAATTGAAATACAATGCAGTTAGCATGAAGCGCGAGCCCGATGCATGCAATACAAATGAATAAATGCAAGCATGCGAACATATAGATGCTAATTGAAACATGCTCTAAAACTAACCATCATAAGCTGGTAAATAAAAGGAAGAAAGATGTGGGGTTGGAAGACATGCATCACACACACGCACACTTATTACAACATTACCCTCATCGGAGGGTCCGAATGAATAGTACAGAATAAACTAGCTAATCTAAGCTAATTAAACTAATTATTACACAACATTAATTAATTAACGAATTAACTAAGTAAGTAAGGAAACTAGCTTGAAAATTAAACAAAATGGACTGCCTCAGCTCTGTTATGAATGATAGGGATGCATGCATGCTCAAGTCGCCTTGTCGAGAAATCCATCGCGATGCCCCGATTTGCCTCTGTTAATTGGTCCCGAACAACGCACAAAGCTCCGAAGGTCGCTAACCGCTTTTTACTCTTGGTTTCCGATTTGCTGCAACAGAGAGCGAGAAAGGGGTATGGCAAAGTATTTTCAACATATGTGTGCATGACCACTTTCCCCATCATTGCACAAGCTCCAGGGAGTGTAGTACTCGATCTTCATGCCACTAATCACGCATCCCGATGCATGATGACCGAGGAGTCGGATTGCACGACTCGATGTAAAATGAATGCACATATAAACACAACAAGGCCTAAACTCCATCATGGGTAATCCGAAGTGTCGGTGTAGACGTCCCTGAACGTCCTGGAAGGTAATCCCCCATTTTGTTCATTGGGCTCACTACAGTTCAGGACTCAATGTCACGGTCCTGTATCTAATCTCGCAGAGTGCAATGCAAGACCGATGAATCATCAAAGAGTTCAAATCCGACAAATCGTTTTTGAAAACTGATTTTTTTGAAAGAAGTGCCAAACATGGACTGCTTTGCTAGATACAGAGTCGCCACCTAAATATTTAATTTGGGGGAATTTAGGAAACCCTGACTCGTGCCTAAGGCCACGTGTCCATCATCACTAAAGTTGCCTCGGCTCGGGAACTTGGGTACGATTGGGAAAGGTCAGCTATGAGCACCCCTGCTTGCCCGATCAAAGATCGGCCTCTACTAACCATGATATCAGATTTCGAAAGCATTATGTGTTCTTATTCCGATTAATTAGCTAATCTTACTATGTGATGCGCACAACACAAAAGTATAGACTAGATTGCCTAATTTGGAACAAAGCATTGCATATCCGCTCGTTTGAAAGACAGTTTGAAATTTGCTACTCGCAAGTAGGTTAAAACACGGATTTCAACGAGTTGTTCAAACTCAAGCAATCCAACCTCCATCCATAGGCATTCAGGCAGTAAATCAACTAAGCAGTTAGCCTCATGGCAAGCATGCTTTCATGTTAACATTCACATTCATGCGAGATGCTAAAGCATAAACACTCATCTAGTACTCCAAGCCAAAACAAAGAACATGTTAGTAATCAAATGTATAATCCAAGTCCATGTTGAGGTGGCTAATGCATTGCAGGCAAAAATGCAGCTAGAATAGGCTCGGCTAATTTATGGATGGCATGTGAAATGCAGCAGATGACATGTATTCAAGTTAGATTTGAAATACTATGCAATTAGTATGATGCGCCGAGCCCGGTGCATGCAATACGAATGAATGTATGCAAACATGCTATCATAAGTATGATAATTGAAACGTGCCCTAAGACTAACCATTGAAAGCAGGTAAGTAAAAGGGAGAAAGAAGTGGGGGTTGGAAGACATGCATCACACACATGCACGCTTATTACACAATTCGCCCTCTCTCGAAGGGACCAAAAGAATAATACAAATTTAACTAACTAACAGGCCAATTAAATAGTTACGGACCACTTAACTAGTTAAGCAAATTAACTAAGCTAATAAAGTGGTAAAACAGCCTCAGGAGGAGGGTCCAATGCATGCGTGCATGGTTCCGCTCGGAAATCCACCACTATGCACAAGCTGCCTCTGTTTACACTGTTTTATGCCTCTGAAGACTGCACAAGTTCCAAAGTTGCTTCTGGAATACTCCCTGAAGGTTGTGGGAGACCACCGGCCATGATAAATTGGTCATTGACCATCTATGTAGCTCTCGGCCAGAGATTTGTGGTCGGCTGGCACTCAATGTGGTCAGTCGGCCATCTATGCCTGTAGAACCCTGTTTTGACAGCAGCAGAGGGCAAACAAGACACGGCAATGTATTTCAAAGCAAATGTTTGCACAACCACCCTCCCTATCATGTTTAAGACTTAGGGGAGTATGGTACTCGACCCTCGGGCCACCAATCATGCATTTCGATGCATGATGGCCCAAGAAGTCAAGTTGTGCATCTTGATATCAAATGAGATGCACACCAAACAAACAAAACGACTCCAACCTCTATCATAATCAATTCAAGAGGCAAGAGATGCATGCTTAATGCTATGCAACCTAGGCATGGAAGCTAGGTATGCACCATGAGCATGTGAATAAGTATGCAAGCTAACAAGCATGCAAAGTGTAATTTAACCATGCAAGCATGCAAGATGCAACATGGACAACATGTTAAGTAACTAAAAGAGAGAATGCATGCCAAATGCATTACAATCTAAGCATGCAACAACATGTCATGGATTAAGCACACAACGAGGCACAATTGAACTAGCATGCTACAACATGTAATTCACCAAATATGCAACAAGTATGTGACAACATACAAGGCAAGCATGCAACAACATGCGGGGATGGACTTAAACCAATTTGGGCGGCTCTCAAATAGGCCCAAAACAGTGGCCAAAATGCTAAGAACATGAAGGCAAATGTACATACAAACATGCATAGATACATGGTTCAAAACTTAAGCACAAAGAAGCAACTTTTAAGCACACTTAAAAGGAGCAAACATGGACAAAGGGCATATATTGAAAGCTCTGAAATCATGTTAGAAAAGGTGCCAAACCAATTAAACAAATCAAGCAAAGCATGTAACTAAGCCCAAAACTCAAGGCTAGCCAAGGGGCTCAAGCCATGACCATGCCAACCAAGCCCCAAAGGGCCAAAGGGACTCAAAACAGTCCCAAGGTAGACCAAAACAAGGTCAAAGACACACTTAGATGGCATCTAAATGTCCTACACATGATGGCATACACAAGGGTCCAAACATGGAGCATAAGACATCGACCTTTCAAAGCACTAAAGGAACATCAAATGCAAGCATACAAGCATGCCATATGGACCGAAATGACATAACTAATGGTGCCAAACCACTGAAATGATGCAAATAGAGCATGCTAGAGAATCAAATAGTCAAAGCTTACAAGGGAGATTGCATAGTAGCTATACAAAGCAAGTCATAGGTAACCCAAACAACCAAAGTCAGACCTCAAGCACACCAAAGCATGCATAAAAGCTTCACAAAGCTGAGCCAAAATCATTCTAGAAAGTGGTGGTACATCATGATGCATGTTAAGGCAATTTCATTGCATTACAAGACAAGTATGCAAAGCATGCATGATGTGTCTAAACCAACTTAAAATAGTGCTATAACATGGCAAAATAACCACAAATACCAACTAAGACATGGCCAACATGGACTTAATCAAGGTGCTCGAGGCTAAAATGACTAGTTTTGAAGACAACAAGGAGAGGGGATGACCCTTTCCTTCTTAGGACCTTAAAACACTATCCCCACCACTAGGATTTCAGTGGTGAGGAGGCCAATACAAGGTGGTCCCAGAGCTCACCAAAAATAGCACAAAAATGAGGCCAAACAAGGCCTAAGAGGGGGCAAACAATCCCAAACCTCAAAACAACCTTAAGCAAAGTTCAAAAGCAAGTAAAATCAGAACTTTTACTAGTTACACACTAAGCTTAAAAACAGATGCAAGATAGGTCAAAACCTTGTGCAAAAATGGGGAATAAAGGGGTAAGGTTCTTACCCTTGAAGACCTTCTTCAAGAAGAGAGCTCCAGCATGTTCCTTAGGTCAAAACCAGCCCAGGAACTCCAAGAACAACTCTTTGGCACCTCAGCAACCAAGGTATGGTGTAACACGAGGTGCCTTAGTGCAAAACTAAGAACAAACACACCTTATGCACACATAAATCAAAAGGAGAGAGATATATAGAGATAGGATAGATACAAGACTCCTAACCCTAAAACTAGACCTTTGGAACTTCTTGGAACCCTTAAGGAGGGAGGAGAAGCCCTCCCTTTATAGGAATTCCAATCTTGAAAAGCTTACAAAACAAACTAAGCAAGAGTGAAATCCCTCCATATACGTGTATGGAGGGGGTGCATTGTGGATGACAACTATCACAGCTGGCATAAAATATCTGCCAAAAGCAGATGCACAGTGGTCGGCCAGCCAAAAATGATAAATTGACCAAAACAATGGTCGACCGACCAGAAAGAGTGCCGACCGGCCATCACTAATGGCCGGTAGTAACAAAACAGGGCCGGTGGCCTCAAGACATGGCCGGTGAGGTGTGGGGATGGCTAACAAGTCTTCCTCTACCCTCAAAAGCAAAACAACAAGTGTTTGGTGCAAAACCAAGCACAGAACAGGCAAGTCGAGAGATCCTAAGGCAAGGCGCGTAGCCGAGACCTCCGAGAACTCAAAATGAACACGAACATGGATGATCACCAAGCGTTCAAATAGTGACGTCCAAGTCTTGAGGACGGTCAAAAATGGGGTGTCTACAGTTGCCCCTCTTTGACAAAACTCGAAAGTCATAACAATGACGGGAGTGAATGTCAAAGCCCAGAGACGACCCATTTTTGACAAGGCCGAAAACTTAGAGAAAGCATACAAGCTACAGACAAAGATATGCGCCCGAGGGTAGGGGCAAAATTAGGGATGTAATCGGTTCGGGACGGTCGGTGTTTAGGTGAAATTTTGCACCGAACCGATAATGTCGGTTTTATTATATTGAAAACCAATACAGACCAAATTTTTTATCAAACCGCACCAAACCGCACCGATTCAATCGGTTCGATTCCATGCGGTTTAATCGGTTTAAATGCTTTCAAAATGAAGTCATTTCTTAAATTTATAGTATAATAAATAATTTATATAAAAATATTAAATTAGCCATTTGTACACAATTTTAATCATATCTAATCTAACCATTCACAAAAATACAAATAAAAAATTAATAAATACTAAGGCTTGAAGCTTTTTGTGAATTAGAATTAGAAACAAAATATAATTTCAGAATCAAAGTCTTGACATCAAAACAAAACCAAAACTTAAAACAATCATCCCACAAGTCTAAATCACAAGTCTATCAAATAGAGTCAAAATATTCATTATATATTTAATATATATTATATGTAAATATATTCGGTTGGTTTCGGTGCAAATCGGTGTATAGTATACCAAAACCGGCACCGAACCGAAAACTAAAAAAAATTAATTTCCAAAACCGAACAGACCGATTCATATTAAAACACCGACCAAATATGATCGGTTCGATCCGGTTCGATCGGTTTAGTCAGTTTTTTCGATTTTTCTTACATCCCTAGGCAAAATGCAGGACAATGCACAAAGCCGAGCATAACTCATGATCATGCAAAAGAAAGCTATAACGAAGCAAAACATGCAACAGTTTTAAGCAATCAAACACAAATTCAACTACATTACAATACAGAAAGGATGTAAGAGAATTATGTAATTCTCGCTACGTTTGACGTGGAGAATACAATACCTGTGTAGTTCGTCTAGTCGTGCTAGTTTCAAATGAACGTACATACAATATCGTGCCTGAAAGAGAAAGAAACTTAACAGGTACAATATTGTTAGAAGTATGCATAACAATGAAATTGAAAGTGCGTGACAACGCAAGTGAGGGGGGGTGCATGACAATGCGGATGGAAGGGGTCCATAACAATGCAACCCGAGTGTGTGCATAACAAAGCATGGAGGGCATGCGTGACAACGCGATGCCGAGTGGTGCATAACAATGCAATTTGAAACATAAACACATATAAGTAAGGCATAACGCGACAACGCATGCAATGTGTATAGGAACTTGAACACATATAAGCAAAGCATAACGCCACAACGCATGCAATGTGTATAGGAACTTGAATGGAAGGGTGCAAGACAATGCAACCTAAGAATGCGAAACAGCACGGGTGGACGGGAGGATGCAAGACAATGCAACCTAAGAATGCAAAACAACGCGGGTGGACGGGAGGATGTAAGACAATGCAACCTAAGAATGGGAAATAACGCGGGTGGACGGGAGGATGCAAGACAATGCATCCTAAGAATGTGAAACAACGCGGGTGGACGGGAGGATGCAAGACAATGCATCCTAAGAATGTGAAACAACGCGGGTGGACGGGAGGATGCAAGACAATGCAACCTAAGAATGCGAAACAACGCGGGTGGACGGGAGGATGCAAGACAATGCATGTGAGGTGCGCATGACAATGCGAGATGTTGAAATGCATGACAATGCATATAATTGCAATGCATGACAATGCAAATGAGGCATGCATGACAATGTGGGATGTTGAAATGCATGACAATGCATATAATTGAAATACATGACAATGCAAACGAACTCGAACGCGCGACAACGCACGCTTCTTGAGATGCATGACAATGCAATTGAACTCGAATGCGTAACAACACATGTTTCTTGAGACGCATGACGATGCAAATGAACTCGAATGCACAACAACGCACGTTTCTTGAGATGCATTACAATGCAAATGAACTTGAACGCGTGAAAACGTACGTTTCTTGAGATGCATGACAATGCAATTTGTGTATGTTTATCGTAAACAAGACAACACACGTAATGCAATGCATTCAAAGCCGTTATTGAATCTCGCAAGATACTAAAGAATACGAAAAAGGATACACCATGCGCGTATCGAGTGCTACGCGCAGAAGACACGGTCCGAGGTCAAAACGAAGACCGGTTAAGCTTCAAAAATGCAGTTCCTTGCACTGTCTTAAGCAAATAAGGCCCCAAACCACATATCAGACCCAAACAAGGGTGTAGGAGGTGCACCGACCACCAAGGGGGACCACCGGCCACAAAATAAGGCCACCGGCCATCTATTTGGCCGACCGGCCAAAAATGCCTGTTCGGGGCAGTTTTGTCCTTTTGGCCACGGGTCTTTAAATATAAGGCTTTTAGCCCTATTTCTTCACTTGCGCTAGATCGAAAACTTCTCCCCTCTCTCTTTAGGTTATTTCCCAACCTTCATTCTTTATTTTTCCTCGGTTTTCGGGCTCGTTTCAACGTTTGATTTGTGAAACCCTCACCGTTTCGTATGTTTTGAACCGAACAAATCTTAGTTTCAGTGTCTCTTGCTCGATTTCCACCACTCGGGGTTTGTTTCTCTCAAGTTTACCTCGATCTTTGTGCCCTTTCCAGACCTCGACCTTTCCGGCCATTTTTCACCCTTTTGGGGTTGACTTTTTAGTTGACTTTTCACATTCTCACCTGGTTTTCACACTTCCGGGCATTTTCACACCATTCTCGGCATGGCAGACGATCTCACACGAGGTGGGACTCCTCCGGAGCAGGATATGGATCCTGAGGCCGAGCTCTTGCCTTTGAGCGTTTGACCCGGCGACCTATAGGCCGGCGATTCACGTGTTGCCTCCTGACGGACTTCGCCTGTTCAGGAGTTTTGCCAGGGGCGTGCCACTAGAGCTACTACTGCGCGAGCCAGAGTCATATCTTTCCTACGACGCTTCTGAGGTATACTCTTCCCCGTTTTATTTTCCGCAATGTAGAACATAACTGCAATAGTTGATCCTGTTCTTTAACTGCTTGGCCCGGATACACCGATACACCACATGCTGTAGTTTATTGCGAGCACATCTGCACCCGATATCTGTTTGAATCTGAACACATGCACACACGCTACATTGATACATCATATGCTATAGTTCATTGTGAGCACACCGGCACCCAATATCTATTTGAATCTGAACACGTGCACACACGCTGCATTTTCACTGAAATGATCCGAACAAACTGTTGCATCACATGCTGTAGTTCACTGCGAGCACACCTGCACTCGATATCTGTTTAACTGGAAATGTGCACACACGCACTGTATTTTCGCTGATCCTAAGTGCATTCAACACTATATTTGTAACACTGCTTCGCAATTGTTTGTTTTGACCATAGGGAGATTCTCATGCCTTCCGGGGGTATAGAAACGTCGTGGCCCGGGGGTGGTACATGGAGCTTCTTGAGGCAGTTCACCGTATCGTTGACCAGACCGGCTTCGGCACTTTCTGCATGGGGCTCTCGTGCCACACTGCGAGCAGACCTCTTCTTGCTGCCTTGGTGGAGAGGTGGTGGGACACCACTGACTCTTTCCACTTTTCGGTCTCGGAAGGCATGACGATGGCTCCCTTCGACTTCTCGATGCTTACCGGCATCGGGGTAGGGGATGATCCGATCCCCTTCGATACGGATATGGACGAGTGGGAGGCCGCTCAGATGTATCTGCTTGGCGACCTATCACCTCTTGCTCGTCCAGGATTTGTACGATACTCGTGGTTCGAGGACCACTTCAGGATCCAGGCACCTACCACTCAGGAGGAGAAGGAGCAGTACACACGCGGCTTTCTGATGTTCCTGCTGGGGACCACTCTCTTTGCAGACCGGGCGAACACCGTGCCCCTTTGCCTGCTGAGTGCACTGGTTGACGTGACCAGGATCTGCGGCTACGACTGGGGTAGCGCAGGCTTGGCCACACTCTAAGGCTATCTGAGTTCATCCTTCCGCCTCAGTGGACAGCTGCTCGAAGGCTACTGGCGAGCTTGGGAGGTACATCTTCTTCTTCTGTTTTACATTTCTGCTTTACATTCTCTGTACTCTATATACTGTACACACTGCGGTCTTCTTCACACTGGTCATATACTGCACCCACGGCACACATATAATCTGCTTTACACACTGCACACATTGCACAACACACTTCAAATATCGCATGTCGCCGCTAACCGATCAGACATCACACATCGCAAACATGCAATCCGCTTTACATCGATCAGATATCGCGACGCATTGTACACTCCGTACTATGCACTGCACAATACACGATTCTGCGATTTCTGTTTTATTCTGCATTCTGCTTTATCTGATAAGCATACTGATATCTATTCTGTCACATTGTAGTTGTGGGTATACGCCTACTTCCCGAGCTTGCCCCAATACCAGAGGAGGAGATGCCTCCAATGATCCCATTCTCCCACCGCTTCGACGTAAGGTATGAGCGGAGGCCTCGGGAGTCTTTCATATTCTTCTGCCGCTATTTCGATACCATCACCACAGCAGAGGTATGTCAAACATTACAATTCATTTAAGCTTCGCTTTGCATTGCATTTTCAATAGTAGTAGATAACAAACTATATTTTGTTTGCAGATCACCTGGCAGCCATGGGCCTCATTGCCCATCGTAGTACGGGAGCGGTATGAGGGTGCTCAGGAGACCTCCAGGTTCAGGATTTTGCTAGAGGGCCCGGTCTGTCGGGCTTGGTACCTGGGCGAGCGCTTCTTGCGACAGACCTTAGGCGTGCTAGAGCAGACAGTTCCGCAGCCACCTCCTACTCACATGAGGCATACCGAGAGGTACACTCTCGAGGAGATGGCAGGTTACACGATCGGTTGGGACTCAGAGGGCTTTAGAGGCGAGGGCGACTACACAGAGTACGTCCGGACCTATATCATGCGGCCTCTGAGTAGTGGCGGTCGAGCTGAGAGGGAGAGGCCAGCGGCGCCGGCAGCTAGAGCAGGAGCAAGAGCAGGGGCAGGAGCACCAAGGATGGCTCGGGCCTGTGGTAGGAGTGGGTCCCGAAGAGGGCGAGGAGCTGGGTGGCCAGCGCTGCCTACGATGATGACATGCAGAGGGCAGGGTGGGGAGACTTATCAGATCCCCATCGCTCCCCCTCTGGTTGATCATGAGTTAGTCGGGTTCTACGACTTGTCCCCGGTATATACTACTGCATTTTGTATTCTGTACCGTCATTTCATTTCATTCCGTTTGATATTCCGCAGAATACTGATACTTCTAACACTTTTGCAGGCTTCCTCCGAGTACACTCGCCAGTCCCTGGAGTTGACCTCCTCCGTGATGGGGATGTTTCAGCGGAGCCTCGACCTACTGGCCATTTACAATATCCCGGTAGGCTTTTTTGACCACAGTCTCAAATTCTACATAAACTGTTTCACATAATCTGATGCATTGCACTATCAACACAGCACTTGATACACAGCCCTCATGGCATTTGATACACTGTAACCCGCAGACTATTCACAGCATTGCTCACGACATTCATACATTGCACTCAGTCACTGCGTTCTATATTCATACACTGCTCATAGCATTCATACTCTGTACTCATACACTGCATTCTGTATTCATACACTGCTCATAGTATTCATAATCTACTTTGCGTAGCATACTGATGCGTTTGCCACTTGTCCTTTTCAGTCCCCATTCCAGATTCTGATTGCATGAGGTGCTCCAGCTGGACCATCTGCACCTGCTCAAGAAGTAGGGAGAGGTGGCACAATATATCCTCGCACCAAAGCGGGACGCACTCATGTTGGGAGCAGCTCTCGAGCACCGGTTCCCGACGATGATGAGTCCGAGGCGGAGGCAGAGGTAGAGTCATCTGAGGAGGAGACCGGAGATGACTCGGGCTCAGACTATGGAGCCGGCGATGATGCTCCTGGACCTTCGTCCAGGAAGAGGACGAGGACAGACCCTCAGGCCTGAGACCACTTGGCGTTGATCTAGACTTTTGCTGCTTTTCTTCTTTTTGTTTTACTTTTCTTTTTGCTGATAGCTTGAGCGCACTGTACTGCCATAGGCAGGTTTTATTTTCTTCAAAGCTATGTACTTGAAAAGATGATGAAATGAAACAAGCTTTTTGTTTGAAAAAGAAAGTGTTACATTTGTACATCACATCGCATCGTATTGCATCACATTACATAACGATGTAAGTGAGATTGATCTTTTGTTTGAGAATTAGAACACTTGCATCTTAATAACCAGGTAATGAACCAGTCAATGACAAAACAACTCATACAACAATACTGCTCATTCTGAACATACAGCCCATAACACAGCGCTTGGTTCATTCTACACACGGCGAATCCTAAACAAACAGTCCAATCTGAAAAGGCGGAATATAAAGGTGGAATCGGCAGAAATTGAAACACATTCAGATGCCCCAAATTTTCCCTTTCTTCTTTTGCTTCGCAGCCTGGAACCCAAAAAAAAAGGCTTCAGATAGGTCCAGGTTTTACTATTCTGACATGACCTGGGTCAAACCCTGCGGTCGTTGAAAAAACTAGTCTTGCTTTGCACAAATGTGGAGAATGGCACAGCACTCTGAGCACAAAACGATTTTTTTTGAAAATGAGAAAAGGGTTCTCAACTGGGTATTGAGTTTACAACTGAACACAGCATACTACGACTCAACAAAAGGTACACGACCTAAACACATCGAGTAACACTCGAAAAAGACTCAAAACAAAAGTTAAGGTAAACAAAACAAAAGACACGACACACAGACATGTTACAAAGACAGGAGACCTCTTAGTTCGCGAGGAGCCAGTTTCTCCGGGTATTATTCCCACCCTTTCTTATTTGTGATTCTCATATCACTCGGCCCTCAGGCTCTGTTTTTCTGAAAAAGCCTTTTTCCTCACTTTTTCTTTCAGCGTACATCTCTCAATTCTTTAATCTCTCATTTTTTCATCCCTCCCCAGGGTGTTTGATAGATAAACAAGAGGTTGTGGGTTCATGCCCAACATTGTTAGCTCGCAGCTATTTCTTCTGGTGGCGTCTAGCCGATGCCCCAGATGAGGGAGTGGAGTATCTTGACCCATTCCAATTCGTGCTTCGCACATGACTTGATACCTCGTTGTTTGGAGGGTGAGAGAGCTTTCAGCCCTTTACTGTTTGCTTCAGTTGTGCCCTTTTCTGGCAGGTAGAGTGCCCATCTGACAGGTGTGTTGACAAATGGAGGGAAAGACAGAAAACCTGACTCAACTGTGCCCCTAGTTCATCATTTTGACCATTTTTTTTTTTGGTTTTCTACTAAAACAAATTTTGACCAATATGAGAATTAGATCAACATACTTGTTCCATTTTTGATTTGAAATCATGCAAGTTAGGCTATGAGCACTGAAAATTTTCCTTTTTTTTTTTATCCAAGAAAATGGTCCAGTTTTGGAAAAGATGGAATAATTTTCAAGAAATTAGTCAACCTCAGTAAAAATTCTCAAAAACCGTTTTAGCAAACAGCCAGTGCTCAATGAACACGGAACCTACTCTCGAGATGCGCAACCTCGGATCCGAAGGAAAATTGCCCCTTGCTTGAAGAGAACTGCATGGCAACGGAAAGTTGCCCCTTGTTTGAATGGCGACTCATGGCAACGGAAAGTTGCCCCTTGTCTGGATAACGCCGCAGCATACTGTGAACAGTTCTCATTAGTGATGATCGCAACAGAACTCTCGGATACAGAGAAGACGAAGATGGTCAAAACCAATATATGGACACAGTCACTTTGAAAGTGTTGGTGGCTGGACTTCAGGATGAAGTTGCCTACGTATCCCAAGCATGGGAATCAAGCCTTATGTAGTTCAGGTTAAGGTACACTCGTGTATTAACCCTCACCTTTTACACTCTAACTTTTGCCAAGGCCGCCCTTCCGGGTTTTCAACTTTGCGTTGTTCTTCTTTTCTTTTCAATTCTTTTCATTTCTTTTCTTCTATTTTTTTTTTCATTCTTTGCATTTTTCTATTTTTTTTTTGTTCTTTTCCCTTTTTTTTTTCTTACTCTAACTTTTGCTTGGGTTGCCCTTCCAGGTTTTCGGCCTAGCGAGCCTCTCAAGGGTAAAAGTGTAGCTTGGTCCATGCCAAATGGTTTTTGAGATCCTGAAGTCATCTGAATCCAAGAGAACGACTGCTGTTCGCTGATGATGCAGGAGTCCATCCAATGGGGGCCTGAATTTGCCCCTAGTGTTGTGGATCGGAACTCAGTTGTCCTTCAGTGATACCTTTTTCTTTCTTCCCTTCTAGGATTTGGCATTCTTGCCGATCTTCGTCATGGACTCTTCGAGTACATCCTTTGACGTCTTTTGCCCCTTGTTCGAGGGGTGCTTCTGATCTGGCCATACAAGCCTCACATTATGGTTGGCCGTTGAACATTTTGAATTCACGTTCAAGGTTTTGAGAGCAAAGGGTTGAATCTTGAGGCTGAGAGCGATCCTAGGCTGCACAATCTCAAGAGCGATTCCACACAGGTCTTCGCAGGGCAGAGCAAAACATTTTTTGAAATTTTTTTAAGAAGGCGACAAATCGCTCGTACTGAAGACAATCGAAACCAATCTGGATCAAGCTAGGATCCTTCTCAGTACTCACGCTAACAAGCATGATTTCATTCATTAAGGGCTTAGCATGCCTCTCTTTTTCTCAATTAGTCAAATTTTGTAAAACCCGAGGAATTCCTTCCTCTTCGTTTTCATCACCACAGTGTTTAAAAAAAGTTTTGAAAAACTTAGGTCAATGCAATGAGCTTAAGGTGCAGAAGAGTAAGTGAGATGCTCCGCCGTTTCATTCAAATCCTCTGGCACAACTAGCTCAAAGTAGCAATAAGCACGGAAACATGATAGCCGCAGTTGTTTCATTCAGATTTCCTAGTTGCAACTGGCTCCACAGTAGAGACAGACTCAAAAGAAAGCAAAAGGATAAACACAAAATAAAATAATGATATCTGAGGCAATGACCCTGGAATCACCTGATTTCTATACAATGGGACTGACTCAATACAACAAGACAGACCTGACCGACATAGTACAAAAAGACTGCTTATATACAAGATAACAAAACTGACAGAATACCCAAGTCAGAAAGTGTAAAACTAGCATTCGCAAATGCTCCAAAGTGCGTGCCATACGCCATATCCGAAGTAAACTGAGCGCTGCCCGCAGGTGGACCAACTTCTGATCACATACTTGTGGTACCCTCGAAATCTAACAACTCAGCAGTGACAGACTTTGCTGAGGTAGGTGGGAGAATGACCTCATTGTCGATCAAGTCCTGTACTTCATGATGAAGACAGAAACAGTTGTCGGTGCTATGACCAGTTTGCTAGTGGTACGTGCAGTACAAGGTAGCATCATGTGAAGGAGGGAGATTCTTCAGGAGAGGCCGAGGCTCAAAGGGTCTAAGATGGCCCTTTTTGGCAAGGATCTGGAGCGCCTTAGACAAAGGCATATAAAGGGCGTGGAATACCCTGCGACCTCGGGGTAGATACTTCGAGGTTTGCTGACTTTTGCCGGATGCACTGGCAAAAGGATCGGCAGGTGCCGCCTTGGCTTTCTGATCCTTTCCAGGTGCAGAGTTAGGGTTTGAGGGAACGGTTCTGGTATGACGGTTCCTATCTCGATTTTATGCCTGGCTTGAACTGCCCTCGGTCGGAGCGGGGAAAGCGTCATCCACAGTTTTAGCCACCACTGCGAATATTTGCTGTTTACTCAATCCTCCGGCTTTCAAAGCCTCGACTGCCTACAGCAGTTGTTCAACGGGATCAGCATTTGTTCCCACTTTGTTCTTACCTCTAGCCTCAGCTTGATCAAGGGTTTGGGTTACTACATCAGAGCGAAACCCGGTTGTTGTTGACACGTCATTACTATAGCTTGAGACAACCTCAGGTTGGTTGAGCTCGATCACAATTCGCCCCAGTAGCGGGGGCTCCTGCGGTACAAAATTCCTGACATACGATGTGGTTAGTGGTGAAGTCGACATTCCGTAGGTGAGATCAACCACAGATCGCTAAAGATCACCAATCATTCCCATCAATTCAAACGTGGTGGGCTCACGTGCTTGACATGACTGGGGCGTCCAAACTGGGAGCGCGGCAGGTGACCTGGGCGCGTTTGGTACTTCAACATTGGTCTCATCTCGCAAGATGTTTCCTTGGTCCAATGCGGCTGCCATTACCACAATTTCTTCTGAATCTTGTGTCATCATAAGTCCGCTGAACTGAACGGTGACTGACAGATCAGATGTCTGTCTTGCCTCAGCAAAGGAGAACACTGGCTATTCTATACTAAATCTCTGAACTGAAAGAGAAAACACGCAGTATTTCGGCCCAATCAGAATAGACACAAGCATAGCTGAATAACTGTACTCTACTATTGATCACTCTTCCCCACAATCACCGCCCCAAAAACTGAATCTGATACCCGCAGATATAACTGATTCCTCAAAACACTGATACTGATACCCGCAAGCCTGATACTCAGACTTGCAAATTGATATATGCATTCCCTGTAGAGATCAACTCAAAAAGCACATAACAAGCAAGCAAGAGCCAAAACACCCCTATTTTGGGGTAGAGTTTCCCTGTCCTATTTTGTCAGGAGCTATGGTTTCACTACGCATGCAACGGTTTCAAACAACCTATAATCGGGTAGCAACCTGTCCTAACTTCGAATGGTCACTATGGATTCTGAACATGCACTAGGTCGAATGGTCAAAAGCATGCCCCGGTGACAACTGGGGTTTGTGTTCCCATCGTGGCAGAGCCCGTAACCGGTCAGCCTTATGACACGCTTCTCGAAGCGAGCCTCCGGTAAACCGTTCAAGAATAGCAGATGGCAAACACTGTGACTAAGGCGCACCAATGCACATGCATTGCAAAGAAACACATGAGTGTAATCAAAACAAGATATCATGAGTAAGAAACTTCCCAGCAGAGTCGCCAGAAACTGTAGACGTCTTGGAACGTCCCGGAAGGGAATCCCCCGTTTTGTTCATTAGGCTCACTACAGTTCAGGACTCAACATCACGGTCCTGTATCTAATCTCGCAGAGTGCAATGCAAGACCGATGAACCATCAAAGAGTCCAAATCCGACAAATCATTTTTGAAAACAGATTTTTTTGAAAGAAGTGCCAAACATAGACTGCTTTGCCAGATACAGAGTCGCCACCTAAATATTTATTTTGGGGGAATTTAGGAAACCCTGACTCGTGCCTAAGGTCACGTGTCCATCATCACGAAAGTTGCCTCGGCTCGAGAACTTGGGTATGATTGGGGAAGGTCAGCTATGAGCACCCCCGCACGTCCAATCAAAGATCGGCCTCTACTAACCATGATATCAGATTTTGAAAACATTATGTGTTCTTATTCCGGCTAATTAGCTAATCTTACTATGTGATGCGCACAACACAAAAGTATAGACTAGATCGCCTAATTTGGAATAAAGCATTGCATATCCGCTCGTTTGAAAGACAGTTTGAAATTTGCTACTCACAAGTAGGCTAAAACATGGATTTCAATGAGTTGTTCCAACTCAAGCAATCCAACCTCCGTCCATAGGCATTCAGGCAGTAAATCAACTAAGCAGTTAGCCTCATGGCAAGCATGCTTTCATGTTAACATTCACACTCATGCGAGATGCTAAAGCATAAACACTTATCTAGTACTCCAAGCCAAAACAAAGAACATGTTAGTAATCAAATGTATGATCCAAGTCCATGTTAAGGTGGCTAATTCATCGCAGGCAAAAATGCAGCTAGAATAGGCTCGGCTAATCTATGGATGGCATGTGAAATGCAGCAGATGACATGTATTCAAGTTAGATTTGAAATACTATGCAATTAGTATGATGCGCCGAGCCCGGTGCGTGCAATACAAATGAATATATGCAAACATGCTATCATAAGTATGCTAATTGAAATGTGCCCTAAGACTAACCATTAAAAGCAGGTAAGTAAAAGGGAGAAAGAACTGGGGGTTGGAAGACATGCATCGCACACACGCACGCTTATTACACAATTCGCCCTCTCTCGGAGGGACCAAAAGAATAATACAAATTTAACTAACTAACAAGCCAATTAAATAGTTACAGACCACTTAACTAGTTAAGCAAATTAACTAAGCCAATAAAGCGGTAAAATAGCCTCGGGAAGAGGGTCTAATGTATGCGTGCCCGGCTCCGCTTGGAAATCCACCACCATGCACAAGCTGCCTTTGTTTACACTGTTTTATGCCTCTGAAGACTACACAAGTCCCAAAGTTTCTTCTGGAATACACCCTGAAGGTTGTGGGAGACCACCAGCCAAGAGGAAACACCACTGGCCATGATAAATTGGTCATCGACCATCTATGTAGCTCTCGGCCAGAGATTTGTGGTCGGCTGGCACTCAATGTGGTTGGTCGGCCATCTATGCCTGCAAAACCCTGTTTTGACAGCAGCAGAGGGCAGACAAGACATGGCAATGCATTTCAAAGCAAATGTTTGCACAACCACCCTCCCTATCATGTTTAAGACTTAGGGGAGTATGGTACTCGACCCTCGGGCCACCAATCATGCATTTCGATGCATGATGGCCCAAGAAGTCAAGTTGTGCATCTTGATATCAAATGAGATGCACACCAAACAAACAAAAGGCCTCCAACCTCTATCATAATCAATTCAAGAGGCAAGAGATGCATGCTTAATGCTATGCAACCTAGGCATGGAAGCTAGGCATGCACCATGAACATGTGAACAAGTATGCAAGCTAACAAGCATGCAAAGTGTAATTTAACCATGCAAGCATGCAAGATGCAACATGGACAACATGTTAAGTAACTAAAAGAGAGAATGCATGCCAAATGCATTACAACCTAAGCATGCAACAACATGTCATGGATTAAGCACACAACGAGGCACAATTGAACTAGCATGCTACAATATGTAATTCACCAAATGTGCAACAAGTATGTGACAACATATAAGGCAAGCATGCAACAACATGCGGGGATGGACTTAAACCAATTTGGGCGGCTCTCAAATAGGCCCAAAACAGTGGCCAAAATGCTAAGAACATGAAGGCAAATGTACATACAAACATGCATAGATACATGGTTCAAAACTTAAGCACAAAGAAGCAACTTTTAAGCACACTTAAAAGGAGCAAACATGGACAAATGGCATACATTGTAAGCTCTGAAATCATGTTAGAAAAGGTGCCAAACCAATTAAACAAATCAAGCAAAGCATGCAACTAAGCCCAAAACTCAAGGCTAGCCAAGGGGCTCAAGCCATGACCATGCTAACCAGGCCTAAAAGGGTCAAAGGGACTCAAAACAGTCCCAAGGCAGACCAAAACTAGGTCAAAGACACACTTAGATGGCATCTAAATGTCCTACACATGATGGCATTCACAAGGGTCCAAACATGGAGCATAAGACATCAACCTTTTAAAGCACTAAAGGAACATCAAATGCAAGCATACAAGCATGCCATATGGGCCGAACTGACATAACTAATGGTGCCAAACCACTGAAATGATGCAAATAGAGCATGCTAGAGAATCCAATACTCAAAGCTTATAAGGGATATTGCATGGTAGCTATATAAAGCAAGTCACGGGTGACCCAAATAACCAAAATCAGACCTCAAGCACACCAAAGCATGCATAAAAGCTTCACAAAATTGAGCCAAAATCATGCTAGAAAGTTGTGGTACATGATGATGCATGTTAAGGCAATTTCATTGCATTACAAGATAAGAATGCAAAGCATGCATGATGTGTCTAAACCAACTTAAAACAGTGCTATAACATGGAAAAATAACCACAAATACCAACTAAGACATGGCCAACATGGACTTAATCAAGGTGCTCACACATAAGGCTAAAATGACAAGTTTTGAAGACAACAAGGAGAGGGGATGGCCCTCTCCTTCTTAGGACCTCAAAACACCATCCCTACCACTGAAATCCCTCTGGATTTCAGTGGTGCGGAGGCCAATACAAGGTGGTCCCGGAGCTCACCGAAAATAGCACAAAAATGAGGCCAAACAAGGCCTAAGAGGGGGCAAACAATCCCAAACCTCAAAACAACCTTAAGCAAAGTTCAAAAGCAAGTAAAATCAGAAATTTTACTAGTTATACACTAAGCTTAAAAACATATGCAAGATAGGTCAAAACCTTGTGCAAAAATGGGGAATAAAGGGGTAAGGTTCTTACCCTTGAAGACCTTCTTCAAGAAGAGAGCTCCAGCACGTTCCTTAGGTCAAAACTAGCCCAAGAACTCCAAGAAGAACTCTTTGGCACCTCAGCAACCAAGGTATGGTGTAACACTAGGTGCCTTAGTGCAAAACTAAGAACAAACACACCTTATGCACACACAAATCAAAAGGAGAGAGATATAGAGATAGGATAGATACAAGACTCCTAACCCTAAAACCAGACCTCTGGAACTTCTTGGAACCCTTGAGAAGGGAGGAGAAGCCCTCCCTTTATAGGAATTCCAATCTTGAAAAGCTTACAAAACAAGCTAAGTAAGAGTGAAATCCCTCCATACACGTGTATGGAGGGGGTGCATTGTGGATGATAGCTATCACAGCTGGCATAAAATATCCGCCAAAAGCAAATGCACAGTGGTCGGCTAGCCAAAAATGACAAATTGACCAAAACAATGTTCGACCGACTAGAAAGAGTGTCGACCGGCCATCACCAATGGCCGGTAGCAACAAAACAGGGCCGGTGGCTTGAAGCCATGGCCGGTGAGGTGTGGGGATGGCTAACAAGTCTTCCTCTACCCTCATAAGCAAAACAACAAGTGTTTGGTGCAAAACCAAGCACAGAACAGGCAAGTCGAGAGATCCTAAGGCAAGGTGCGTAGCCGAGACCTCCAAGAACTCAAAACGAACACAAACATGGATGATCACCGAGCGTTCAAACGGTGACGTCCAAGTCTTGAGGACGGTAAAAAATGGGGTGTCTACAGTCGGCGACCAAGAATCGAGGCATGTTTCGTCACTTAGAGTACGAAACGTCCCTCGTTTCTCGTGTTTGGACTAAACCCTATTCCAAACACAATGTAATATACATGGCATACACAATACGACTAGCATGCAACCCTAAACGCAATGCAACCTAATCATGCTAGCATGCGAGGGATGATATGCAAACATGCAACTAGCATACACAATGCTATGAACTAAAAATGGCATACTCAATGCACATGAACTATATGGCATACGCAATGTACATATGAAGATGGACATGCAC
Organism: Camellia lanceoleosa; assembly: GCA_025200525.1. Lineage (NCBI taxonomy): Eukaryota > Viridiplantae > Streptophyta > Magnoliopsida > Ericales > Theaceae > Camellia > Camellia lanceoleosa. The sequence goes on along the minus strand of CM045771.1, from coordinate 117,935,040 downwards.
GAAGACAAGAACAAGGCATACACAATGCGACGATTAAGCATGCGACAACATGGATATGGCATACATAATGCAAGATGGACTTAAACTAAAATGAATGGGCCTCAGCCACACTCAAATCAGTGGCCAATCATGATGAAAATGAAGCAACAACACACATGCAAATATGTACAAATGCAAGGGACTAAACCTAAGGCACAAAGTGCAACTCCACCAAAGCATGGTAAGCATGAAATATGGCATACAATCACATATTTTTCAGCTCTGAAATGACATGCAAGATGGTCCCGAATCATGCAAACACCTCACACAATGCGTGCTAGATGGCCCAAATACTGAAACTAGTGAAGTGGATTACACTATAGGCATGCAAAACCATACTCAAATGGCCAAACCAGCCCCAAACAGTCCCTATGTAGGCCAAAATAGTAGCAAATGTGGACTAAAATGATGGCTCGCAAAGCATGGAAATGAAGCTCATGTAATGGTCCAAAAATGAGGTATTCATGCATAACTCTCAAACACATTCAAAGAGTGGAAAACATGGGAATATGGCATACATATAAGCTCTGAAATATGATTCACAATGATGCCAAAACATGGAAACACCTCAAAATATGCATGCAATAGGCTTCAAAACTCAAAGCTAGGTAAGGGTATTGAACTACAACCATGCATAGCAAACATCATTCGACCATGAGGCCCAAAAATAGAGCTAAGGCAGTCCAAAACATGCACAAAATCAGTTTAAGGCATGGCCAAAAAGTGCTAGAATCAAAGGTCAAAATAGCATGCAATGTAAGCTAGTAAAGAGGATTTGCACTACAAGCATGTGAGGCAATCAAGAGGCCACTAAACTAGCAAAAGTTAGAGGTATGCAATGCCAAATAAAGCACAAAACCCCACTGAAATATGGTTAATGCATGCAAGAATGAGATGCTCCTTTGATATGCTATGAAGAGGGTTATTCTACACATGCAAGATGGACATCTAATATGGCAAAACAAGCTCTGGACAGAGCCTATGCAGGTCCTGAAACTCATCAAAAATGGCTTGAAACATGGCTTGGAGTCATGCAAATAAGGGCTCATTTGTAAGGCAAAAAATGCTAGAAAACAAAACAAGGAGAGAGAGGGTCACCTCTCTCTGATTTCAGTGGCTAAAAGGCCAAACAAAGGCCAACACAAATGCTCTAAGGCATGGCTCAAAACAAGGTAAAATGAAGCATGCAAGGGGGTAGATGACCCCCAACAGAAAAATGATTTTAAACAAACATGTTAAGGGTCTCAAAATAAGACTTTTTTCAGTTTACACCAAAGCTCAAATATGCTTGCAAGTAAGGCGAAGATAAGGATCAATATAAGGCTTAAAAAGGGAGAAAGTGTGTTACCCTTGAAGCTCAAGAAGACCAGCAACTTCTGGACCAAAGACACAGCTCCTCAACCTTTGAAAATGGCCTCCAAGATCCTTAGGTTGATGGTGGAAGTGTTAGGCTAAGAGGTGATGTGCAAAGGGCCAAGAACCTTACACTTCTAAGCCTAAAATGGAGAGATACAAAGAGATATATGCTATGCCTTCTACAAAATTTTGAACCCTCTACAAGGAAGGGGAGCCCTTCCTTTATAGACAAGAGGAACTAAAGCTTCTCGTAGAAGCTTAAAACCAAGGGCAAACATCCTCTATACACGTCTATGGAGGATGCAACAGGCTCTCCCACCGGCACAGTGAATCAACTCATCAGGATAGAAGCCGATGGTTCAAGTCGGCCAACCACTGCTCACTGGCCGACCAGGGTCAAAAGGTTCAAGTGGTCGGCAGCCTCCTAGGGTGGTCTCCACATGAAATGCAAGCAAGTGGTATGGTGGGAGACCAGTAAATGTGGCCCAAAAACCAAGGAGACTAGCTTCCTGTCAAGAAAACCAGCCGGCGAAGAGAAAGGTGGTCTCTAAGGAGAAAAGGTGGTCTCCCACCCTTGTACCACCTTCCAAACAATGAAAATGGGGTCCAAGCCAAAAATGAACCAAGACGGATGCAAAACGAGGGTTCGGTGCCCCAAAACCGACTAAGCATCGAAAGTGGCGTGCGACCATGAAGGTGGTCTCCCGGGCCACAGTGTCCCTCTAGAGAGAGGAAACAAGGTGTGTGCCAAAAACCCGAGTAAACGGAGAAAGTTAAGCGATCCCGAACAGAGGCGCACAGCCGACAGCTCAGAAAATTAAAAACTGGTCGCCGAACGAGAATAGTGGTCTACGACCACGAAAAGTAGCCTACGGCCACTGAGAGATGGTCTATGAGACCTCTCCTTCCCTTTAGGAAGAGAAAATAGAACCTGGTTCGCAAACCGAGGCAAAGCACAAAAGAGTCCCGAAGTCCGGAGGCAAAGCACTCAGCAGAGACTCCGTAACCTCAGAACGAGCACAACATGCGTAATCACCGAGCGCTCAATCGATGACATCTGAGTCTTAAGGTAGGTCAAAAATGGGGTGTCTACAGTTGCCCCTCTTTGACAGAACTTGAAAGTCATAAGTGACGGGAGTGAATGTCAAAGCCTAGAGACGACCCATTTTTGACAAGGCCGAAGACTTAGACAAACAGGCGAGATAAACAAGAGATGGGCTCGCAGGCGTGCCCCAGGTAGGGGCAAAATGCGAAACGATATGCACAAAGCCAAACGTGACTCATGATCATGTAAAGTAGCAAACTGTAATGAAGCAAATATTTACAATAAATGCAATAGTTTTAAGCAATAATGCAAAGCAAAACTAAATTTTATGCAGTAAGGATGTAAGAGAATTATAATTCTCGCTACGTCTCACACGGAGAAGATACAATACCTGTCTGGTTCGTCTGGTCACACTAGCTTCAAATGAACCGTACATATAATATCGTGCCTGCAAAAGAGAGAAACCTAACAGGCACAACATAGTTAGCAACATATGTTCAATGCTATATCGAACGTAGACAAACATGGTGCCGATGAAAAAGTACATCGCAATGTAAGAAGAAACGTACACAACAACACAAGTTAAGCATGGAGGTATGACGATACCAGTGAAATGTGCACAGCAATGCAAGCGATGCGCATAATAATGCCAGTGACGTGCATAACAATGTAGGATAAGCGCAACTTCAAAAGCATGTTTGAAACAAAACATTAAGCAAAGAAAAGCAAGCCTCGATGAGGGCAACTCAAACGCGACCTCAGGTTTACCTCTCGGAGGGGTCGCAACATACTCAAAAAGGATACACCTGGCTCTCGGCGAGTAACGATGAGCCATGCATCGAGGATTGGATTTGAAGTTCCCACAGAGGGATTTCGCGCTGAAAAGTGCATTTTCCTTGTACTTTATTGAGAGTCGGGGACTCCGATCACCACCAAAATTTGCAAGGAGAACAAAGAGTCATTGGAGACCACCCAGGAGGGCCACCGACCACCTAGGGAGGCCACCGACCAGGTTTTGTGCAAGGGGGTGGTCGGCCTACTAGGAAAGGTGGTCGGCCGACCACCCGTCCAAATCTGGGACAGTTTTGTCTTTTTACACTTGTTTATTTAAATCCACATGTCCCAATCACTATTCCTCACACCCTCAAGGCCGAAATCAGTTCTCCTTCCTTCCTAGACCATTTTCTCTCTTAGATCTGCACTTTATACGCGTTTTCCAACGCCCCACGCAAAGTTGTTTCACGAAATCTTTCAGTTTTCTTTACTTTGGACCGATTAAAATTTGATTTCAGAGCTTCTTTCTTCATTTTCACCACTTGAGGTAAGTTTGTCTCGACATTTGGTACATTTTCTCGAGAGTTGAATTTTTTTGACTTTTTCATTTCTCGAGAGTTGACTTTTGTTGACTTTTTCCAAGTTTGGCTCGTTTTGCTCATTTTTGCTCCTTTTTGCAGATTTCTTCAAATGGCAGGTCATTTTCCTCATGGTGGAGGTCCTCCAGGTGCCGAGGGTGAGCCGGACATCATGTCCTTGCCCCTTAGAGTTTGACCGTTTGATCCTGAAAGGTATCATCCTCGGGAGCACGTCCTTCCTCAGGCCACTTTCTACTATTTCACTGACTTTGATGACCGAGCGCCTGCAGATCTGTTGCTGCGGGAGCTAGAGACTCATCTTTCTCATTAGGCACGAGAGGTACGTACTTCACATTTACATTCTCTACAATGTATTCTGCATTTCATGCACATTTCATACTTTTGCTATGTATGCTTATCCGCTCGTTCTGAACACATTTGCACACCATATTTCTGTTTATTTTAGCACAGATCTCACAGCACAGAATTCTGTTGAGTGGGCACACAGCTTGTTCTGAACACTTAGTCTATAACATAGCATTCTTTTTGCATTTTGAACACACAGCTCAATTACTCGAATTTCTGAACACGCAGCTCATACTTTTTATCGTGAACACGCAATTACGCTTTTGAAAGTTGAACACATTTCAAACTCTTGATGGTGAACACACAGCCCACTTTTTTGAAAGTTGAACATGCAGCCCAAACTTTTGATGGTGAACACAGCCTACATTTTTCTAAACACTGAACACGCAGCCCAAACTCTTCATTATGAACACGCAGCCCAAAACACGCAGCCCAAACTCTTGAGGTGAACACACAGCCCATAGTTTTTGAAATCTGAACACGCAGCCCAAACTCTTGAGGTGAACACACAGCCTACAGTTTTTGAAAGTTGAACACGCAGCCCAAACTCTTGAGGTGAACACACAGCCCACAATTTTTCAAATCTAAACACGCAGCCCAAACTCTTGAGGTGAACACACAGCCCATAGTTTTTGAAATCTGAACACGCAGCTCAAACTCTTGAGGTAAACACACAGCCCACTGTTTTTGAAATCTGAACACGCAGCCCAAACTCTTGAGGTGAACACACAGCCCATAGTTTTTAAAAGTTGAACACGCAGCCCAAACTCTTGAGGTGAACACATAGCCTACAGTTTTTGAAATCTGAACACACAGCCCAAACTCTTGAGGTGAACATACAGCCCATAGTTTTTGAAATTTGAACACGTAGCTCAAACTCTTGAGGTGAACACACAGCCCACTATTTTTGAAAGTTGAACACACAGCCCAAACTCTTAAGGTGAACACATAGCCCATAGTTTTTGAAATCTGAACACACAGTCCAAACTCTTGAGGTGGACACACAGCCCACAGTTTTTGAAAGTTGAACACGCAACCTAAACTCTTGATGGTGAACACGCAGCCCACTTATTTCATTTGCACGCAGCGCATATTGAACACACAGTTCTTACATTTCACTTTTGAACTCACAGCTCATTCATTTCATTTGCACGTAACTTATACATTTCATTCTGAAACTGAATACATCTATTCATTTTGAATGCAGGTACCCTCTCGTGCTACGCGAGGTTATGGCTCGATTATCGCTAGGGAGTGGTATGCAGAGCTCCCAGAGACCGTTCGTCACATGGTGGATGGGGCAGGATTTGGGCCCTTCTGTGTAGGGCTATCTCGCTACCCTGCGAGCAGGACCTTGATGGGGGCACTCGTGGAGAGATGGTGGGACACCACCAACTCTTTCCATTTCTCAGCTACTGGAGATATAACGATGACCCCGTTCGACTTTGCGATGTTGACTGGCCTTGATGTGGCCGGCCGACCGGTCCCCTACGACGAGGATATGGGTGAGTGAGAGGCTGCCTAGATCTATCTGTTGGGAGCTCGCCCACCGATTGATCGATCTTCGGGCAGAGTCAGGTACACTTGGTTCCCCGTGCAGTATAGGAGGAGTATGCCCGAGACTCTTGAGGAGATAGAGCAATACGCTCGAGGTTTTTTGATGTTCCTCCTTGGGACCACTTTGTTCTCCGACAAGGGGAACACAATTGGACTGTATCTGCTCAGTGCTTTGGTGGACCTATCACAGGTTAGCCAGTATGACTGGGGTGGCGCCGGCCTCGCTCCCCTCTACTGCTATATGAATGCAACCTCCCGCAGACGGGGGAACATAGTTAGCGGCTACTAGAGAGCCTGGGAGGTACCTTCTGCCCTCTTGATTTACATTTCTGTTTTTCATTATCTGTCCACTGCACACGGCACACTTTACATTCTGTATTCTACATTCTGCACTCAGCACTCTGTATTTTCTGTATATTCTGTATTCTGATGGCCACTACCCTGTTTTCCACAGCTATGGGTTTACGCGTACTTTCCGACGCTAGCCCCAGAGTTCGAGGTGGATGTGCCTCTTACGATCCCTTACTCTCACGTATTTAAGGGTCGATACCAGGCGAGGGCTCGAGAGACTCTGCCCTTCTTGCGACAGTTTTTTGACACGGTGTGGGCGACCGAGGTACTTCAAACTCTCAGTTCTTCATATTTTCAGCTTTGATTCATCTCGTCTATTTATTACATCTGATTGGCTCATGCACTTGTTATCCTCAAATCGCTTGGCGGCCTGTGCACCCTTAGGAGGAGATATCTGTTTCCAGTTCCCGGGGGCATGGGCTTCTTCTCAGTATAGGACTTTGTTTGAGGGGCCAGTTGGCAGGGCCTGGTTTCTGGGAGATCGCTTCATGCGCCAGACGATGGGCATCCCTAAGCAGAATGTCCATTCAGCACCTCCAGATGACATGCGGTCCGCTAAGAGACTCACTCCCGAGGAGGTCGATGTCGCTATGTTGGGTATCGATGCAGCTCTACACACGGAGGAGGGGGAGTATGTGACTTACCGCCACACGTACTTGATGCCCCTACTGATGGGTGTCCGTACTCTTACTAGGAGGACTGCTGGTGCATCATCGTCAGCTCGAGCCCGGGCTGCAGATGTTCCTTCATCTGGCAGGGCCGGTACATCGAGGAGTGGGGCTAGACAGATTCCCCCGACTTTCGACCGAGTTGACTGGATGGCGATACGGGTCATCTTACCCGATTCTAATAGAGCCTCCTATGCCCGATCACCGATATATCAGTGATCCTGACTCACCACCGGTATGTTCCACTGCTTTTCATTTATCACTCAGATACTTAGGCATTCATTTATTCATTGATGACTTGGGCTTGTATCTGTAGCCTCCTAGGGAGTATTCTGATGATCTGCTCGGATTGGTGGCCTCACTTGAGGGCATGGTCTTGTGGAGGGAGACACAGCTGTTCATCGCTGGTGTTATGGTATTTTTCAATTTTCTCGTATTTATCATACTTCTGATGACATGCTGTATTTAACCATTTCACTGCATTGCTTGACTATATGCATAGAGCACATCTGACACACACCATATTCATACATTGTATCTGCATACACCCACTCTATGTAGCATTCTTGTCTCTGCATCTGATATACATGTTGGCTAATGTACTCAAATTGTCTTTTTCAGATGCCACCACTACAGGCCGGGCCATCTAGGCCTTCTCGAGGAGCTGGGAAAGGGGACTCGTCTCGTAGACGAGGCAGGCGCAGAGCACTCGTCATAGATGACAAGGAGTCCAGTGAGGAGGAGTCTGCGCATCCTCAGTCAGAGACATCCGCAGACAGAGAGGAGGGCTCCGGTTCTAGTTCTGAGAGTGGAGGTGATGTCGGGGAGGATCTCGAGGATGACAGCTCCAATTCAAATGATGGTGCTGGTGGGGGTATTGCAGAGACTGCTCAGGCGAAGAGAATGAAGAGGACCTCTCGATCTTGAGTCCGAGAGTACTGATGCGGATGTTCCCTGCTTTATTTGCCTTTTTTACTAATAGTTGTAGCACATTGTACATTATTAGGCAGTTTGATTTTCTGTAAAACTTGTACCCTTGTTGTAAAATGTTGTAACAAAGGAAGCATGATGGAATGAAAAAGCTTTTTGAAAAAGTGTTTGTATTTTATGTTCTTAGCATCGCATCACATTATTTTGCACAAAAATGAGATTGAATGAAAATTGAGCATCAAAAATTGCCAAGTCAGTTAGTGAACTGACACAACAAACTAAAAACTTAACTTACTAAGAAACAACAAAACCTTAGCAAGTTTACAACTCAATAAGCAAATCCCGACAATGTTGATTAAACAAAGAGTAACAACTCGATATACAGAACTCAACGACTCGATAAGCAACGACTCGATAAACAAAACTTTAACAACTCAATAAGCAAAACCAAACCACAACTCAATAAACAAAGAACAACAACTCGATAAGCAAATGCATCTCAGACAATTGGAGTGACGGAACGCATCCGAAACAGAGGTAAACTCGGACCTTCGACACTCCCAATGCATGGAAAAGCTGGGATCTCTCTTCTAGAAACTAGGAACAGACCAAAGACCAACTTTTCTCCATGGCCGACCACCAAAAGGGGCTGGCCGACCAGCTATTTTCCTTAAAGACCAAAGGGGTGGTTGGCCTACCAGAAAAAGTGGTCGACCGACCACCTGGTTTGGCGACCACTAGATTTTTGACACGTGTCCCTAAACAGTGCCTTATCCTCTATAAAAGTTCCAGCTTCGTAGTTCTTTCATTTCATCTCAGTTTTGCATCAAAATGGAGGCATTCCTTATCAAAAATCTCGCAGCTTGGATTGCTACTTTAGACGGCTCGGAAAAGTTGAACTTCTGGGGCTTCAACTTGAATGCACTATTCACGTTGAGCCGCACTCCGTTACATCTTCCCTTTCTCCATGCCGCGGCGAGGTTTTGGAATCCAGTAACACATGTCTTTAGCTTCGGCATGCAAGAGATGTGTCTTACCTTCGAAGATTTCTAAGCTTTGATGGAGTCCGAGCGCAACGAGGAGATCTTGCCCCAACTCCGTTTCGGCCATGCTCAAGCCTTAGGACGAATGTGTGGGCTCACTATGCACGATGCTCGGTCTCTGATCTGCAATGGAGAATTGGACATCCTCAGCTTGATTCAACATTTTTCTGATCTCGGTGACCGCGGTGACCATCATTGGCAGGGCTTTCGGCGACATGCCCTTTGCTTGTGCATGTTATCTCACTTTTTGCTTGCCCCGGGCTTCAGCGGGTCTAGCATTCGTCTGATTGAAGTCACTCAAGGATTGAAAGATGGAAAGAGTTGTATTGCCATGACATTGGCCGAGACGTTGATGGGCTTGGATGCTTTCCAACGCCGGGAAACAACCAGATTTGCGGGGAGTCCACTACTGCTGCAAGTAATGTTTCCCTCCCTATCTCACATATATATTGCTCACATCACTCGGCCCTCAGGCTCAGTTTTTTCTCACAAAACCCTTTTCTCACTTTTCTCTCAACGTACACCTCTCTATTCTTTAATCTCTCATTTTTTATCCCTCCCCAGGTGTGGTTGATGGACAAGTTACAGGTTGTGGACTCTTGCCCACCATACTCGGCTCGTGGTTACTTCTTCCGACAACGCCTAGTCGATGCCCTTGGTGAGGGATGGTGGTTCGACTGGATGTGCCATTTGTCCGCAGACCGCATTGCTTGGCGTTGTCCTTGGCTCAATCTACCGGCAATGAGCTATAGCATGTCCTGGCAGACTGGGATTCAGTTGATTGTTCTGATGCACTGCGTGTTCTACTTTCCTTTCCAGTTCCAATGCCAGTTCGGCCATGATCAAACTTGCCCACCAGAGGGGATAGAGTACCCTGCTGCATTCCCAGTCCGAGGCGTACAGCTTGCTTGGTATGCCACAGCATGGAGGACAAGAGAACTCCTAGCCCCCGCTCCCACTTTCAGTTGCACTTTGTCTGATGAGTGCATAGATTGGCTCAATGAAGAGGCACAGATTGGGCCCACTTTGGCGTCAAAAGCTTCGACCAGCTCTGGGAGGGGGCGCATGAACACCTGACTTAGCTATGCCCCGGATTTATTGCTTTATTAGTACTTTCAAGTTTTCTTTATGAATGTAACCAAAAGCAACTTCAATTTGTATGCAAAAGTAGGAGGACTCTGTATTGAAATCAATCAAATTGAAAGTTGTGAGTACTGAAAATTTTCCGCTTTGGTCCAAAAATGGTCTAAGTTGTAAAAAGATTAATTTGAACAAAATCAACTTTTATTAAAACTTTTCAAAACCATTTTCGATATGGATCAAAACTGGACACGCCTGAGATCTGTCACTGAGATGCACAACCTCGGATTCCAACAACTGGAAAGTTGCCCCTAGTCTGAGTAGCATTGCACCAGAGATCACAACCGAACTCTTGAATGTTGAATAGACAAAGATGACAAAGATGATCAAATGGACAAATTTGATTAGGGAAAAGTTTATGGCTGAAGTTCAGGATGAAGTTGCCTACGTATCCCAAAGATGGGAATCAAGCCTTACGTAGTTCAGGCTCGGGTTCACTCAAGTATTTTCACTCTCCTTTTACGCTCTAACTTTTGCCAAGGCCGTCCTTTGCGGGTTTTCAACCTTGCGAGCTTAGTTTTTGTAATTTCAATTTTTTCATGCTCTAACTTTTGCCTAGGTCGCCCTTTCGGGTTTTCAGCCTAGCGAGCCACTCAGGGGTAATATTTCTTCAACTTGTCCATGTTGATCGGCTGTGAGAACTCTAGGCCATCTAGGTCTATCAGAACGACAGCTTCACCTGACCAAATAGACTTAATGATGTAGGGACCCGGCCAATTGGGTCTGAACTTGCCCCTAGGGTCGTGGATGGGAGCCCGATTATCTTTGAGCACCAAATCTCCTTCTTTCAAATTCCTGGACTTAACTTTCTTGTTGAAAGCCCTAGCAATTCTGCACTGATAACCCTGAACATGGTATAGTGCTTTCAGTCTTTTTTCATCAAAGAGCATGAGTTCTTCGAATATGCTCTGCTGCCAATCTGTTTTGGCTATCTGACACTCGGCCAATACTCGCAATAGCGGAACCTCAATTTCGATAGGTAGAACGGCCTTCATCCCATAAACCAATGAATACGGAGTTGCTCCAGTAGAAGTTCTTATTGAAGTCCGGTAGCCCCACAGAGCAAACGACAGCTTATCTGGCCAATCCCGGTAGGTTTCCACCATTTTCTACAAAATGTGTTTGATGTTCTTGTTGGCGGCCTCGACTGCTCCATTGGTTTGCGGCCGATAGGTAGATGACTTATGAAAAGCCACATTATATTTTTCCAACAAATCAATCACTTCCTTCTTAAAGTGGGAACCGTTATCTGAAATAATCTCGTTTAGGACCCCGTAGCGACAGATGATGTTGTTCCGGATGAACTTTGCAACGTGCGAAGCCTTCAACACCGCATAAGATTGGGCCTCGACCCACTTTGTGAAATAATCTATCGCGACCAGAATGAACTCATGCCCATTAGACCCTTTCGAAGTGACGGCCCCGATCACATCAATTCCCCAAACTGAAAATGGCCATGGCGAAGTCATATTGTACAGCTTCGACGGCGGGATGTTCATGCGGTTTGCATGGATTTGACATTTGTGGCATCGCCGAACAAAGCCGATACAATCCTCCTCTATGGTGGACCAGTAGTAACCCTGTCTGAGGATCTTCCGAGCTAACATTACCCCGTTCATATGCACTCCGCACTCTCCTCCATGGATGGCCTCCATTAAGCGTTTCGATTCTTCGGCATCAACACACAACTTATGCATTCCCAGATGACCTCTCTTGTACAATTTACCCTCGCAGATGATGAACTGAACGGCCATTCTTTTGATTGCCCTTTTATCCTTGGCATTTGCCCCTGGTGGATACGCCTCTTTTTCCAAGAAGTTCCAGACATCGTAGTACCAGGGGTTCTCATCTTGAACCTCATCTATAGCAGCAATCGATTCGTAGGCTGGCGCAAATTTCTGGTCAATGATGATCAGACGCATCCGGACTCCAAAAGGGATGTCTATCATGGAAGATAGAGTTGCTAGTGAATCTGCGAACCTGTTGTTCTCTCTTAACAGATGAGCAAAGTTTAGTTTCTCAAACCAAGGAATTAACAAGTCCAAGGTTTGGTGATACATTATCATCTTTTCTTCTTTGACTCTCCAATCTCCTTTCACTTGAGATACAACAAGGTTCGAGTCCCCGATGACGTCCAACCGTTTTGCCCCTAGTTCTAGGGCTGCTTCTAAACTAGCAATGCATGCTTCATATTCTGCTTCGTTGTTCGAGACTTTGAACCAGAGTTTGAAGGCTAAAGGGATACGAGAATTGTCGGGTGCTATTACCAACACTCCTACCCCATACCCGTATTGGTTTGACACTCCGTCAAAGTACATCGTCCAAGTTTCATCTTCGATATGCAAAATCGCCTCATCTGGGAATAAGTACTCAACTGCTTCGCCTCTTTCCACTGGATGATCGGCTAAGAACTCCGCTACCGCTCTTCCCTTGATTGACTTGCACGTCACATATTTCAGATCGAATTCGGAAAGCAACAGCAACCAACGAGCTAGCCCACCCGTAAGTGCCGGTTTCTCAAAGAGATATTTGATGGGATCTAATCTTGAAACCAACAATACAGAGTGAGCTAACAAGTAGTGCCGCAGCTTCCTGGTAGCCCATACCAAGGCTAAGCAAGCCTTTTCCAACGGCGTGTAGCGGGTTTCATACTCCAGTATCTTCTTGCTCAGATAGTAGATAGCCTTCTCCACCTTGTCCTCAGACTCTTGTGCGAGCATGCAGCCCATTGTAGTCTCAGTTACTGAAAGATACAAAATCAAAGGTTTTCCCGGCTCAGGTGGTGACAACACGGGCGGGTCCTGTAAGTATTCCTTGATCTGTTCAAAAACAGCTTGGCATCGGCCGTCCCATTGGAACTTCTTTTATTTCTTTAGGAGACCAAAAAGTGGTTCACAAGTCAAGATTAATTTTGAGATAAACCGTCTTATAAATTGCAAGCCTCTCACCTCCTTTTCAATCCTTGGTGGTGGCATTTCTAAGATGGCCTTGATTTTGGAAGGGTCGATCTCGATACCTCTCTGTGTAATCAAGAACCACAGTATTTTCCCTGCTGTAACACCAAACGTACACTTCTGAGGATTCAGCCACAACCGAAATTCTCTGATCCTTTGAAAAAATGTTTGCAAGGCGGTGTAGTGGCCCTCTCTTTCTTTGGACTTGACAATCATGTCATCCACATACACCTCCACCTCTTTATGGATCATGTCATGCAATATCGTGGTTGCGGTCTGTTGATATGTAGCTCCAGCGTTCTTCAACCCAAATGGCATCACCCTGTAACTGTAAGTCCCCCAAGGGGTGGTGAAAGCAGTCTTCTCCTGGTCTTCAGGTGCCATCACTATCTGATTATAGCCCGAGAATCCATCCATGAATGAAAACAAAGCATCCCCGCTGTGAAGTCCACTAACTCATCAATATGCGGCAAGGGAAAGTCATCCTTCGGACTGGCTCTGTTCAAATCCCTGAAATCCACGCATACCCGGATCCTGCCATCCTTCTTCGGCACCGGAACAATGTTGGCCAACCAAGTTGGGTATTCAGATACCAGCAGGAACCCTGTGTCAATTTGCTTGGTGACCTCTTCTTTAATCTTGAGGGCCCAGTCCGGGTGGATCCTCCTGAGTTTCTGTTTAACGGGTCGGGCCTCTGGGTCAAGAGGGATCCGGTGCTGTACAATCTCAGGATCGAGTCCAGGCATGTCTTTGTAGGACCATGCGAAAACATCTTTGAAATTTTTGAATAAAGCGACTAAGCGCTCGCGTTCCTTCGAAGACAACGTGGACCCGATCTGGACCAGCCGCGGGTCCTCCTCAGTACCAACATTAACAGTAGTGATTTCATCAACTAAAGGTTTAACAAATCTTTCCTGCTCTTGATCAATTAAGCGTTGCAAAACCGGAGGAATTTTTTCCCCGTCGTTTTCATCAAAATTTTGAAAGTCCTGATTAATACAATAAATCAAGGGCACAAAAAAGTACTCAGAAACCACATCCATTCCATTCTCACTAAGCACATCCAAATCGTCCGATTCTTCTGTTACAACAGACTCAAAAGAGAAAGAAAAAGATGACCTAGACAGGACTGTGGTATCCGGGTTATCACCCCCAGGAATACCGAACTCAGACTTAGACGAACTGGAACCTGATTTCGACTCCACAGACTCGATGAAATCAGATTCTGGCTCACTACCTGATGCGGTGCTACTTGACAAAAATCCCTCATCGTACTGCCAGATAAGAGAGGGTGCGATGGATGTATCCAAAATGCTTGACGGTAGGCTCGCAGCCGTTTCATTCCCAATCATGGACACCGAGAAGTTATCCCCCAAGCACTTCTATACGATCGGAGGATCTGAAAGTAGACAAGCCAGTGCTACCCCCATTTCAATTTCAGCGCTCTCGGAATCCACATTTTTACACTGCTCAACCTCAGCTGATGGGTCTGTCTGCTCCTCGGTAACATCATCCCCGGATAACTGCAGGTCGAAGAAGATCTCAAAACTTGGCACATGCTTCCTCTCCGCATTCAACCATGGCTCTGGGAAGTCGCAGAATGGAAAATCCTCCCCCTCCCGGACGAAGTGTCCGTTTAGGGTACCTTGAATGGGTCGGTGCATTAACTCATATGGTTTCCCTGCCTACTTTGCTCTGGCTCTTCCAGCCATTTCCTTACCTTTCTTTACCCAGTCCTCTTTGGTGGGCAAATAACCCAAGCCAAAGGTATGCGGGTTGTGCGGCACTTCGGCCGATATTGTGATGCCTTTCCGGCCACTCTTTCCCAATCCCATCCCGGGGATGTGTTGAAGCTTGTTCATGAGGTATATTGATTGTGCACTAACATACACCCCTCATCAACAGCCAAGATGTTTTGCATGACTCGAGCCTCAACCAGAGTAAACCCTGATAAGAATACATCCTCCGTGCCGTGCTTGATTTCCAAGATTGGTGTAGACACCTTCGGGGGCGGATGGATTGATGAATTTCCAAAAACTATAGCTACCCCCTTCCTGTGAGGGTATTTCAACATCTGGTGCAAGGTGGAAGAAACTGTCTTTACCTAGTGCAACCACGGTCGCCCCAAAAGTAGGTTAAAGGTTGCGGGAACGTCCAAGACATGGAACTCGATCTCGTGTTGTCCTGGACCAACCTGGGTCTGAATTTTGACAGTCCCCATCACCTCCTTGCTTGTGTTATCATACGCCCGAATCACCTGGGCAGTTGGTACGAAATCCGTGGGCTTCAACCCGATTGCATATGCCGTCCTTGACAGGCACACATTAATGGCGGATCCCGTGTCGACAAGAACCACCGGTACCCACTTGCCTCTACATTCCACAGAGATGTAGAGAGGTTTATTGTGATTTGCGCCCTCAGGCGGTAGTTCTTTGTCAGAAAAGGTCAACGTCGAGGAACCTTCTCCCGGAAAAACCAATCTAACCAGCTGCTCCGGTGTGGTGTCTATCGAGAGTTTGGCCTTGTCCATGGCTGAAAGGACGGCCTGTCTATGTACTCGAGAAGCCATAAGTAGTCCCCAGATAGAGATGTCTGCTTGTATCTTTTTCAACTGTTTCAACATAGCCTCTTCTTCGAGTTGCTTCTCTTTCTGTTTCCCTCTGCCTCCTTGTCCTTCCCGGACACTTCTGGTTGATCTAGATGAGGGGGCTTGAAATACCGCCCGCTCCTGGTCATATGATCGACTTCACCGATGTACCAGGTATCATCAAGTTGATTGCTCCCCCAATCCTCATCCGTGTGGACAAGACATAGATCATCGTCTTCCCACCACATTCCATCGGCAGCCAACAGACACCTGTCCGGCTCCATTACAAAAATCTCTGTGCCCGTAGCACCTTGTGTTCCTGTACTCGCAGTACATTCTGTTCTTGTGCACACAGCACTCTTCACCCCCACAGGAGCTTTGGCATTTCTAGCTCTTTCGAAATCTTCGATCCCTTCTTGTTTTAACTGCTTTAACATAGCCTGCTCAACATTTCCTGCATTCACAATGCCCAAGTCCCGAGCGAAATTCTTAGCACCGGCGCTCTTTGGCGATGCATTTTGATCTCTGGCCCTTCCGGCGACAACTGATGTACTTGCCCCTGACGGGCCCTGTTCCGGTTGAGATTCTTCAACAACGTCTGGTTGGTTATCAAGCCACCCGGTAACTTCTGCTGATTCCTCAAAATCAAACTAGTTGACTGCCATGTCTCCTGGATCTTGTTCGTTGAAAAACTGGAGGTTAGTAAAGTCCCCTTCTAGAGTTGCTAAGTCATCCTACCTCTGATCAAATCCGTCCCCCCATATTGCACAAATCTCTGCCCCTGCTAGTAATTCAAAGTTTGGCCTAGCTTGGCCCACTGACGCAAGATAGCCATTCGGATTGTATACCTCCTCAGCAAAGCTCACAACTTCCTCAAACTTTGACTCAACAATCCCATTCTCCTCCAAAGTCATCCCTGTTCTGTCTTCGACAGTCACCACCATTGGTTCAGGTTGGGTTCAGGAGATGTCCAACATGCACAAATCAGTGCTGTCAGGAAGGAACACCTCCGGCTTGGATAGGTGAGATGGGGTGATATATATGTTGGGGTCGTATGACATGACCTCGGTCTGGATAAAGTTGATGCGTTTGGGAGGTGGAGCTTGGTTGTGTGGTGGGAGAGGGTTGGTTGTGACATTGGGTTTCTCTGGAGGCACAATCACCCTATTATCAACGAGACCTTGAATCTCATGACGTAATCGGAAGCATTGGTCGGTGTCATGACCGTGCTGTTGGTGAAAGGCGCAGTATTTGGCTAGATTATGAGAGGGGGGAAGTGGATTTGGCAATGGCCGCGGCTCCAAGGGCTTCAAGTGCCCTTTCTTGATTAAAACTCCTAGAGCTTTGGACAGGGGCATATATAACGGAGTGAAGGTTCTTTGGCCTCAAGGTTGGTGTTTGGTTGTTTGCGAGCTACTTCCGGACGCACCGGAGAATGGTGTAGCCGCAAGGGTTCTTGGGGAAGTAGTGGTGACCATGCTTACTTCTGAAGCTCTGGCAGTTGCGACATTGCTTGTGCCTGTATTGGTGTTGCGGTTGAAGGTTCTCATGGGTTGCTCTCTGTCTTGGTCAATTAGACCCTGTTTCATGGTATCCTCAATTTGTACCCCCATCTCATGTAAATCTGAAAAGGTAGGGAAGGGGAGCATGATCATTTTCTGCATTAGTTTGGGTTGGAGGTTGCACACAACCATCTGTATTTGATCCTTATTTGTCGGCCTTGGCCCTCCAGCGGGTTACAAATTCAGAGAAACTCTCCTTAGGCTCCTGCCTTGTTGTCTCGCGATCACGGGTTGTAATCTCGATTTGCGTGTTATAGGAGTACTGTGCAATGAAAGCCTCGACCATCTCATCCCAGTTCCGCTTGACATCGTTTTCCAATTTTGCGTACTAGATGGCCGCCACACATGACAGGGTCCGGCCAAACAATGAAAGCTTTTGTAGTCTGGTGAGGCCCATCGGCCTTAGTATGTCCGAAAACAAACGTAGATGCACCATGGGATCCCCGGACCCGTCAAAGCGGTCAATTTGTGGCATCTTGAACCGATCTGGCAGCGTCATAGCCGCATCGGTATACCCGTCCTCAATGTCTGGGATGGACTTTACCCCTTGGGATTTCTTGAACAACTTTTCAAGCTTGCTCAACTTCAACGCTGTAGGGTCCACCTTGAACTCAAAGGGATAGTCCGGTTGATTGATAAGCGTAGGTGCCTTGGATAGTTGAGGTAGAATCAGGGGCAGAACCGGCCTGTTGGGATGTCTGTATCCTCCTGGATATTCTGGACATTTGGTATCTCCCTGGGTAGTGGGACCCTTGGTGGAGGAGGAGCTTGATGTGAGGTTGATGCTCCGGTTTGCTGCTGTAGCCGGGTAATTAGTTCTGCCTGCTGGGTCATGACCACAACCTGCTGTTTGGCAAATTCCGCTTGACGAGCAGCATTCTCCTGATGAGTTTCATACTTTCTTGGAGTTGACGCATCATTTCCTCCATCCCTGCCATGTTCTGTTGTTCCAACTGACTGACTGGTATATCTATCTCTGTGGTAAAAACTGAAGCCTCAGCCTGACTGTCCACTGACGGGGTAGACCACTGTTCTAGCAACCTCTGCTCGGATACACTGCGTCTTCTTAACCTCTGTCTGATAACCGGGGGTAAAGAATAAAACACTGGTTGTCCGTCGACCAGATCCTCAGATCGATTGAGTCGGCGACCTCTAGTCCAGACTGCTTGGGGAATATATGCTTGGTCTGAAGCAATTGTGCTAAACTACCCTAACAAAAAGATAAATAAAGCTATAAGGAAATAAACAACCAGATAAACGGACAACATAACAGCGTAAGTAAACGCACAACACACAGTTGGGTATCACAACACATAGTTGATAAGCTGAATAGACTGTTCTCAAACACTGATCATTGTTCCCAAATCACTGCCCCCAAAACTGAATTTGATACCCGCAGATAACTGATTCCCAAAATACTGAACTGGTGCACGCAGGCCTGATACCCAAACTTGTAAACTGATACATGCATTCCTGTAGAGACGCACTCTAAAAGCACATAGCAAACAAGTGAGAGCCAAAACACCCCTATGTTGGGGTAAGGTTTCCCTGTCCTATTTTGTCAAGAGCTAGGGTTTCACTACGCACACAGCGGTTTCAAACAACCTATAATCGAGTAAGCAACTTGTTCTAGCTTGGAATGGTCACTATGGATTCCGAATATGCACTAAGTCGAATGGTCAAAAAGGGTGCCCCGATAAAAATCGGGCTTTGTGTTCCCATCGTGGCAAAGCCCGTAACTGGTCAGCCTTATGGCACACAGCCTCCGACAAACCGTTCAGGAATAACAGATGGCAAACACGGTGTCTTAGGCACACCAATGCAAATGCAATGCAAAGAAACACATAAGTGTAATCAAAACAAGATATTATGAGTTCAAGTCAAGTTCTCTAACTCCCCAACAGAGTCGCCAGAAACTGTAGACGTCCCTGAACGTCCCGGGAAAATCCCGTTTTCTTCATTAGGCTTACTACAGTTCAGACTCAATGTCACGGTTCTGAATCTAATCTCATAAAGTGCAATGCAGGATCGATAAATCACCAAAGAGTCCAAATCCGACAAATCATTTTGAAAAACTAATTTTTAGAAAGAAGTGCCAAACATGGACTACTTTGCCAGATACAGAGTCGTCACCTAAATATTTTATTTTGGGGGAATTTAGGAAACCCTAACTCGTGCCTAAGGCCATGTGTCCGTCATCACCAAAGTTGCCTTGGCTCGGGAACTTGGGTACGATTGGGGAAGGTCATTTCATGAGCACCGCCGCTCGCCCGATCAAAGATCGGCCACTACTAAGCATGATATCGAGTTTTTGAAAACACATGTGCTTTTACTCCGGTTTATTAGCCTAGAATTACTATGTGATGCGCACAGCATACAAGTATAGACTGGATTGCCTAAGTTGGAACAAAGCATCGCATATCCGTTTGTTTTGAAAATGGATTGAAGTTTGCTACTCGCAAGTAGGCTAAAACACGGGTTTCGACGAATTATTCCAACTAAAGCAACCCAACCTTCACCCACATGCATTTAGGCAGTTATATCACATAAGCACATAGCCTCATGGTAAGCATGCTATCATGGCAGTCACTCACACACATGCAAGGATGCTAAAGCATAAACACTTACCGAGTACTCCAAGCCAAAGAAACAAGCTAATTAGAAATCATGCATGAATCCTAACTATGCCAAGAATGCCTAATGCAACACATGCAAAAATGCAACTACAATAGGCTCGGCTATTCTAAGATGGCATATGAGATGCAACAATCGATACATGTATGCAACTTAGAATTGAAATACAATACAGTTAGCATGATGTGCGAGCCCGATGCATGCAATACAAATGAATGAATGCAAGCATGCGAACATATAGATGCTAATTGAAACATGCCCTAAAACTAACCATCATAAGCTGGTAAATAAAAGGGAAAAAGATGTGGGGTTGGAAGACATACATCACACACACGCACACTTATTACAACATTGCCCTCCTTAGAGGGTCCGAATGAATAGTACAGAATAAACTAGCTAATCTAAGCTAATTAAACTAATTATTACACAACATTAATTAATTAACGAATTAACTAAGTAAGTAAGGAAACTAGCATGCAAATTAAACAAAATGGACTGCCTCAGCTCTGTTCCGAATGATAGGGATGCATGCATGCTCAAGTCGCCTTGTCGGGAAATCCATCGCGATGCCCCAATTTGCCTCTGTTTGCAACTAGTCCCAGAACACTGTACAAAGCTCTAGAAGGCTGCTGACCAGTTTTTGCTGCTGGTTTCCGGTTTGGTGCAACAGAGAGCGAGAAAAGGGCATGGCAAAGTATTTTCAACATATGTGTGCATGACCACTCTCCCCATCATTGCATAAGCTCCAGGGAGTGTAGTACTCGATCCTCGTGCCACCAATCACGCATCCCGATGCATAATGAACGAGGAGTCGGATTGCACGACTCGATGTAAAATGAATGCACATATAAACACAATAAGGCCTAAACTCCATCATGGGTAATCCAGAGTGTCGGCGACCGAGAATCGAGATGCGTTTCATCACTTGGAGTACGAAACATCCCTCGTTTCCCGTGTTTGGACCAAACCCTATTCCAAATACAATGCAATATACATGGCATACAGAATACGACTAGCATGCAACCCTAAACGCAATGCAACCAAATCATGCTAGCATGCGAGGGATGATATGCAAACATGAAACTAGCGTACACAATGCTATGAACTAAAAATGGCATACTCAATGCACATGAACTATATGGCATACGCAATGCACATACGAAGATGGACATGCACGAAGACATGAACAAGGCATACACAATGCGACGATCAAGCATGCGACAACATGGATATGGCATACATAATGCAAGATGGACTTAAACTAAAATGAATGGGCCTCAGCCACACTCAAATCAGTGGCCAATCATGATGAAAATGAAGCAACAACACACATGCAAATATGTACAAATGCAAGGGACCAAACCTAAGGCACAAAGTGCAACTCCACCAAAGCATGGTAAGCATGAAATATGGCATACAATCACATATTTTTCAGCTCTGAAATGACATGCAATCTGGTCCCGAATCATGCAAACACCTCACACAATGCGTGCTAGATGGCCCAAATACCGAAACTAGTGAAGTGAATTACACTATAGGCATGCAAAACCATACTCAAATGGCCAAACCAGCCCCAAACAGTCCCTATGAAGGCCAAAACAGTAGCAAATATGGACTAAAATGATGGCTCGCAAAGCATGGAAATGAAGCTCATGCAATGGTCCAAAAATGAGGTATTCATGCATAACTCTCAAACACATTCAAAGAGTGGAAAACATGGGACTATGGCATACATATAAGCTCTAAAATATGATTCACAATGATGCCAAAACATGGAAACACCTCAAAATACACATGCAATAGGCTTCAAAACTCAAAGCTAGGCAAGGGTATTGAACTACAACCATGCATAGCAAACATCATTCGACCATGAGGACCAAAAATAGAGCTAATGCAGTCCAAAACATGCACAAAATCAGTTTAAGGCATGGCCAAAAAGTGCTATAATCAAAGGCCAAAATAGCATGCAATGTAAGCTAGTAAAGAGGATTTGCACTACAAGCATGTGAGGCAATCAAGAGGCCACTAAACCAGAAAAATTTAGAGGTATCCCATGCCAAATAAAGCCCAAAAACCAACTGAAACATGGTTAATGCATGCAAGAATGAGATGTTCCTTTGATATGCTATGAAGAGGGTTATTCTACACATGCAAGATGGACATCTAATATGGAAAAACAAGCTCTGGAAAAAGCCTATGCAGGGCCTAAAAATCATCAAAAATGGCCTGAAACATGGCTTGGAAGCATGCAAATAAGGGCTCCTTTGTAAGGCAAAAAATGCTAGAAAACAAAACAAGGAGAGAGAGGGTCACCCCTCTCTGATTTTGGCCCTCAAAAAAGCATGCTAGCCACTAAAAATCTACTGGATTTCATTGGCTAAAAGGCCAAACAAAGGCCAACACAAATGCTCTAAGGCATGGCTCAAAACAAGGTAAAATGAAGCATGCAAGGGGGTAGATGACCCCCAACATAAAAATGATCTTAAACAAACATGTTAAAGTCCTCAAAATAAGACTTTTTTTAGTTTACACCAAAGCTCAAATATGCTTTCAAGTAAGGCTAAGATAAGGATCAAAATAGGGCTTAAAAAGGGAGAAAGTGTGTTACCCTTGAAACTCAAGAAGACCAGCAACTTCTGAACCAAAGACATAGCTCCTTAACCTCTGAAAATGGCATCCAAGATCCTTAGGTTGATGGTGGAAGTGTTAGGCTAAGAGGTGGTGTGCAAAGGGCCAAGAACCTTACACTTCTAAGCCTAAAATGGAGAGATACAAAGAGATATATGCTATGCCTTCTACAAAATTTTGGAACCCTCTACAAGGAAGGGGAGCCCTTCCTTTATAGACAAAAGGGACTAAAGCTTCTCCTAGAAGCTTAAAACCAAGGGCAAACATCTTCCATACGTGTATGGAGGATGCAGTCTATGCCTCGCAGCTGGCACAGCTGGAATCAACTCACTGGGACAGAACTGATGGGAGCTGGCCGACCAGTTCAAGTGGTTGGCCGACCACTTGCCTTGGTCGGCCGGCCAGGGTCAAAAGGTTCAAATGGTCGGCAGCCTCCCAGGGTGGTCTCCACATGAAATGCAAGCAAGTGGTATGGTGGGAGACCAGTAAATGTAGCCCAAAAACCAAGGAGACCAGCTTACTGTCAAGAAAATCGGCCGGCGAAGAGAAAGGTGGTCTCCAAGAACAAAAGGTGGTCTCCCATCCTTGTACCACCTTCCAAACAATGAAAATGGGGTCCAAGCCAAAAATGAACCAAGACGGATGCAAAACGAGGGTTTGGGGGCCAAAATGCGCAATGGTGCCCAAAATCGATCATTACATCGAAGTGGCGGCAACCAAGTGGTCTCTGCCACAGGTTGTCCTCTAGAGAGAGGAAACAAGGTGTGTGCCAAGAACCGGAGCAAACGGAGAAAGTTAAGCGGTCTCGAACTGAGGCGCACGGCTGACGACTCCGAAAATTGAAAACTGGTCTCCAAACGGGAACAGTGGTCTACGACCATGAAAAGTAGCCTACAGCCACTGAGAGATGGTCTACGAGACCTCTCCCTCCCTTCGAGAAGAGAAAATGGAACCTGGTTTGCAAACCGAGGCAAAGTACAAAAGAGTCCCGAAGTCCGGAGGCAAGGCTCTCAGCCAAGACTCCGTAAGCTCAGAATGAGCACAACATGCGCAATCACCGAGCGCTCAATCGATGACGTCTGAGTCTTAAGGTCGGTCAAAAATGGGGTGTCTACACATGTGTATTGAGTATGCCATTGTTAGTGCGTAGCATTGCGTATGTTAGTTTGCATGTTTGCACATCATCCTTTACATGTTTGCATGACTTGGTTGCATCGCCTTAGGATTGCATGCTTGAGGTCGCATTGTGCATGCCATTCTACTTGTTGCATTGTGTTTGGAATAGGAGTTAGTCCAAACGCGAGAAACGAGGAACGTTTCATACTCCAAGTGATGAAACGTTCCTCGATTCCCAGTCGCCGACACTCTTGACCACCCATGATGGAGTTTTTGGTTTTAGTTGCTTATATGTGCATTCATGTCCTAGTGAGTCGTGCAATTCGACTCCTCGGCCATCATGCATCGAGATACGTGATTGGTGGCCCGAGGATCGAAACCTACACTTCCTTGAGCTTATACAATGATGGGAAGGGTGGTCGTGCACACATGTGTTGCAAATACCTTGCTTTCTCTCTCTTGCCTTTGTTACAAAAAATTCTGAAACCGGGAGAAGAAACTAGTCGGCCGACCAGGTTTTCTGGCAGGCCGACCACCTTTTCTGGTTTTCACCACCAAGGGTGGTTGGTAGGTGGTCTCCAATGCCTATATCTGGTCGGCAGCCTCCCTCTAGGTTCCCAGGGTAGAGTTTTATCTCCTTAGAGCTTTGTGCAAGTTTCTTAAATCAATTGAAAACAAAGGCGAGCCGGGGCATTGCGATGGATTTCTCGACAAGGCGACTCGAGCATGCATTGCATCCTTTATCATTCAAAGCAGAGCTGAGGCAGCCCATTTTACATGGTTTGCATGCTAGTTTAGTTATTTTGTTAATTAGCTAGTGTTGTGTAATAATTAGTTAATTCGATTCTGTATTAATTATTCGGACCCTCCGAGAGAGGGCAATGTTGTAATAACTGTGCGTGTGTGTGATGTATGTCTTCCAACCCCACGTCTTTCTCCCTTTTATTTACTAGCTTATGATGGTTAGTTTCAGGGCATGTTTCAATTAGCATCTATATGTTCGCATGTTCACATTCATTCATCTGTATTGCATGCACCGGGCTTGGCGCATCATGCTAACTGCATTGTATTTCAATTCCAAGTTGAATACATGTATCGATTGTTGCACCTCATATGCCATCTTAGAATAGCCAAGCCTATTGTAGTTGCATTTTTGCATGTGTTGCATTAGGCATTCTTAGCACAGTTAGGATTCATGCATGTTTTCTAATTAGCTTCTTTCTTTGGCTTGGAGTACTTGGTAAGTGTTTATGCTTTAGCATCCTTGCATGCGTATGAGTGACTGCCATGATAGCATGCTTACCATGATGCTATGTGTTTATGTGATATGATTGCCTGAATGCCTGTGGGTAAAGGTTGGATTGCTTGAATTGGAATAATTCGTCGAAACTCGTGTCATAGCCTACTTGCAAGTAGCAAACTTCAATCCATTTTCAAAACAAACGGATATGCGATGCTTTGTTCCAACTTAGGCAATCTAGTCTATACTTGTATGTTGTGCGCATCACATAGTAATTCTAGGTTAATAAACGGAATAAGAGCACATGTGTTCTAAAAAACAAGATATCATGCTTAGTAGTGGCTGATCTTTGATCGGGCGAGCGGTGGTGCTCATGAAATGACCTTCCCCAATCGTACCCAAGTTCCCGAGCCAAGGCAACTTTGGTAATGATGGACACGTGGCCTTAGGCACGAGTTAGGGTTTCCTAAATTCCCCCAAAATAAAATATTTAGGTGGCGACTCTGTATCTGGCAAAGCAGTCCATGTTTTGGCACTTCTTTCTAAAAATCAGTTTTTCAAAACGATTTGCCGAATTTGGACTCTTTAGTGATTTATCGATCTTGCATTGCACTTTGGAGATTAGATTCAGAACCGTGACATCGAGTCCGAACTGTAGTGAGCCCAATGAACAAAACGGGATTTTCCCAGGACGTTGGAGCGCATCTACACCAAGCCAGAGGGTCAATCGGAGCAAATGGCTCTCAGGCAGCCGAAGAGAAGAGTCCTTATAAATCGACAGAGGCAAACATATGGTCGGTCTGCTCTAGACAAACTCAATAAATGCATCAATATTCTTCCGCCAATACCTCCTGAAAAAGAGGGTGAAACCTCCTACTTGGCTCAAGCCTCACATCATCAAAAAGCCGGATATAGGAAGTATGGTGTGTACAAGTCTGCAAGTAAAGTGCCTATAGCTCTCCGAAAAGGATAATAAAGGGGGTGCTGGCCCCGCGACACACTGGTCAAACCCGAATTAACATGCTACACTGTGAGGTCTGTAAACGGTGCTATCAATGCCCTCCTCATGCCATTTCGATAACGAACTCGGACGAACCATTATCAGCATATCAACAAGGTATGCAAAGATACCCTTTGGCAAGGGAAAGGACCCCAGGTGGGAGGAACCATGATAGATAAGCGGTGTTGCCACACCCACCGGTGGGCATACATAAGGGCGTGCCACAAAGCGCTAGGGATCATCCACCAAAGTATTCAAGGATAAGGATGAAATGACACGTGACCAACGTGTGATCAACGGTTGGCAAGACTTCGCTTTCTCAAATGTGCAAGACTCGTCAGTACCGAGCACGGGGATACCATCTTTATCTACCATCTCCCAAAGAACCTCTGTCTCGAATACAGTCAGAGTACGGGCAAACTTTGGGAACCTCTCGAAGAAAAAACAAACCAGGAACTAGCTGTGGATAAAGAAGACAGGCTCATATCGACCCACGGAACGAACCATGTATCGATGTAGTAGATCCAGCCGGTAATAAAGATTTCCAAGAAATAGTAGAGCCAAAGAAATCCGATCCCCTCTAAAGAGCCTAACTGCCAAGGGGAAGACAAAAGGATTGAGAGAATCTGGAGGTGTACTCGGAAGAATGAAGAATGAGAGGAAGCAAGCCAAAAATTCCAAAAAATAGAGCCTAGAGCCATACATCAGGCCAATCTCATACTCTCGAGAATCAGGGTCAGCATCTCTAGCCAGGGGCTGAAGATCTCTGAAGAAGTGGCGGATCCATGCGGTATAGAATGCACAGTCCGTCCTCACTCGATTGGTCCTCCTTGCTGAACCATCAAATACAGAACTCCACCGACCACAAGCTTGAAAATTTAGCTTTAGAGACTAGATCAGAGAATCATCCTCGGAGGGTGTTTGCTCAAGATAGAAGGCATTAGGGCCAGTCACTTCTGAACACAGCAACATGAACACATCCTCGAGGATGGGCCCCATCTCATGCTAGCCAAGTATGAAAGTGTGTGTCTCGGTGTTCCACCGAAGAGCCATGGCTTCAAGGCTAGCATTGTTGCGACGGATAGATAGGGATCGAGATATTTTTATTGGGATCAATAGCCAAGCCTCCTAAAGCAGCTGACAGAGGCCCCTGTCCGAGAGGACATCATCCACCCACTCCTGCCAACCAAAATGAGGGTTTGAGAAGGCCTTGAACTGGGGATAGTAGTATGGAAAGTCCCCTTGCTCAACCCTAAAGTGTAGCACCGAAGAAGGGGAAATAAGGGCCACATGTCTAGAGTCAGTGTCCTTAGAGAGACATAATGGAGCCCCCTTCAGAGACAGAAAAGAAGTGGTGGAGGTAGCCGTTCGCCAGAACGGGTCCTTCCGACCAAAGTAAGAAAATTTCCTCCACTCAGACGCCGGAGGTACATCCCTCTCTTTCATGAGAGCCAGTTTTGATGACCCTAGGACAACAAATTTCTTTCGAGAAGACATGTAGCTGAAATAACAGGTATAAATAGCAATGGGTCGACCGCATAAAAATTCAAAATATCGGCATTGAAGCAATACAAATTCGTAGGAATTCAAACGAAATTTCGGCATGAACTATTCGTTTCTCAGAGAATCCATGAATTCAACAAATTCTATAAGGAATTTTTACACCAAGAATTCAGGCACGATGTTTGCTATTCTAAGGGTTGCAACAATCAGTCATTTTATAATAAGATTTACATGCAACATGATGGGCTTATCAACAAATTCAACCTCGGACATCATCAACAATTCATTTTCTCGGGTATTCATGAGATCAACAAACACTAACATATAGCCCTATTCTATACTACGTCTTTTGATTCTAGCAAGGAAAGTATCCACAAGGTTCAAAGTGTCGGAGTATTATTCGTCAAATATATATGGTTTGAATATGTCATTATCTTCCTCGAAACCACAATGATCAATTGCTCGATAACAAAATTTATGTTCAACATTATGAGTTTCATCACTGAAATCACTCCATCAGGCATCAACAACAACATCTTTGTTTATTCTACTCTTTTCAATACTATCAACATGGACTGGTATAAATATATATATAAATATATATATATATCAACAACAAAAGCTACAAAGTTCAAATTACGAGTTTAAGATTTAAGAGCACTAGTTCAAGACTGAAGTCAAAACTACCACCCGAGTTCACAAATTCGAAATGTAATGTATCAGAACAGGAATTTATTTATTTATTTTTTGAGTAAGGATGTAGAGTTCAAGGCAGGGGGTTTTTGAGTATTCATCCATAGACTTGTAAATTTTTTTATTTTTTTTTTTATCACTCTGAAGTTTTACAAGTTTTAGCATTAGTGGAATTTAAAGTCACAAATATTAAGGACCAGTGGATTAAAGTTCTTGGGCTACAAAAAAAAAAATCCATTGGAATTAGAGACTCCACAAAATTTCTTTTACAAGAAGCTTCCTCTAGAAAAATTAAACAAAGCTTACCCACAGATCTGAGAGGAGATGGAAACTGGAGCTGGAACGAGCCGCGGGTAGAGACAATGGCAGAGTGGTAAATATGAGACAAGCACACCTGTATCGACAACAAGATCGAAGTTTGGCAAGACCACACACGTTGCGTTGAGTGGGCGAACGTGCGTGGTCAGCGTCGGACAAGTTGAGGCCAGAGGCAACAATGGTGTCGGAAAGAAGTTGGCAACCACACACGTGGCGTTGAGTGGGTAACGTGTGTGGTCGGTGCTGGAATAGTTGAACCCGGTGGCGAGCTTGTAGCAGAGAGAAGCCAACCGTGTTCAACACTAGACAACCGAGGCCGGCGGCATAGATCGTAACAAAGAGAAGCCGACAATGGTAAAATACCGATGGTGAGGTGGAGAAGTCAGCATCACAGTGACGTTGCAGTGACGTCATAGAGGAGCAATACATCGCCGTTAGTAGCTCGCGAAAACCAGGTGTCGCAGAGAAGTCAATGTCCATGCTGCGTCGATGAACCGAAGTGGAACACCAATGGTGAGCAGCAGCTTAGGTAGCGACGATGGCTGGGTTGCGACGTCTGCAATAGTCAAAGCTGGGCTAGGTCAGCAGCGTTGCTTGAAGCTATGATGAAAATTAGTGTACAAAGCCTCTAGTTTATTGAAGAAGGAGAGCACAATAGTGGCTTATGGTGTTGAACAAATAAAGCCTTCTAAAAGGAAAAAGCTTGGGTTGGTCTCTGTTTTAGAGAAAGAGACAGTTGAGAATAAGGTTTTTTTTTTTCAAAATGGTTAGGTGGTCTCAACGGCTGTAGACAAAAAGAAAGGGAAGGTATTGATTAGGTTGTTGTCCTTTTCTTTAAATAGGCAAAAAGAGAAACAATCCCTTAGAATATTCCCTTAAATATTTCATATATATATATATATATAATGTGCCTGCCGTTTTCCAAGCAAAAAAAGAGTGTTTGGATCTTTTTTTTAAGAATAAAAAAATGGGTGCTTTATTGTTATTTGACTTGGAATTATAAAAAAAAAAAAAAAAGCGAACCTTATATATTCTCTAAGAAAAAGAAGATTTGGACTCATGTTTGTTGATTTATGGAATTGACGAATTCAAGTTGACTTAAGAAGATTTGGACTCATGTTTGCTGATTTATGGAATTGAAGAATTCAAGTTGACTTTCAAAAAACAAATTTGTGGCGAAAAAAAAAAGAGAAAAAAAAAGATATTTATTTATTTAATGTTACTTGTCGATTTTATCCGTAAATTGTGGTGAGTCATCAACTTTATCCATAGGCTCTACCAAGACAATGCATTTTCTGGGGACGTGATGCGAAGCAAGGCCAAAGGAGTGACAATATGCATGTCCGAGAAACTTAAAATTTCTCATACACGCAAGAGGAAAATGTAAGAGGAGTTAATTTGAGCCCACTAAATTAATTAGGCCCAATAGTCCAAGGTTGGTGGGCTCGAATTTATCGCAAGTCCAGGATTGGTGGGCCCGGATTTATAGCCATCAACCGAGCTGAATCGCTCTAAGCCTCGAAAGGATTCGAATCCACGAATTTAGAGACTTACTCGGGCTCAAACTCGAAAATGGTTCTGATCTACGAACCTAGAGATCTGAAGCACTTGGCTTCGAACGGATTCAAACACAATCTAGAAGCCGCTCCATTAATGAGTCCCAAAATACTTGCGGGCTTGGAGCTTTGCAGGATCTACACACCAGAACCATGGGCGTAATGGAGTTCGAACAAAGGACTCGATCCCGAGGACGGTAAGTGAAGATGAATTCACTCTTTGGTTAAACTAGCCTATACTCGGGTCGAGGTGGCACGACCCCGGGGGGTCCATGAGACTTGGCAATATTTAGCGGCGGGCGGTCCTCTAGGACTACCTCGGCCCTTTGGGATAATTGGGGATCATTGGTTAGGTGTGGCTAAGAAAAAGGGTTCGTCGAGAGGTTGATCTCCTCTTCGAGGGTTTTCCTCATCCTCGGAGATGTCACCTCCTCGGACAAGGTGGTTAGAGAGAATATACCCCATGTGCCTTGCACATGGGCTCCATCCTACATCATGAGGTGTCTATAAATAGCACCCACCCATAGTTGTGACGCCCCGAATCTACACTATAGGTTGCAGTTAAGGGAGAGTCACTAATGAGTCCTATGGTCAATAACCAAGTAAGATCCCAGATCGCCGGAGGAGTCAAATTAGCCTCCCTTCTAAGTCCGGCTTTCTTAGGCAGCGCACTACCCTTTTGACAGATCTTAAAAGGTATTGACACAAGGTCTCATAAGCAACAATAAGGTTCATACATAGAATACAAATACATAACAACCACATTTATACTTAATTCAAAAGATTGTTTCATTACATTACATCCCAATAGAAAGTTTAAACTCTACATGAGTTCTTACCAAATAATAAAAGGAAATTTCTAGTTTTTCCTAAGATAGCCAAAAGTCCTCGAAGGTTTCGGGCTCGTCGTCTCCAGCTATGAGTTCCGCTTTTTCACCTGGCATGATACGCCGTGAGCTTTGAATGCCCAGTAAACACACACACACCCTACCCCTTTTTCCCAGTCCAATACACAATTACAAATATAACATCAAATAGTAAAGCATGATACTCGAATAAATAAATAAAGGGGTCAAGTTAGATGTTAGTAAACTAGAAATCCCCCAAAGAGATTTCGTCCTCCCAACTACAAGAATCGGACGCGGATTATTCGGTATGCCCCCTCTTTTGCTGCTTTGTTGCAGAACTAACCTCGGATGCCTACCAACGGTTATATATCGCGTAGCGCCAACCGCAGGGCCTCAAAAGAGACGGTAAAATAGGGCCTTTCCCGAATCCCTCCTCACACCAAACCACCTAGGGTCCGAATACAACCGCTCCGTTCAAGGGTTCCGAAAACCACTTGCGCAAGATTTAACCTCGAATAGGGAACGCATCCCAACAAGCCATATACCACACATTCTCATCTTTTCATTACTCAAGTGTTCGAAAACCCAATACCCACCCAATTAGGTTTCCCGTTGAATTAAGTGTTTTAAGTCAGGGTTAGTCCAACTAAACAATATAATAATATCCACATAAGCATGCATCCTCAAGATAAGAAAGATAAATAACATAACATGCACATACAACATCTTGCCAAGATATGATCATAAGCCATTAAACATTTTCATGAATACAAGGGCACAAAACATCCATACATAACAAATTTCAGGATTTAACATCACGTGAAGATTAATACGAAAGGACTACTTTAGATCATCCACCGAACTCGGTCTTCCTATGGTTTGTAGAGAATTTGATCTAGTTTCTAGAACATTTTTCAGAAATGGGTTTGCTTTTCCAGATTTTAAGTTATTTAGAAAACATTCCAGCGCTGTCCAGAATCTGTCCAGATCTGTTGACCGTTACGAAAATTTGATTTTCTTGCAAACCGCTTAATGTTTTTCGATGAAACCAATTTTACTTGAAAGCTAACTCATTAAGGAAGGTTTTTACATAAAATAGAGGTCCAGAATATTTTTGTACATTTTTCTGGAATTTTTTAAAGTGGCTGCAAAAACAGATTTTTAGGTAGAATGCCCAAAACAAGAAAAATTATAAAAAGGGGGTTCCACCATAGGAAAGTTTCATTTCTTTTTTGAAGAAAATATACTAAGTATCACATGTTTAACTCAGAAAATTTGTTTGAAAGAGTGCTCTTGAAAAGTCGAGAGATTGGTAGAAAAGAAGGTGGTTTGTGCCAAAATGGGAAAAATACAAGAGAGATGGAATCAATGCTCAACTTTTAGCATTTTTAACACAAGTAACTCATCAATAACATATTTGAAAACATTATTTAGAACCCTTAGAAACATGTATTTGAAAAAGGAAAATGAAAGAGAAGGTTGTGTTGTGGCTTACCTACTAAGCTTGCACAAGGAAGCTCTCTTCTTTCTTCCTCCTTTTCTCCTAGACTTCTCTTCCTTGCTCTCCTCTCTCTCTCTCTAGCCAAAATGTGTGTGTGAGTGTGGTGTGTTATATGTGCTTGCAAGCTAGGGGGTGTTGGTATTTATAGACAAGTTTTGATGCAAAATGTCCTAAATGCCCACTAGTTGAAAATGGATGGAAAGTTTAGGATTTGTTTGAAGTTCAAATGAATAGAAGTGACTTGGGGAGTGGTTTACTCAAGGATTAGGTAACACTTGGTTGTAATGAAACTAGTTTTGGGAATTAGCATCCTAGGTCTAGGTATTAGGTTGTGTATTTCTAGAATTCCATCATGGTGGTTCTTGGAAATTGGTTTCTCACTCTTCCCTAGGAGTGTGATGGGTTATTATTTTATTTGTTTTGGTCTTAGAGCACATTCTTCAAGGTGTGTATATATATATATCCTACAAGATTGATGGTACTAATAACATTAGGGTACATATACTATTTTTGGGGTAATGCTTAATAAAAGAAATGAGGGCTTGGAATTAAACTCATGTATTGGAATCTTATTTATGTATTTACCTATGATCTAGTTAGATTTAGGGCTAATTTAAATACTCATAGCAAATCTTTATTGGTACTAAAGTCATTATTGCTCCAAGATTCAAGGGATTTGTTTGTACTATAGTATAATGATGATGCCTAGTCATGTCCTCAAAATTTGGGAAGATTTTCTTATTTATTTGGTGTACAAATCTTGGAAATTGTAAAACATAATGTTAAAAAAGATTTTAGGATACAAGTGTGTATATATAAATATATGATGGTACTTGTTTGAGGTCAATTTGTGATTTAATAAAAATGTGAGGGCTTGGGCTTAATTAAAATATCTATTTCAAGTGAAAAGTTAATAAATTAGTGTCTAGGAAAAAATAATTCAGTTTGTATTATCTTGTTTTGAATTTAAAGGTAAATAACTGAATGAAGATTGTAAAATCCGGAAGTTAGGGTTTAGAGCACTTAATCTAAAATTTAAGAGTTAAATAATTAATATTAGAGTGTTATAATTGATTTCTAAGTTTCCAGGGTCGATTAAGGTTTGTATGGTTTCGTCCGTGATGCGTTTTTGACTCTAGGGTTTAATTTGCGAGCAATCAACGAATTAAGGGCTTGGTGTTGAATACATGTAATTTATTAAATTACGTTAAGGAACCTAATCCGGCTAGGAAAATTTCTGTTTTGAAAAAAAGAAAATAAAATTGCTAACCGACAAGATTCGAAATAATTCAAG
This sequence comes from Camellia lanceoleosa, assembly GCA_025200525.1. Classification (NCBI taxonomy): domain Eukaryota; kingdom Viridiplantae; phylum Streptophyta; class Magnoliopsida; order Ericales; family Theaceae; genus Camellia; species Camellia lanceoleosa. Next base: position 117,901,759 of record CM045771.1, on the reverse strand, counting down.
TAATCGAGGGTTTTAAGAAAATAATTCATCATTAGGGTCTTAAAAGTAAATGCATATTTCGGGGGCTTCACAATAGCTTTACAAGGGATGGATTTTGGAGAGAAAACTCTTGGGAAAGAACTAATTTCTCTTCTCTATTATCAACCTTGAGAGTGAAAGTGAGAGATCCATGGAAGCGCCTTGCCATTATTCTCTCTCTAGCTACTTTGCCTTCTTTTTCACCTAATCTCTTATTGCCATCATCTTTTTACTTTTGTGTTCTTAGTTGAAACTATTGAAAAATCTAAGCCTCTCATCATCTTCTAGAGAATTCGAATTTTTCTTCGAAGATCTTCGAATTTTCCAATGGCGTTCTTGAACCCTCTCATACACCCAGAGATATCAACCTATAGGAACAAAGTCCAGCATGTTCAGTTGTAGAAACACCAAAAGGTTGGTCTCAAGTTGTAAGTAAACGCCTGCCTCCAATTTCTATGGCTTTCCAAAACTGAACTAGAAACTCTCCAGGCGAGAATACCATCCATTTTACTACGGATTTTATCTTCTCTACAAGATCCCGGTTAGCAACAACCGATGTATCTAATTCTAAATCAATTATCTCCACTGTATGAATGATTTTTTTTTTTTGGGTCAAAATTTTCCATCCAAAACAAAGCAAACAATTTAAAACTTAGTAAGAAAAATTGAGGATATTGGAGAAAAATTGGACCAGTAATAGGAACAGTAATAGGAATTGAGATAGAACTCACAGGAGAAGAAAGCCGGAGGAGGATGAGGAGGTTCGCAACAATCGTCTTCTTGATTCGAAAAAACCCAGCCTTTGTTAAAGTATCCACGCTGGTAGAGCAGTTGGTTTTTCTTCACATACATTTTGAAATGAGCAGGGAAATCACCAAACATATTATCATCCGTAGGGTATTTTGTCCAGAGGAACTGTTGGTGGTTCTCAGCCATCATTGCACTCATATAAGAGGATCGGCATCCACAGATCCTCTTATATAATAGTCTAAACCCTCAGTAGGATGTTAAGAGTGATTTTGTTAATGGATCGAATTTATTTAGAAAATTACATATAAGTTTATTTTTTAGATTTATTTTTTTGAGTTTATAACGTCCAAGTGATAATCTTAGTTGATAATTAGAGAAGATATGAGAGAATATTGATTTTAATAGCCTAATTGATTGTTACATTATTGAACTTGAAAATTGAATCTAATTTTTAGTCTTGAATAGTAATGCTCAATTTATTTTAAAGTGATTATTAGGTTTTTTTTTAAAAAAATTACAAAAAAAAGGTCAACTTAGTAAATTATTAACTTATTTAAGTGACGTTGCTTTTATATTTTTTTCACACATTTATAAAAATAAAAAAAAAATTAATCACTTATTTTTTTTTTTACAATAATGCTTGAGGCCTCGAATTCGAGGTCTCGAATTTCATTTTTTTTTTCCTGTGTTAGTTTGGCTTCTTTTTTAAAAAGAAAAAAATTTTTTCCCTCCCTTTTCTTTTCTTTTCTTTTCTTTTTGCAAGAGTGATTATGTGTAAGAGTGCTAAAAAACTAAACATTACATACCAACTCAGCCTGTATGGTTTGATAAGGTGAATGAGTTAGGTTGGACTGGTTGGGTGATAAAATTGACTGATCAGTTAGGCTACTGATTAAAATTTGTTAATTCTATATTGTTTTTTTTAATTTTATTCTATTTTATTTGTTGGACTATGTTGGTTTGATTTTTTTTTTTTTTTAAAGTGATTATGTGTAGGGGTGTGCCAAAAAACTAGATATTCTGTACTAACTCATCGTACAAAATTATATGGAATTAATAAATTTTAACCAATAACCTAACTGATCAGTCAATTAGGTTGGACTGGTTGAATGATAAAATTGATTGATCAAATAGACTGTTTGTTAAATTTTATTAATTTTATATATGAGTTGGCGTGAAATATCTATTTTTTTAACACATTTATACATATAATCACCTTTAAAAATAAAAATAAAAATTGAAAACTAACTAACACAGCCTTAAAAAATAATAATAATAATAAAATTAAAATTAAATATATATATATATATATATATATTCAAGGCAAATTCGCGTGCTCGAATACGAAATCTACTACTGCCGTTTTTTTAAATGCTCAAAACAAAAGCCACATGAAGGTGGGACGCAGATTAGTTGCCTAGATTGACCCCAGACAAAACAAATCAATAATTAAATAAACTAGTTGGCTTATTTTGAGTGAACTTTTTGAAAAAGGAAACGGTTCAAGAGGTTCAATTTTTTCAATACCTACCCTACAGGTCGCGAGAGTGTGGTGCAAATCAATGGTTCACAAAAACAAACACAAAAGAAAGATTTATAACGGCGCATGTGGACCCCATTGGAAGGAGCGGGGGAATCTGAATGATTTGAAATCCTAGTGTTGTGAATTTAGGAGCCACTGAGGCAAGTTCCCAACTGTCTCATTAATTTTGAAATTCTAATTGAATATTATTGAGATAAAAATAAAATAAAATTAAAGTTAAAATATCACGTCAATAAATAGAATTCACCCCTAAAACTCCTTTAAAGCTTAATTTAGAGTTTTCAAATATTATTTTTTTATTTATGTTGTGCGGTGGGTTATGTATGCCCATATGGTATTAACCATGATTAGATGTGTGGTTAGCCACATGTGCATGACATTGGTTAGGCCTGTATGGTTGGGCCACTCTATGGTTGGGCCACTCAAAAATGTATTAAATTGTATAGAAATATATAAAATTATATTAAAATTTTAATGTTTTTGATATTAAGGTACAAGTTCTTTTTAAATTAAAAAGTGGTACGCTTATAAAATTTGTATACATAATTCATGATATGACATCGATCAAATTATAACGATAATTATTATGAGTATTTTTATTAGAAATAAAAGGATCATAATAAATTATATTATTTCCTATGAAAATTTTATATAAAAATTATGATTATGGGTTATTTTGGGAAGTAAGTTAAAATTTAATTTTTTTTTTTGATTTTTTTTAAAAGAAATATGTAAAAAAATAAAGAGGTAATATGACTCAAAAGAGATTAAAACGCAAAAAAATCTCTATCCCAAAATAGTCTTTTTTAAATTTGGTCATGTACTCTTTTGAATTATGTTTGATTTGGTGGTAAACTTTAATAGACTGCTTGTAATGTCTAGTGTTATTTACTTATTTTTGTCTTCGACCAGCTTATTTTTTATTTTATTATGAATTGGTAAAATCGTCCTAAGCTTATAAAGCAGAAGAGGAATTGTTCTTCAACATTAAAATCGTTTTGGTTACTGATAATGCAGTTCGTTCCCGGTGGATAGACTGGACCGATCCAAGCTCCTCAAGCTCACGTTCGAGTGGAAAAGCCCACTAGATGACCTGCAAGTAAGTTCAATGGGGGAATGTGGTAGTCCCCCAGTGAACCCTCCGACGGGCAAGTTAGCAAGTAGGAAGAAGAGATAAAGTGTGTAGAGAGAGATTGGAGATAGAAAGCTTAACCTTCTTCTTATCTTCGATGCTTGCTTATATCCTTTGGTAATCATTTCACTGTCCCTTCCGACGTGCCCACCTCGCCGAAAGCTTGTGTTGTAGCTTACCTTGTTCAAGGTAAGGGGGCGCTATTCCGACGGGGAGGTGTTGTCGTAATAAATGCTGTGATGGGTTGCATTAATGGTGATGTGTTGTGGCAATAACTTTGCAGATCTTTGTCTGCTGATGTAGCCTGTCCTACACCTGCCACATGTCCGAATGCCATTGGCCCTTCACGCCCAGTTGGCCTCCAGCTGTTGTGGACTTTACCAACCGGGTTATGCAACAGGATCCAAATGGTGGGCTTGGATTTGTTCACTGTGAGCTGTGGCCTTTATGGGCCTATCCATGTCAGTAGTCCCCCATTCCCAAGTGCAGCTTCAGTCCAACGAAGGGAATAGCAATGAGGAAGATGTGCTCGACCGTCAGGGGGGGTCAAGTTAGTAGACCGAGCGTGAAAGGGTCTGACCGTAAAGGGTGACCGAGCGACAAGACCGACCATGAGGCGTGCCGATCGCGAGGGGAGTCGAGTGGGAGGGCCGACCGTGAGGAGTGCCGACCGTGAGGGGAGCCGAATGGAAGGGCCGACCGTGAGGGGTGTCGACCGCGAGGGGAGCCAAGTAGGAGGCGCGACCGTGAGGAGTGCCGACCGCGAGGGGAGCCGAGTGGGAGGGCCGACTGTGAGGAGTGCCGACAACGAGTGGGTGGGGGTGGGGCTCAAGAGGCGGCGTGTCACGTGATGATTTGAAGTGGAAAAGATAGGGTAAGGGGAAGAGACAGTGCATCGTGGTCGAACACGTGGCAACATCTTGGGGGGAAGTTGGGCGTTGGAGCAGAAATGAAACGATAGGTCATTATGGGTGTTGAAAAGGCAGTTTTGGCGGATGATTTGAAAAGTTTTCAAACTGGCAAAAATTAATTGGGATCCTTGGAATACGGACAAACTGTGGGCTTTTGGCATCGTTCGATTCACTTGTTTACAAAAACTCAAAACATCCCAAGTATTAGTTCTTTCGTTGCTCACGATATACCTCTGCAACATTTTTTGAACTTTATTGCGCCTGCATCAGGAGTCATACACAGACACACCATAGAAATGGCCCAAGAAGAGGTTGTGAATGTGAGGGTGGATCCACTGGGTGAGGACGACGCAGAGGAGTTAGCGGCGCGATATAGGACGGAGACGCGAATGGTGACGGTAGGGGAATCGGTGGTACGATCTCAGGCGTCCACCATAATAGCGACTCCAAGGCCAATAAGCCAGGTAGAGCTAGATCATTGGCATACTAAGGCTGACAAATCCACAATTACTGTGGTGGAGTTGGAGGCTATTCGGGAAAAATACCAGATTCTGGCTGAAGTAGAGTTATTGCTGCCAACATCGACGGAGAGGCCGTCGGATGCCAGGCCAGGGCAGTTTTCCCTTTATGAGGAAGCTCTGAAGGAGGGCTTGAGGTTGCCATTGCCGCAAGTGGTGGTGGATGTGCTTAACCGTCTGGAGGTAGCGCCGGGCCAATTGATGCCCAATGCGTGGAAGATCTTACTGGCCTGTGCGAGTGCCTAGCCAAAGGCGAACGACGGGGAGGCCATGACAGTGGACGAATTCTTCACGTGCTACAAGGCCTCGGGGCAGCAAGAGACTTGGGTGACTCTTCAGCAAAGAAATGGCCGGTATGGGCCGCCTCGTCGATCAAAGGGTAGAGACCACGGTGGTTCTACGTGGGTGCCAGTGGAGGAGTTGGAGTGCACACCATTTGGAAGGTGCCCACCAGGTCGATGGAGCCAAAATTGGGGGCAAAAGCAGAGGAGAATGTGAAAAAAGTAAAGGAGTCGAGGGAGAGGAAAAAACCAAGTGAGACGAGCTTGTTCAGCCATCCACACTATTTGAGGCAGGGTTGGGTCCACAGCCGATCGGTAGGGACCTTAACCGAGCGGAGTTGGAAGCAAGGAGAAAAGCTCAAGAGGCAAAGGATCAGGCCATCCTTGCCAAAGCCCAAAAATTCAAAGAGTCCCAGGCCGATCGACCACTACAACCAGTGGCAAGGGAGAGGATTCGCCCTCGCCCTAAACCCTTGGGAGAGAAAAACTTAGATGAGTTTGTGCCACGACCGCTCCCAAAGGACCCTTTGAAGGAGAGGTCTTTGAAGGAGATGGAGGCATTGGGAGTGGAAAAGAAGACGAAGAGGGTGGGGCGGAGTGAAGAAGAGCGTGCCCAGAAGAGAAGGAAGGGAGTGAGGGCAGAAGAGGCCAGTCTGGGCAAGCAGGTGGAGGGTAGGGAAGTGGAGGAGACCCCAGGAAGGGTAATCACCCCTGAGGTAGTGGACATCGCTTCAGAGGTCAGGGAAGTCGTGCCAATGGTGGCGGCGATCAGTGTAGGGGTGGAGATGAGCGCCTCCGAACCAAGGAGGGAGGAACAACCCCAGGGGGGGTCCTGTACCCCAGGAAGGGGGAGTCAGCCTGAACACAGCAATTTATCATGCTCGTGCGGTGGCTGGACGGTTGGAGGGAGAAGAAGGCCCAGCCAAGACAGGAGCAGATTGCCTGGTGAGGATCGTGGAAGAGACAGCCCTACGCTCGGCATCCAGATTCAACGAGGCAGACCTGCTGAGAGGGTTGTGCTCCGCTCAAATGGAGGTGACTACCTTAGCAAGGGCCCTCCTGAGGAAAGCGGGGGCTGCCAAACTTAAGACAGAAGAAGCCAAGGCTCAGCTTGCAAAATTGAAGGAGCAGAGCACTAGTTGGAAGAGTGCCCACGCTGACCTGCAAGTGGCCAAGTCAGAGCTGGAGAGCACACGCTGCCAGGTTGTGTCGCTCGAGTTCCAACTGGCCAGCGAACGGAAGAAGTTGGAAGAGGCCCAAGCAGCCTGCGTGGTTGCCGTCGAACAGCACGAATAATGAGGAGTTGGTAAGGCAGAAGGATGAGGCAGACGCTAAGGTTGGCGTTCTACAGAAGGAGTTGGAGGCCGAGCCGGGCAAGGCAGTGGAGGAGAGGGAGAAGCTTCAGAAGGAGTTGGAAGCAGAGAGGGCGAAGGCGATGGCGGAGAAGGAGGGCCTGAAGAAGGAGGTGGAGGAGGAGAAAGTGAAGGCTGCATCTAAAAGGGTGACCTTTCAGAAAGAGCTGGACCAAGAGAGGGCGAAAGCAGCTTCTGAGAGGGCGGTTTATCCCGATCTGTGTGTCGCAGCGGTGGAGCAATTCAAAGGGTCTGCCGAATTTCAGATGGCAATTGACGATTGCCGCCAAAGAATTTGGCTAGGCAAGAAGTCGAGCGGCCCATCAAGGACGATCGTTGAGCGTAACCAAAGCAGAAGTTATTGAGAGCTTCCAGCAGTCGGACTTCTATAAGCACGAAATGGCTGAGTATTGGGACAATGGCTGGAAGATGTTCAAATGCAGAGCTGAAGAGCTGTTCCCAAACTTAGACCTGAGTAGTGTGACAATTGGCGAAGACGATGTGGCCCAAACCCCCCTTGATGAGGGCATTGAAGAGAAAGATCTTGCGTCCAGTGAAGAGGAGTGACTGGGGAAGATCTTGTTGATTTTTTTTATTTATTTATATATATATATATATTTTGAATTGATGTAATGAACTTGTGTATACATTTATGAATGAATAAAATGTCAACTACGGTTTCAGTCGATTGCTTTTACTTGTGTATGAATCAGTGTGGACTAAATTCAGGAACTCCTTGACACAAAGTGGAATTGGAGTTGTAAAAAATTCAATATGAGGTAAAGTTGGAGTCGTATAACAGCTCAATGCAAAGTAAAATTGGACTTGTATAAAACTTAATGCAGAGTAATACTGGATGTGTATAGAACTCAATGCAGAGTAAAATTGGACTTACGCTAGATGGTGGAGGAAATAATCTGATTAGTAAATGAAACACGCGAGAACATCTTTGGAATTTGACTAAGTAAAGAGTGGTGTAAAAACTTTGGCCTGGAATTGTGACTAAGTGTCAAATTGTGACTAAGTGTCCTAGTAATGCCATAAGTATGAAATTTCATTAATGATAGGATTACTTAGTTTGGACCTGGAATTAATGTTGCAAGTAACTCCCTCTAGACCAGCAATGGTGGCACTCAACCTGGTTGAGACTTGTGATGCGTAGTCTGGGGGAGGACTGGGCTGAAGTTTTTGGACGCTCGGTCTGGACAAGGCTTCTGATGCTAAGTCAGGCTGAGGCTTGTTTAGATGTTCAGTCTGGCTGAGCCTTTTGGTGCTCAGTCTGGCTGAGGCTTTTGGATACTCAGCCTGGCTGAGGCTTTGAATGCTCAGTCTGGCTGAGGCTTTGAATGCTCAGTCTGGCTGAGGCTTTGAGTGCCCAGTCTGGCTGAGGCTCTTGGTGCTCGGTCTGGCTGAGGCTTTTGGATGCTCAGTCTGGCTGAGGCTTTGAGTGCTCAGTCTGGCTAAGGCTTGGAGTGCACAGTCTGGCTGAGGCTTTGAATGCTCAGTCTGGCTGAGGCTTTGAGTGCCTAGTCTGGCTGAGGCTGTTGGATGCTCAGTCTGGCTGAGGCTTTGAGTGCTCAGTCTGGCTGAGGCTTTTGGATGCTCAGTCTGGCTGAGGCTTTGAGTTACTGTAACCAAAACGTCATTGAGACACCATATAGATGACTGAGGTATATAGATGTCAAAAAGTTACATTGCACGAAAGAATGACTAGAATGTTTAAGCGTGTGATTTTTCCAAAAAGAAAGTGCAATAACTGAGCAATACAAAAGTGGTAGTTTATTGAAAGTAACGTTTCAAGTGTTCGGCATTCCAGGGGTGCGGGAGGTCTCGACCTTCCAGATCCTGAAGTCGGTAAGTGCCTGGATATGGTCTGGCTTTCACAATATAAGGTCCCTCCCATTTGGCTGTCAATTTACCCTCAGTCGGATTCTTGGTGGCAAGGGTTGCTTCTCTCAAGACAAGGTCCCCAATAGCAAACTCCCTTGGTAGGACTTTGCGGTTGTAGTGTGTTCTCATTTTCTGTTTGTATGAGGCCAGTTTGACAGTGGTGGTCTCCCTGAGTTCTTCAATTAGGTCTAGGTCTGCCCGACGGAGTTCTTCGGTGAGTGCTGGATTCGGATGTAAAACCCTGGGGGTAGGCAGGCTGATTTCCATCAGAATAACCGCCTCAGTGCCATATGTTAGATGAAAAGGGGTTTCCCCAATAGGAGTCCGAACGGTGGTGTGGTAAGCCCATAGCACATTCGGTAGTTCCTCAGCCCAAAGTCCCTTAGCAGCTTCAAGCTTAGTCTTGATGATCTTCAAGAGAGAACGGTTGGTGACCTCAACTTGGCCATTGGCTTGGGGATGACCAGGGGAAGAGAAACATGGTTGAATCTGGAGGTCGGCGCAGAACTTCCTATACTTGGCGTTGTCAAATTGTTTGCCGTTGTCGGAGACAATCGCCTGAGGGACGCCGAATCTGCAAACGATCGATTGCCAGATGAATTTGGTTGGGTTCCGCTCGGTGATGGTCGCGAGGGGTTCTGCCTCTATCCACTTGGTGAAGTAATCAATGGCAATAATCGCGAACTTGGTCTGGCCGCGGCCAATGGGAAGTGAACCAACTAGGTCGATCCCCCATTTGGCGAATGGGTAGGGGCTGCAGAGTGTGATCAGCTCAGTGTGAGGAGCATGGGGGATGTTGGCAAAACGCTGACACTTGTCGCATTTGAGCACAAAATCAGTGGCATCTTGATTGAGATTCGGCCAGAAATAACCAGTACGGAGTATTTTGTGGGCTAAAGACTTACGCTCGAATGATTGCCGCAAATTCCCTCATGGATTTCTTGCATTACATAGGTTGATTGGGCCAAATTGAGGCATCGCAGATATGGTTGTGAAAAATCGCGTTTGTACAAGACGCCACTGACCAGAACGTAGTTGGACGACCGCGCCCTGACCTTGGCAGCATGCTGTTGGTCATCTGGAAGTTCTCCTGTTGTCAAGAATAGGAGGATGTCGGATGCCCAAGGGATGGGTTCATTCTGGAGGAACTACACTTCTTGAAGGTCGAGTGAGATGGCCGGGTGGGCTAGGTATTCGAGGCAGACTCCGTGGCTGAGGTCGGACTGGTCTGCAGAGGCCAACTGAGCCATCTCATCTGCCTTGGAGTTTTCTGTCCGAGGTATGTGCTTGATGTGGAAAGTATTGAAGAGGCGAACAAGGGGGAGTGCCATATCCTTGTAAGCCCGCATTGTGTCCTCCTTGGCGTCGAACTCCCCCGTAATCTGGCCTACGATGAGCTGGGAGTCACTGAATACCCGAATGTGGCTGACACCAATGTCCTTGGCCAGGCGGAGTCCTATTATCAATGCCTCATATTCGGCTTCATTGTTGCTGGCATCAAACAAGAAACGGAGGGCACATTTGAAATAGCCACCCTCGGGGGAGGTGAGGATGAGGCCAGCTCCACTACCTTCCCTGCGGGAGGATCCGTCGACGTTGAGAGTCCAAGAATGGGGGTCTTCTGGCTCGACAGGAGTTGGTAGGGGTGGAGAGGCAGTGGTTGGGGTAGGGTTGGTGAATTCCAGGATGAAGTCGGCTATGGCCTATCCCTTGATTGCTGTCCAAGGACGGTAGGAGATGTCAAACTGGCTGAGTTCTACTGACCACTACATAAGTCGGCCAGAAAGTTCTGGTTGCTGCATGACCTTCTTCAGGGGTTGGTCGGTGAGGACCACTATAGAATGGGCTTGGAAGTAAGGACGAAGTCATCTAGAGGCGGTGACCAAGGCCAGGGACAATTTTTCTAGCAATGGGTAATTTTGCTCCGCTCCCCTGAGAGCTCGACTGACGTAGTAGACCGGCCGTTGGACTGAGCCGTCTTTCCTGATAAAGGCTGCACTGACTGCGGTGCTTGACACTGCTAGATAGAGGAAGAGAGGCTCGCTCGTAACTGCTTGTGAAAGGAGGGGAGGATTGGCCATGCATTGTTTTAACTGCTGGAAAGCCTCCTCGGATTCGGTTGTCCATTCAAAAGTCTGCCGAAGAACTTTGAATAATGGTAAGTACTTATCTGTTGCGCGACAAATGAAGCGGTTGAGGGCCGCCACTCGGCCAGTGAGTCTTTGAACTTCTTTGACCATTCTGGGTGATTTCATTTCAATTAAGGCCTTGATCTTCTCGGGGTTAGCTTCAATGCCACATTGGCTGACCATAAAACCCAAAAACTTTCCAGATCCTACACCGAAGGCGCACTTCTCTGGGTTGAGCTTCATTTGGTACTTGCGGAGGGTGGCGAAGGTTTCTCGTAGGTCAATCAGATAATCAGTGGAGAGCTTGCTCTTGACCAGCATGTCGTCGACGTACACTTCCATGTTTCGACCTATCCGGTGTTGGAAAACGGCATTGACTAGCCGTTGGTAGGTGGCCCCAGCATTCTTTAGTCCGAACGGCATCACGCGGTAGTGGTAAGTACCTCGATCGGTAATGAAGGAGGTATGTTCTTGGTCGAATGGGTGCATCAAGATTTGGTTGTATCCAGAAAAAGTATCCATGAAGCTGAGCATCTGATGACCGGCTGTGGCGTCGACCAGCAGATCGATGTGGGGAAGAGGATAGCTGTCCTTGGGGCAAGCTCGGTTCAGGTCGGAGTAATCGACACAGAGTCGCCATTTGCCATTGTTTTTACGAACTAGGACTACGTTTGACAACCTTTTAAGGTAGTCTACGTTTGTGATGAATTGGGCCTCAAGGAGCTTATCGACCTCCACTGCAGTAAGAGTATTGCGCTCCGAATGGAAGATGCGCTGCTTCTGGCAGTAGGGTCGGAAATGAGGTTTCGATGCTGAGGCGATGGGTTATAAAGGATGGGTCAATCCCCGGCATGTCTAAATGGTTCCAGGAGAATACATCTTTGTGCTCGATCAAGAGGGCAGTAAGGTCGGCCTTGGCTTGAGGGGATAATTGGCTGCCAATTTTGGCAGTTTTGGTTGGGTTGGTAGGGTTGATGGGGACCTCAACGAGCTCTTCCACAGGTTCTCCTCTGACCAGCTCGTCCTCATCCCAAACATCAAGTCCTTCGATGATCATTGCTTCCTTCAGCTTGACTTCTTTGAGGGAGGCAACATAACACTCCTTGGCCATGGTCTGCTCTCCTCTGACCGTTCTGACCCCGAGATCGGTGGGAAACTTGAGGGCTAGGTGATAAGTGGATGTGATGGCTTGGAAGGCATGTAAGGCAGTACGGCCGAGGATGATGTTGTAGGCCGATGGGCAGTTGACCATAAGGAAGGTGATCAATTTCGTGGTCTGCTGTGGGTACTCGCCGATCGTGACGGGGAGGTCGATGAAACCAATGGAGGTCACACAATTGCCCGTGAAACCGACTAGAGGGGTTTGGAGAGGGGACAAACTTTCTTCCCCAATCTTGAGCTGACGGAAGCAATTGAGGAAAATGATGTCTGAAGAGCTCCCGTTGTCGATGAGAACTCGTCTGACCTTGTAGTTGGAGAGTATGACAGAGATAACAAGGGGGTCATCATGTGGGTAACGGATGTCTGTACAATCGGCCTCCGTGAAAGTGATAGGTTCAGTCCATTGTTTCGGCTGTTTAGAGGGTCGGTCCATCGTTGCCACTGTTTTGTCTGAGCCTTGCCTAATTTTTCTGAGCTCTGCCTTCTGGGCTGTATGGGATGGTCCCCTACAAGCAAGGCCGCCTGAGATGACTCTGATCTCTCCGACTGGTGGGGGGGATTGACTAGCGGTCAAGGCTGTTGCGGAGGGCAATCATGGCCTTGGTTTGGTAAGGCTGGCTGCCGGGGTAGAAGGCGCCGGCCATTATTTCTGGGGGGTTCGGTCCTCTACCTCTGCTGGGGGCGAGTGTCCGTGAATCGGCTAAGACGTCCCTGACATATGAAGGTCTCGATCTGATCTTTGAGGTTAATGCACTCGTCAGTGTTATAGCCATGGTCTTGGTAGAAGCGGCAGTACTTGGACTGATCCTTCCGATGGGAAGGGGTTCGTGAAGGCAAGGGCTATTTGAGGGGGTAGTCCCGTTGGATCTGGTTGAGGACATGTTCCATGGGAGAATTGAGGGGTGTATACCGCTCGAACCGACCGGGCGGTCGGGCTGGTGCCGACCGGTCTGCACGAGGGGGTCGGTCTGTATAGTGGGATGTTTGGCTATTATACTGGGCATTTCTGGGTTCTGAGTCTTTTATCTTATCTCTAGGGGTGGGGTTCTTAGTTATTGGATCCTGCCGAGCAGCCAATGAATCTTCAGCATTCATGTATTTTTAGGCTTTGGAGAGTAGGGCAGCCATTGAGGTCGGGGGGTTTTTAGAGAGGGAGAAAAGGAAATCAGACGACCGCAGACCGGCCATGAAAGCCGTGAGGATGACCTTGTCGTCATTTTCCGTTACTTGCAGGGCTTCGGTGTTGAAGCGAGTAACGAAGCTGCGCAGTGATTCCCCCTCGGTCTGACGAATGTTGAGGAGTTGGGTGGCCGGGCGTCGCTGGCGTTGGGCTCCAATAAAATGGCTCAGGAAAGAGTCACTGAGATGTTGAAAGGTGGAGATAGAGTCTGGTGATAACTAGCTAAACCACAGCCGAGCTGACCCCTTTAGTGTCACGGGAAAAGCTCGGCACATGATCTCGTCAGGGAAGGCATGGAGGATCATGAGGGTGCGGTAGGTCTCCAGATGGTCGACCGGGTCCGTCATCCCGTCAAAGGAGTCGATGGCGGGCATTTTGAACTTGGCGGGCAGGGGTTTGTCTCGGATGGAGGCAACAAATGGTGAGTTTGCCGTAGCGGAGGGCTTATGCTAAATGTTCTGCATAACCCCTTGGAGTTGGAGCTTCATGGCTCGAAGTTCCGCTTCCCAAAGGGGAATGTTGTTATCACCAGAGGGAGATAGGTGTTGGACGCTGCTGGCTTCTCCCTCGGGGGCTGGTGCTGCGACCGATGGGTGTGGGGGCGAAGGTGGTGGATTTATATGTGGGTGAGGAGGCTGCAAACCTCCCAAGTTAGGTGGATTGGGTTGTGGGACAGTATGGCTCAGAGTTCGTTCTGGATTGGGTGGAATATCTGGAGGTGGTAGCGGAGGAATGTGGAGGTTTCTTTGGAGTAGAGCATTTATTAGGGCCTGGTTTTGCTCGGCCATGCGGTTCATGCTGTTGGTAAGTTCGATGAAATACTGTTGTGGGTTGTTTGGATTGGGAGGGTCGGTTTGATGATCGGCAGCATTATGGTGGGAAGCCATGGATCTAGTCGTGACCATATATCTTGACGGATGAGATGAAAAGGTTGCTGGAACAGGGTCTCCGGCGACAATGAACACAACTGGCGCACGGACAAACTAGTTCCCACAGACGGCGCCAACTGATAATGCAGTTCGTTTCCGGTGGATGGACTGGACCGATCCAAGCTCCTCAAGCTCACGTCCGAGTGGAAAAGCCCACTAGATGACCTGCAAGTAAGTTCAATGGGGGAACGGGGTAGTCCCCCAGCGAACCCTCCGACGGGCAAGTTAGCAAGTAGGGAGAAGAGATAAAGTGTGTAGATAGAGATTGGAGATAGAAAGCTTAACCTTCTTCTTGTCTTCGATGCTTGCTTATATCCTTTGGTAATCATTTCACTGTCCATTCCGACGTGCCCACCTCGTCGAAAGCCTGTGTTGTAGCTTACCTTGTTCAGGGTAAGGGGGCGCTGTTCCGACAGAGAGGTGTTGTCACGCCCCAAGCTCCGTGACAACGCCGCACACTCATAAAAGTGAGCATGCAAGGCTAAGAATCCAATCACATAACCCACAATGTAAAATACTCAAAATAAATCCTTAAATTGTCATAATGCTAAAATCCACAAAAATTGATTATTCTTATCGTATGAAATTATCCACCAAGTCCACTAACAAAATCCATTAACAAAACAATAATCCAAGTACTTAAATCATAGTTCTACTCTTGGCACATTATGATAATTTTCCACCAAGTCCACTATTAAAATCCATTAACAAAATAATAATCCAAGTACTTAATCCATAGCCCTACTCTCAAGACTCCCATATGTAAAAATCTCACAGCTCTACTCTTCGTAATCTGAAAAAAATTAGGTAAGTTAGATGACCTAGTAAATAACCAACCATCAACGCCAAATTGGATCAAGTATATCAAAAAGAAGTAAATAAATAGTAGATAACCAATAAATATAATTTTTGATACAAATTAATAAATGACACGATTATTTGTAAGATGGTTTCATAGCTGAAAATAAACAGCGTAGCAATACATTTTAATTAAAAGTCAATGGGATAACTCGATGAAATTTCGTTATCCAAAATTTATAGATCGATATTCAGATGGTTCAATGATCGATTCACAAAACCCAAGTCTTAATGACTACGGTCACTTAGCCCGTGACAAGGCTGTAACCACACCTAGGCTTGGTAAAGCCCCAAAAGAAACTAGTTTCTGTGCCAATAAATAAACCCCATTGGCTAGGGTCCAAATCATAGTCAGACTAGAGTGATGTTCAAAATTCAAACAATACACAACTTTTAAATAAAATATTCGATATTTTCGAAATAAACACTGGGTACAATTTTCAGAATAATTTCACAAAATATTCAAATAACTTTCATAATAATATTCGATGTTGTTTTATACTTGACCCATATTTTATTTTGAGAGAACAGGAAAGCTATGAATAAATATTTATGATTTTAAACGGTTCGATAGGAATAAAAATAAACCAACAATGATAGAGGGTTACTTACCTCGAAAGCTTAGAAATAACACTCTAACACCAACTCCACCACTTCAATCACACAAACCTAATAAATACAACCTGAAATAAATTAATATTTTTTTTACATGTTACATACACCCACAAAAGCCCCACTATATTAGATTAATGTATTGCTTTAATATCTAAGAGATCAAACCATTCAACCCAACTTTAAAGCCAAACACACCCTTACCCATGATACAAAACTCCATTATTTCTATTACCCACCCAAAGTTACACTTACACATTGCACCCAATTCTCAAAACCTAAGTAAGTACCTATAGATCTTCCAAACCCCCTTAATGCATTGATTGTTAAATTCCTCAACATAAACTTAATAATTAACAATAAAGACAGATTTTACCTTAACCAATGGGTGTCCCAAAATCACCAACGTGCTGCCTCCAATTCCTATTGTAGCCTCACTTGAACCTCTCTTCTCTTTTTCTTTTATTTTTTTCTTTTACCTTCTCAAACCCTAGCCGCCTATGGAGCAATTCACAGCCTCTGTTTTGTTTGTTTTCCAAGACTTAAAGCCATAATAAGTGGGCTTATTAACCTAATTTCTCAAAATTACAAAATTACCCATCTAAGTAATAGGAAATATAATGCCATCTCATAAATAATTCTTTGATATTAATAAATGACCCATATAAATTAATTTAATTACTAATCTATCCAATAAAATAATCCTACATACAACTTGGGTTTTACAGGTGTTGTCGTAATAAATGTTGTGATGGGTTGCATTAATGGTGATGTGTTGTGGCAATAACTTTGCAGATCTTTGTCTGCTGATGTGGCTTGTCCTACACCTGCCATATGTCCGAATGCCATTGGCCCTTCACGCCCAGTTGGCCTCCAGTTGTCGTGGACTTTACCAACCGGATTATGCAATGGGGTCCAAATGGTGGGCTTGGATTTGTTCACTGTGGGCTGTGGCCTTTATGGGCCTATCCATGTTAGTTACTTCTGATGGAAACTTTATTAATGAACGTCTCTAGTGTATTCTAGAGATTTATAAAACTACTAAAATGTCTGAGATCCAGATTACCAAATTATTAACAAATAATAAGATCATAATGTATATAACTATATAGAGAGTAATTAAAAAATAATAAGATCATAATGTATATAACTATATAGAGTGTAATTAACAAATAACAAATAATATGATCATAACTATATCATAATGTATCATAACTATCATAACTAATAAGATCATAATGTATCATAACTATCGTAACCAAATATAATTTTCCTTTTATTTGTTTTTTCTGTTTACTTTGACCATGCGTAGCTTTTTTTTTAAGATTGGACCACGTGAACCTCTTGAATCACTTGACTCTACTTTTCTGTTCAGTTTCCTTCCACCTACACTTTTAATTTTATTATTTTACTACTGTTATTATTATATTTTATTTTATTTACTTAATGAGGAAACTAGGCTATAAAATGAACTCTTGCGCTGCGCCACTGGCTTTGGAACGTACATAGAGAGGGAGAGAGAGAGAGAGAGAGAGGCGTTGATAGTATGAGGCGTTGATAGTCCATGGCGGTGAATGAATATTTCCTTATGAGAGAAAATCTTACAATTGATGATGTCTTTCCTTCCTATTTCAAATTATACGTGAAGAACCACCAATTGCTCTATCAGAACAGAGAATTTAACTGCTGGGTTTTTTGGGGTGGAGAAGACGAGCCACGCGAACATCCTCCTCCTCTGCCTCCCTTCTCCTGTTTTTATGAGTATATTATATTTAACCTCAAATTTCTCAGTCCTAACTTGTGATTAAAAAAATATTTGTTAACCAATGTAATAATATACCCTAAGAACAAGCAAATAAATTAGAGTTGTGTGTCATTTTTTACGAAAGAAGGGACAGTTTGACAATTGAAACTGCAGAGTTGTTAGATGCAAATACATTATTAACAGCATCTATCTAGATAAAAGAGTACTTGTGTGAAAGTAATCAAAGTAATCAATTCCATTTTCCTGGGGGCCAAGTTTAGGAACGTTGCGTGAGGTCCACCACTTGGTCTATGTGCATTGAAGCACTTTCCCCCAGTCAACTTTCTCATTTGTTTTTCTATATTTAATTTTTTGCACCAAGTAGACAATTTAATTTGGAATGTTCTAGGGAAGGTGCCCATAATTCTTTCCTTTTGTTATTTAGAATTTTATTATTGAGTGTTTAAAGATACTTATTAAGAAATTTAAAATATTAATAATTTTTTATAAAAAAAATCTATCATAAAAATATATAATCAATTTAAATTTTATTCATTAATAAGACATTTCAAAAAGTTTATATATACTCAACAATATTGCAGCATGTACTCCACATATATAATGAATTTAAATCATTAATTAATTTTTCCAAATAAAAAACTAAATAAAAATTGTGAGTGTGTGGAATGCTATTCACTTAAGCATAAAACTATACGTATCAATTAATATATCAATTAGTTGATATACTGAATATACAACACACTTCATTCAGTCTCTCTCTTTCTCTCTCTCTCTACCAAACTTACATGGTATCAGAGCCCAGTTCTCCACTCCTGGCATTTTCTGTTTTTGGTGCTTAGTCCCGTACACAGTGGCACTACACCATCCTGCTCGGAATCACCTCGCGATTCCAACGGCACCACCCCCATCACCAGACTCGCCGTCACGTGTCGTCACGCGTTGCCTCTGTGTTCGATGCGTCCGAGCTTCCACCGCCACTCTCACACGCGCCCTCACGCGCCTCTCCGTTGCTTGCTCATGTCAACATCTAACGCCGCTTATGCGGCGCCAGATTCGCCTGCATCCCACGCGGCGCCGTTCGCTAATTTGCACCCGCAGGCGCTGCTTCGCTTGCGTCGCCACGCGTGCACTGCTTCGCCACGGTGCACCGCAAGACTCTTCTTACTATTGTGTGCCGCTTATTATGCAATCACGACATCACTTCCCTTCTACTGACATCATCTCTACGCAGTAGTAGCCCATTTCCCAGCTAATTTCGGCCTTCCGGACTCATTGGTACACTCTGTTTTACCAAATTTTGCTCCTACAGGCCTGCTCCTATATATTTAGTCCTATTCCACTTTTAATATGGATCTCCATAATGCCTCCCATCCAATTTATGTTCTTCTTAATGGTTCCAATTATGTACTATGAGCCCAAGCCATGTCTTTCTTTCTTAAAAGACGGAAACTTTGGCGTATTATCATCGGGGATGTGACCAAACCGGTCAAAGAGACCATTGAATCCACTACCACATATACAGACCGACTCGAAGATTGGGACAGTAAAAACTACTAAATCATTACTTGGCTTCGAAACACTTCTGTTTCCTCTATTAGTCTTCAGTTTGGCCGTTTTCAACTTGACTCTGTTTCCAATCCTGCTAAAGACATTTGGGTTTTTTTGAGAGATCGATACCAGACTATTGGTCTTGCCCATCAGTATCAACTTCTGAGCCAACTTCACCGCATGTGCTAAGAATCCAGTCAGTCTATTAATGACTTTCTTCCTCAAATGTATTCTGTTTGGGACCAGCTTGCTCTCTCCGAACCGACATGGCCTCACCAAGAAGATGTTTCCTTATTCACTACCTATCGTAATCAGCAACAGTTGGTCCACTTTCTCATGGCTCTCACTCTCTCTTTTGGGCCCGTGCGTACCTTTCTTCTTCATCACCTTCCATTGTCCACTCTTGAACAGGCTATTTCTAAGTTGTTATCTGAGGAGACCTGTCTTGGCACTCTCCAGACTCATTATGTGGACTCTGTTTGCCACTCCTCAGTCACGGCCCTCACCGACCCAACAGTCCACTGCTTGCATCTATTGTCAGAATCGGGGTCTTCCTTCTACTCATCTTTTGGTTCATTGCCCTGTCCGATCTTGCCGTTATTGTAACAAACTTGGTCTTGGTCACTTGCAGCAGGATTGTTTTCGCAATCCATCCCAATCAACTTCCACTAGCCACTCCTCTCGCGGTGGCTCTTCTAAGGGGAGCTCTCATTGTTAGTTTAATCACACTGCTGTTGCTGCCTCTGAGGATTTCTCTGAGTCTTCTGCTCCATCTGCCCCTGTTTTTTCTCAAACTGATGTTGAGGCCATGTTCAAACAGCTTCTCTCCACTTCTGGTACACCTCCTCTTATTGCTTTATCTGTGACTCGAGGTAATTCTTCTTGGTATTTTGACTCTGCCTGTTGTAATCATATGACTTCCAGCTCTACTATATTCTCCTCAATCTCTCCATCTACTAATCTTCCCTCCATTCATACCGCTGATGGTTCTTTCATGTCTGTCAATCATGTTGGGACTATTTCCACATCTCAATTATCTTTACCTCAAGTTTATCATATCCCTGCTCTAACCTTAAACCTTATCTCTATTAGTCAATTATATGAGCTTGGTCCAATCGTCATATTTTCTGCTAATGGTTGTTTAGTGCAGGACCCTCAGACGGGACAAACTATTGGGATCGACTGTAAGCATGGATGTCTCTATGAACTCATTCAACTTCATGTTCCAGAATCCCCACAGATCGCTGCTCCTGTATCTGTTTCCTCTTTATCTCCTTTTCATCTTTGGCATTGTCGCTTAGGATATCTTTTTGTTAGTCGTTTAAAGTCTTTGGTTTCTAGTGGTCAATTGGGTCATGTACTTCAAGATACTTTTGATTGTATACCCTGTCAACTTGCAAAACAACCTGCTTTATCATTCAATAAAAGTATTTTTGTTTCCCGTGCTCCTTTTAATCTCATACATTCAGATATTTGGGGCCCATTCCCTACTACTACCATGAGGGGATCTCGTTATTTTGTTATTTTTATTGATGATCATTCACGATTTACTTGGCTTTTTCTCATGAAAACTCGGTCTGAACTTAAACATCTTTATTATAGTTTTGCCAACATGGTTCACACCCAATTTTCCAAAGCCATTAAAAATTTTCGCTCTGACAATGCTATAGAATATCGAGATACCGATTTCCTTTCCTTTCTCCAGAGTTATGGTACTCAACATCATCGTTTCTGTGTTGGCACGTCCCAATAAAATGGACATGCTGAACGGAAACATAGGCATATTCTTGACACTACTCGCGCTCTCTTTCTCTCGTCTTCTTGTCTTGAAAACTTTTGGGGAGAAACTGCCCTTACTGCTGTATACACTATCGATTGTGTTCCTTCTTTTGTCATCCATAATCAAACTCCTTTTGAACGTCTACATGGCACTCCCCCTCTATACATCAATCTTCAGGTTTTTGGCTCTGTCTGCTTCGTTCTGCTTCAATCCCATGAACACAGCAAGCTTGAACCTCGTTCTCGTCTTTGCTGCTTTCTTGGATATGGAATTGAACATAAAGGCTTTCGTTGTTGGGATCCTTTCTCTAAGCGTCTTCGTATCTCCGGCCATGTAATTTTTTGGAAGTATAAAATGTTTTCCTCTCTCTCCTCCTTTTACTTACCTGCACTCTCCACTCTGGTCATCTTTACTAATCCTTCCCTAGATCTCTTCTCTACTAACTTTGATACAGGTTCCTCCTTCATCGAGACGCCCTCGTTGATCCCTGATCCTGGCCAGACTATTCTCCCTGATGGTCCACTTCTCCTTGCCTCTTTTGATCCGTCTCCTGCCTTTTCGCTAGCTCTTCCTCTTACCGATCCTCCTACGGGTCGGCCGCACCGGGTAACTCAACCACCTATTTATCTTCGTGATTATATATTATTGGGTCTGCTGCCTTTTCTACTTATGAACCTACCTGCTATCGTGAGGCTTGTACTAATCCTCTTTGGCAGCAAGCTATGACTGATGAACTTCAGGCTTTGGACAAAAATCATACTTGAGATGTTGTTGATCTTCCTCCTGGCAAGACTGCAATTGGCTGCAAATGGGTCTATAAAATCAAGACTCATTCTGATGGCTCTAACGAGCGCTACAAAGCTCGTCTTGTTGCCAAGGGTTTCAACTAGGAATATGACATTGATTATGAGGAGACATTCTCTCCTGTTGCTCAACTTACCTCTGTTTGGAGTTTGCTTGCTGTTGTTGCTGCTCGGCACTGGGAGCTCTTTCAAATGGACGTTAAGAATGCCTTCCTTAATGGTAATCTTCTTGAGAAGGTCTACATGCAACCTCCACCTGGGTCTACTTATCCCACTCATAAGGTTTGCAAACTACATCGTTGTAGACACTCCATTTTTTACCGTCCTCAAGACTTGGTTGTGCTTGCAGGTACACCCAACAACTAGTTCGATTGCTCGCCGAGTACTCGACTGTCGCGGCAGAACGTCACAGGTTTGAGCTTTCCAAACCCTGTATCCTTCCTGCCCCTTTTTTGGACCTTGTATTGGCCTTTTCTGCATGCTTTTTGGAAGGCACTGCCGGCCTTGACTTTGTGCTTGCCGACCATTGATGCAGCCTACCGGCCAGCAATGAGCCACTGTCGGTCACCACTAATGGCCGGCAGCACCCCTGTCTCAGCTGGTTTCACTCAAGATCTTTTGAGCTAGCTAGAATCCTTTCATCTTTCCTTTATACACGTATATGGAGGGATGAAGCTCTTGCCAAGCTTCTTGAAGAAGTTTTGCATTGCTTTTCTTCTATATAAGGAGAGAGCCTCTCTCCTTATCAAAGGTTCAACACTTTTACAAGGGATATAGCTCTCTCTATATATATATATTTCTTGCTCTCTCTCTCTATATTGTTGTGCTTTTAGTCCATTTTCCTTGCACTTTTACACTACAACACATAGAGATACACCACCACCATTGGACTGAGGTTCTTGGGAAGGTTACTTGAGGTCTAAAAGTGAGTTTTTGGCCCCTGAGGTTGCTGATCTCGAAGTTGGTCTTCAAGGGTGAGTATTTTTCCCATTTTAGCACTTTTTTGTACCTCATTTTGGCCATTCTTGCATATTGTTTTAGGCCTTGCTTTCAACTAAAAAAAGTATTGTATTTAAGTTCTTTTGAAGTTTGTTTAAGGTCTTTTTGGTGATAAGGGTGTACAACCCTCTTGCATGCTTTGTTTAGCCTTGTTTTGAGCCATGCCTTAAGGCCTCCAAGCTAGCCTTGGTTTGGCCTTCTAACCACTGAAATCCAATAGATTTTTAGTGGTAGGCATGTGGTTTTGAGGCCCCAAATCAGATGGGGTGGTCCCCCTCTCTTTGTGTTTTTGTTTACTTGCATTTTTGGCCTTCCAAAGGAGCATGCCTCTATGTATTTTTTAGGCTTGGTTCAGGACATTTTTTGTGACTTTTAGGACCTACTTGAAGTCTGTCCATGGCTAGTTTGGTCATATTTTGCATGCATTTTACATGTGTAGTGTAATCCCATTCATAGCCTTACAAAGTAGCATGTTTTTCTTGCATGTGTTGGCTCCATTTCAGTAGATTTTTGGTGATGTTTTACCATGCCTTAGATCTTTTTTTGGGTTGGTTTTGTCACTTCATGCATGCATGATACACTTGTAATGTAAATCTCATAAACTAGTCTTGTATGCTTCTTGCTTTAGCATGTCATTCTAGCTTATGATGAGTCCATTTCAGCATATTTTTGGTGATGTTTTCCCTTGTCATGACTCTCTCCATAGCTGGTTTGGTCATCCTTTGCATGCTCCATATACTTGTAGAACAAATCTTGTTTACTAGCTT
Organism: Camellia lanceoleosa; assembly: GCA_025200525.1. Classification (NCBI taxonomy): domain Eukaryota; kingdom Viridiplantae; phylum Streptophyta; class Magnoliopsida; order Ericales; family Theaceae; genus Camellia; species Camellia lanceoleosa. Next base: position 117,878,833 of record CM045771.1, on the reverse strand, counting down.
TATGTGCATGATGTTTTGACTCATTGTCCTAGCATGTTTTGGCTTTGCTCCAGCATGATTTTGTCCTTGTTTTGGGCTTTCCTAGGATTGTTTTGGGCTGCCATGGCCATATCACTCTTGCTTTGTATAGCTATAGTGTAAATGCTTAGGCTAGTCTTGGTTTTTGAGGCCCCTACCATGCCATGCATGTGATGTTTACATGCTTTGCCATCATTCCAAGTGTTATTTCAGTCCATGAAATGTGACCATACACTTGCATTTGACATGCTTTTAATGCCTTGGAGGCTTGGCTCTTTATGCCTCAAGAATGAACTTTTGTGCATGCCATTAAGCCTAAGCCTTTGGCTCATCATTTCAGTGCATTTTTGGTCTTGTTATACCATGATGTAACTTTGTTTTATATTGTCCAAGTCATACCATGTTTGGTTCCAATAGGTGTAGTGCATTGCCTCTTTTGTAGCCTTGCATGCTCCATGTTTTTGGCATTGTATGCTGGCTTGTTTCGGCCTCCTTCCATGCACGTTTTAGTTTCATATTAACATGTACTAGGACTGTTTTGGGATGCCCTTGCCATATCCTTCATGCTTTGTATAACTATAGTGTAATTGGCCTTGCAAGCTTTGTGTTTTGTTGACTCATGCATGCTATCTTTGAGCTACTTAGATGATTTGGCATCATTTAATACTTCATTTCAGAGCCTATAGCATTGCCATGTTTCCACTTCAATCATGATTTAAGTGTCTTTGAGTGTTGTGCATTATTGCCTAGTTTATGGCTTAGCTTGTATGCTTGCATGCCTAGGTATTTGAGCCCTCATTTCAGCATGTTTAGGTACTCATTTTGACCTATTTAAGCTCTGTCCATGCTTAGTTCACGTATTCGTGTCGTGTATTGCATGCCTCCTTTGTAATCCTCTTTGATAGCTCCATGCTTTAAGGACCTTCGCATGCTTTACTTGTGTTGTTTAAATGATTTGGCATCGTTTATCATCTCATTTCAATGCACTTAGTGTTGTTACACTTGCACATTTGTCACTCCTTAAGCACTCTAGAGAGTTGTGCTCTTAGGCCTCTTTGATGAGCCTTTGCATTTTGCATGCTTGAGTGTGTTTTGGTGACTTAATTCCATCACCATTGGCCATTGATTTGGGCATAGTTGAGGTCTGCCCATCTTGGTTTAAGTCCATCCTTGCATGTTGTTGCATGCTTGTCTTGCATATTGTTGTATGCTTGCTCCATCTTTGCATGTTGTCGCATGCTAGTTCCATTAAATGTTGTTGCATATTTATTACACTGCGTCTTGCACGCTTAAGTCATATTGCATGATTGCATGTTCGAGTTAGCATCATGTATGCCATCCTTGCATTGCATTGTTGCTTGGATTAAGTGTTAATCCGAGCACGAGAAACGAGAAACGTTTCATACTTCAAGTAATGAGATGTGTCTCAATTCTCGGTCGCCGACACTCTTGATTATCCATGATAGAGTTCTAGGCATTTATGTGTTTATTTGTGCATTCATTTCGCATTGATTTGCACAAGTTGGATCTTTGGCCATCATGCATCGGGATGCGTGATTGATGGTCTTGGATCCAATTATGCTTCTCCTTTGATGTTTCGAGGTGATATGGGGTGGCATAGTGCGTACATACCCTTAGGAGACCCTCCATTTTCTCTGTTTTGTGCTTTGCTCCAGTTTGGTGTCCCAGCACATCAGTGGCCGGCACCTCCTCATCCTTGGCCGGTAGTGTGCCATCCTTGGCCGGCAGGTGGTCGGCAATGGCTTTCCATGGCCGGCAGGCCACTGATGCACTCCCTAGCATGTTTTTGGTAATTTCCAGCAGCAAGGTCTCAAGGACACCCTGCAAACAGAGCCTCTAAAGAGCAACCGAAGAGCTTTTCAAGACGGCAACCGAGCATGCATCATCTTCAACTTCTTCAAGGCAGAGCTGAGGCAGCCTAGCAATATCATTTTAATGCTTTACTTGTTAGTTAGCATTTGTTATTTGTGGTTAATTAATTAATTTGTTAATTAATTAAGTTTTGTAATAATTAGTTGTAACTAGTTATTCAATTCGGTTTTGTAATAATTAATTAGCTTGTTAGTTAGTTAATTAGTTGGTTTGTATTATTTATTCGGACCCTCCGTCGAGAGGGCCAATTTTGTAATAAGTGTGCGTGCGTTTGTGCATGTCTTCTAACCTCCATTTCTTTCTCCCTTTTACTTACCTGCTTTTGTTGGTTAGTTTTAGGTCATGTTTCAAATTAGCATACTTATGCTTTGCATGTTTGCATCCATCCATCTGTCTAACATACTTATGCTTGCATGTTTGCATCTATTCATCTACATTGCATGCATCAGGCTCGGCGCATCATACTAACTGCATTGTATTTCAATTCCAAGTTGAATACATGTATCAATTGCCGCATCTCACATGCCATTTTAGAATAGCCGAGCCTATTTCTAGTTGCATTTTGCATGTGTTGCATTAGCCATCTTAACATGAACTAGGATCATGCATTGATTACTAACTAGTTTCTGTTTTGGCTCGGAGTACTCTATAAGTATTTATGCTTTGGCATCTTGCATGTATGTAAGTGTTAACATGATAGCATGCTTGCCATGAGACTAACTACTTAGTTGATATGAACTGCCTGAATGCCTGTGGGTGAAGGTTGGATTACTTGAATTGAAACGATTCATTGAAGTCTGTGTTTTAGACTATTTACGAGTAGCAAACTTCAAACCATTTCCAAACAAACGGATATGCGATGCTTTGTTCCAAATTAGGCGATCTACTCTATACTTGTCTGCTGTGCGCATCACATAGTAAGATTAGCTAATTAATTGGAATAAGAACGCATGTGTTTTCAAAAATGAGATATCATGTTTAGTAGTGGCTGATCTTTGATTGAGCGAGTAGGGGTGCTCATAGATGACCTTCCCCAATCGTACCCAAGTTCCCGAGCCGAGGCAACTTTGGTGATGACAGACACGTAGCCTTAGGCAACGAGTCAGGGTTTCCTAAATTTCCCAAAAATAAAATATTTAGATGGTGACTCTGTATCTAGCAAAGTAGTCCATATTTGGCACTTCTTTCTCAAAAATCAGTTTTCCAAAACGATTTGCCGGATTTGGACTCTTTGGTGATTTATCAATCTCACATTGCACATTGTGAGATCAGATTAAGAACCATGACAATTTGTCCGAACTGTAGCATGAAGCCCTTGGGGCACGTCTACAATCGTGCCCTCTATGGTCTCAAGCAGGCACCCCGCGCTTGGTTTGCTAAGTTTACTTCTACCATTCATGACTTCGGGTTCACTTCTAACTCCTATGACTCTGCTTTATTTATACGGACTACTCCTCAGGGTACCACTCTTCTCCTTCTTTATGTGGATGATATGATTATCACTGGTAATGATGCAGCTAGTATTCTTCACCTCAAACATCTTCTCCACCGTCAGTTTGAGATGAAAGACCTTGGTACTCTTAATTACTTCTTAGGCCTTGAAGTCTCCCATCATTCTACTGGTTCCTATTTGTCCTAGGCCAAATATGCATCCAATCTTCTGGCCCGTGCTGGTCTTACCGATTGCAAAACTACCTCTACTCCAGTTGATCCTCAAATTCGTCTCACTCCTCTCGATGGGGATTTCCTCTCAGATGATACTCTTTATCACCAGCTCGTCAGTAGTCTTGTCTATTTCACTGTGACTCGTCCTGACATTGCCTATGCTGTTCACATTGTTAGTCAATACATGTCGGCTCCTCGCACTCCCCATTATACTGCTCTACTCCGCATCCTTCACTACCTCAAAGGCACTCTGTTCCATGGCCTTCACTACTCTGCTTCCTCCTCTCTTGAACTGCGTGCCTTTTCTGATGTTGATTGAGTTGGGGATCCTACGGATCGATGCTCTACCACGGGTTTCTGTTTCTTCTTAGGGGATTCTCTTCTTACTTGGCGCAGCAAGAAACAATCCATAACTGCCCGCTCTAGTACCGAAGCTGAATACCGAGCTCTTGCTTGATACTACTCAGGAACTTCTCTAGCTTCGCTGGCTCTTTACTGATATGGGTGTCTCTTCTTCTAGCGCTACCTCTCTCTATTGTGACAATCAGAGTGCCATTCAAATTGCTCACAATGATGTTTTTCATGATCGCATTAAGCATATTGAGATTGATTGTCAATTCATTCGTCAGCATGTTACCCGTGGCACTATTCTGCTTCGCCCTATTGCTTCAATCGATTAACCTGCTGATATTTTCACCAAAGCTCATCCTCCTGGTTGCTTCAGTGATCTCGTTTCTAAACTCAAGTTGGTTGATACTTACCATCCTTGAGTTTGCGGGGGTCTGTTAGTGTAAATATAATATAGCTAGCTGTCATTCATTTGCAACATAAAGTGTAATGTTTATTATTTCTTTATTTTTGCTTTCGGTGGTGCCACATCCTATGTACAACACACCTCTCTATAAAAGAGAGTGAGTTTGCTTCTCTTTGATATACTGAATATACAACACACTTCATTCAGTCTCTCTCTCTCTCTACCAAACTTACATGTATAATAAGTGAGATCAATAATTTTGAAGTGACAATATCATAACATATGTTAATACACTAATTGTTATAATAATTGATGTGTGTAGCACCACTCTTCACTTAAATTTGTAAAAGATACGCACAAAATGTAGGCAATGAGGTGGACTCACAAAATTGCATTTTTTTTTTATTTTTTTTGTTCTATTATTAAGAAAATTTACAAATCATTGGTACTATTCTAAAATTATAAAAAAAAAAAATTTAACTTTAATCATTATAGTTTATAAAAGGGAGCTTTTTCCATAAATCCATCTTTAATTACTTATGTTCCATCCAATCCATATTCTTTTTGACTATTCCATTAGGTCCTATTTGAGATAAGAAGACCAAAATACCCTTTTTATCTATTTATATTCTATTTAGTTCATATTATTTTCTTATATTTCAATAAGTCCTATGGATGACATAATTACCAAAATACCCCTAATGTGAATGTTCACACCGTCAATGTGAATGTTCATATCGTCAATGTGTAGGGGCCCGGCCCATGTACAATGTGAATATTCACATTGACATGTTAACATTCACATTGATAGGAGTGTAAAATTAGCTCATGACTGGCTCGGGTGAGCGGTCGACGTGACAATGTGAATATTCATATTGACATATTAACATTCACATTAATATGATCGGGATTGGCTGATCGGCCCGTTCGCGTTGTCGGCGGGCTCATTGTTGATAATGTGAATATTCACATTGATATGTTAACATTCACATTGATAAGAGTGTAAATTTGACTCGCGTCCCATGGGCGGCCCGAAGCCCATAGGTGGCTCGGGGAGAGCTCGGCCCTGCCCGTGACAATGTGAATATTCACATTGACATATTAACATTCACATTGATAGGAGTGTAAAATTGGCTCTGACCGTGGCGCTCAGCCATTGCTTGCCAGGCGGACATGGTTCGGCCGTGACAATGTGAATATTCATATTGACATATTAACATTCACATTGATAGAAGTGTAAAATTGGCCCGCGGCCCAAAGACGACAGCCTCGGGTAGGGCCGGTGGGCCTAGGCCTAGGCTCGAGCTTAGGCCAGGCTTGGGCGGACCTGGCCATTTTTTTTTAATTCTTTTTAATTTTTTTCTGCCAAAATTTTATTATTTTCCACAAAAAAAGACATTGTGCTTCAGGCGGGCTGGGCCTCGGACCGAGCATTGAATAGGCCTTAAGCGGGCCGATGGGCCGGGCCGGGCTTCAAAGTGATGGCCTAGGCCCTAGCCTAGGGTCTCAGACATGCTTGGGCCCAGACTCAAACGAGCTTCGGCGACCCGCAGGCGGGCCAATTCTACATTCCTATCAATGTGCATGTTAACATGTCAATGTAAATATTCACATTATCAATCTGGTCACTGCCTATCCGGTCATGGGCGAGCCGGCAACAGGCAAATTTTACACTCCTATCAATGTTAATGTTAACATGTCAATGTGAATATTCACATTGTCACAGGTCGGGCCAAGCCCGTCTTGGGCTGCGATCGGGTTTCAGGCCGCCCAGGAGCTGCGGGCCAATTTTACACTCTTATCAATGTGAATGTTAACATGTCAATGTGACTATTCACATTGTCAATGGGCCGAGCCTGCCCGCCTCCGTCAAAGCGGACTTTTATGTTCTACGGGCCGCAGGCCAATTTTATACTCTTATCAATGTGAATGTTAATATGTCCATGTGAATATTCACATTGTCAACAGGCCGGGCCGGGCCCACCCTGGGCCGCCTACGGGCTGTGGGCGAGTTTCGAGCAGCCACATGGCACTGGCCAATTTTATACTCTTATCAATGTGAATTTTAACATGCCAATGTGAATATTCACATTGTCAACAGGCTAGGCCGGGCCCGCCTCAGGCTGCCTACGGGCCGTGGGCGGGTTTTGGGCAGCCACGGGATGCGGGCCAATTTTATACTCTTATCAATGTGAATATTAACATGTTAATAGGAATATTCACATTGTGAACGGGCCGGGCCCACCCCGGGCCGCCCACGGGCCGTGGACGGGTTTCGGGCAGCCATGGAGCGCAGGCTAATCTTACACTCCTATTAATGTGAATGTTAACATGTCAATGTTAATATTCACATTGTCAACGGGCCGGGCCGGGCCCGCCCCAGGCCGCGGGTAGGCTTTTGGCCTCCCACGGGACACTGACCAATTTTATACTCTTATCAATGTGAATATTCACATTCTCAACAGGCCGGGCCGGGCCACCCACGAGCCGTGGGCGGGTTTCGGGTAGCCACGGGGCGCGGGCTAATTTTACACTCCTATCAATGTAAATATTAATAATATGTCAATGTAAATATTCATATTATCAATCAATTTGCCTGCCTACCCCAAGGCGTAGTTTTGTCGCCCATGGGCCACAGGCCAATTTTATACTCTTATCAATGTGAATGTTAACATTGACATGTTAACATTCACATTGTCAACGGGTCGGATCGGGCCCGCCCCAGGCCGCTCATGGGCCACGGGCGGGTTTCGCGCCGCCACAGGACACGGGCCAATTTTACACTCCTATTAATGTGAATGTTAACATGTCAATGTGAATATTCACATTGTCAACGGGCCGGGCCCGCCCCGGCTCGTGGGCGAGTTTCGAGCCGCCCACGGGCCAATTTTACGTTCCTACCAATGTGAATTTTAAAATATGAATGTTCACATCATAAAATTACTAACCGTTCAAAAAATATTTATAAGGATATCAAAATTAAATATAAGGGCATAAGTGTCCAAGAAAATAATGTAAATCAAGAAAAAGAACTTTATGGAATAAAACTATACATACATGGGACTAAATGAGTTAAAAAATTCATTCATAGACTTCTTAGATTAAAGCATTTCTAAATAAGATTTCTTAATAATTTTTCCTTTATAAAATTTATCATAAATTTATAATTATTTTTCAAAATTAATACTGATTTATTATTTCCTTCTATAATTATATGTATATTTTTGGGGGAAACTTTTTAGTCCGCATAGCACAGCTGTTTGTGTCGGTTCGGTATGTTATGTTTGGCAAGTAACAGATGCCAAGTCAGCAAGAGCAAATTGACGGCTGCTACACAAGCCACGTCACTCGCAGGGTGAATATTCAATTCCATAGCACGTGCAGGATGCACTCATTGAAAACGGTGCGCGAACATACTCTTTTCTTTGAAAAATGCTACGACCCTTAAATAATTTATTAAATTTTTTATTAAAATTGTATGAATATGAGATTTACATAAATTTATGTGTGGATCTGTGTGGATCACACTTATTTGATAAAAAATTTAATAAATTATTTGAGGTCTCTATTATAATTCTTTTCTTTCTAGATACAGATTGTCAATACTACTTAGACATGTGAAATTTATTATAAGTCTAATTTTAATATTTTTAATCGTTTAATGTAGGTGATTCTTTGAATATTTCATAATTGTAAAAAAATTAAGTTTATCAAACATTGATAGTATCTTGATCAAAATATATTTTTGTTAATAATTTATTTTTAAAAATATATTTACTATTAATAAAAATATATTATGATTAAATAACTATCGATACTTGATTAATATAATTTTTCACAGAAATAAAAGAATCACTAAATTTTACACATTAAACCATTCAAATCGTCAAAATTAAACTGTGATGGCCCCACATACGCAATAACAAACTCCGGCCTGATTCCAAACTGAAGACTAGTCTCCTCTTTTTTGTTTCCTCTAAATTTTTCTTACTTGTGGTATTGATTGGTTAAATTTGGAATTGTCAAATGGGTTTTAATTTATTAATATAAAGAATAATTACATATTCATTATGTTAATTTGTTTATCAATAGTTAAATTGTGCTAATTTCATTCTTATTGTATAAAAATATTTTAATTAATCTTTAAAAAGTATAAAAATCATCTCCTAAGCAGGACCTTAGCCATCTTCTTTAATTTCTACATATTCGTTTAAGTAAAATGATATGAATAATACTAAGAATCATGAAAAAAAAAATCATGAAATATTTTATGAAAATTTTTTATTCTTTGATTAGTACATGATATTTTATTATATGTGTAATCTAACGGTAGAGAATCTTTCATGATCATTTTCATGATCCCTAACATTACTCGAATGATATATAAGCTCACTTTTATATCTATTTGCTAAATCTAATGATGTGTAAGTGATATAATTAATTGATGATTAGAGTAGATACGAAAAAGATGGTTACCTTAAGAAAGTGAAACCCTCAATTACTCAACACATTTTTTTTTTATGAAATTATCTATTTTCTAAACTTCTTCTTTAGTTATAACATCCCTTTGAGAATTGCGTATTATAGGAGAAGTTATTGGTTGGTCTCGAGGCACCGCCGCGTGGTGTCCCAATAGGATTGTGATTGGTAGAAAAAGTGAAATGCACGAATTTGTATTGAGTAATTGAGAGATATGAAAGAACATGATAAATTGTGATTGGTGAGAGACAAAACCACGTGACGCTGCAGGAGCAACCAATAAATTTTGGTATCATAGCCTTTTTCATTTTACAAATCTAAGTATTTTACAAACATATCATATTTAGAGATGTGTCAATTCATTGAGTCATCAAATTATTTTCAAATACCATATTTGATTATTTCAACGGTCAAGTTTGAGCTATTTAAGAATTTGATCAACCTCCTCTTTCATGGGCACTAGAAGACTGTCATCCTTAAGATCATTAGGATTGGTTGGTAATCAATCGAATAGAACTCTTCCTAAAGTCTAACTTAAAAAAGAAATTTCAATTTTTTCCCCTGATTTGTTGGAAGGAGTTGCGTCTAAAACTAAATTTATCAATGGATTGAACTTAATTTGAATCCAAAACCCAATTGATCCAATTATTGCTGGATTAGTTCCAAGCCTTGGTTCAAATAAGTTTAATGGCGAAATTGCCACTGAACTCTGACACCTCAGCCCTCTTGTTTGGCACATTACCAAGGTGTTTTAGCAATTTATCAGCCATGGCCATGATGCAAAACTCGAAAAGTTAGATTTTTCAAGAAAATATCCGCACCACACCCTCTTCAAACCCCACAAATTGAACAATAAAAGTTACAATCTATCAAATACATTATACAAAAATGATTTGTTCCCCTAAAAACAATTCCCCTAATCGCCCTAATTTCCTTTTTTGGAAAACTATTTTCTTTTTTTTTTGTTTTCTTTTTTTTTTTTTTACTTGATTAGGCAATTCGGGGGATTCGGGATCCCCCAATTCGGGGGACATATCACTGCTCTACATTATATAAGTAAAATGTGATTTTTAATGAGAAGTCTTGTGCGAGGTCCAAAATCTTATTCTAAATTGTTTATTTTTTTAATTTATGAAATAATTTTAAAAACAACTATTGGCTAAACTATCTACAAAAAAATTCCAAAAAATTTTGAAAAAAAAAAAAAAATCAATTATGCATGAAAAGGAAACCTAATTAATCCAATCAACTCTTTTAAAAAAAAATTTAAAATATAAAAATCTCTTGATTTATTGTACCTCTTTCCATATCAAGTCACACTCTCTTTTTTCTCTATATAATAGTCTATAATTACAATATATTTCAATATCTTCATTAGAAATTATGTAGCACAAACTATGCCACCATCACCAAAAAACAAAAAACCAAAATTCCTAGTTCATTATTAAGTTATGAAGCATATGATTTGATGGAAGATTGATTAGAGAATCATCGATTCACATTTGTTGGAAATCGATTGCATGGAGTGAGGTCGAGCATGGTGACACCAACTAAGGGCGTGTTTGATTGGACGGACTGGATAAGGGGGGATTAGAATTCATCGGATTTGAGTCCTGAGACTGTGAATTCCCCGGACTATTTGGTCGAATTGGATATGTATCCTGTGTTTGTTTTTTCATGGGATTAGATATCTAGAAAGGATTATTTTTAGTGAATCTAACGTTTAGTTGGACGGACTGGATAGGATAAATGAACAAAGGACTATTTTACCCTTTTTTCAATTATTTACTAAGTAATAGCAATATTAAACATATCTTTAATATTTTAATTATTTTTAGCTAGATTAAATAAAAATTTATTTTATTTTATTTTTTACACAATTAAATAAATTTATTTTTTTAAATTAAATAAATAAAATATCAGTAAAAATATATGTTATTTTTTTAATTAAAATTTTAAATAAATTTTTTTTAAAAAATAATAATAATTAAACAATGAAATTAAATAAAACATCTATTAACATTTAAATAATAAAATTAAATAAAATATAAACAAAATTTTAAAATAAAACATTAATAAAATAACAATATTAAATCTGTCTTTAAATGTAATCTTTATTTATAATTGATTAGTGGACCACAATTAATTATTTAATTTTTTCAATGTTTTTTTTTTTAGAACCATTTTTTTTTTTCAATGTTTGAAACATATATTTTTCCAATATTTATATCCAACACTTCATGGTCTTATTGACACAACAGCAGCACTCCATAAATTATCTGTGCCACAATTACATAGGGCAAAATGGTCATCTCACCCCTTTAATCCAAACAGTAAATAATCATACAAATATTATCCCTCTCCCTCCCCCTCCCCCTTCCCCCAGGACAGTGGAATCTCCTATATGGGAGATAAGGAGTCTGGCCGGACATGGAGTCCGGCGAACTAAAAAAAAAATCAAATGGCGGATAAGGAGCACTATTTGAATTATAATCCAAATAGTGGATAGTCCCCCCAAATCCGACGAATCAAACACGCCCTAAAGGGAATGATATCAACAAATTCCCATTTGATGCGACACAATGAGTTTGGTAGCATGTAAATTTTATAATTTAAGGATTCGTAAGTGCATTTTAAATCAACATTGTGTGATTGACACTTTACATTTGCAATGTATGTGTGATATGTATATCTAGATTATATATAGGTACACATAGTGAAACGTGTCCATTCAGTTTAATTATATAAATTTTTTAATTTTATATTTTTTTGATGTTTCTGAGTTTTTTAACTGGCCTTTCAAATAAAATGCATTAGATTGATTAATTCTATTTATAAGTAGCCTAGAATCAGTTCTTTTTTGCAGTCAACTTAATTCTATTAATATGGTATCTCCATCACCGAAGGCTATAAAATAATTTTGAAGTAAGTATGTATGGGTTATATATGCATCTTCATAATATTTTACGAATTTTATTAATTTGATTATTGTTCTCTATATAATGTTTAGTTTATGAAAATGTTTGACTCCATTTGACTTATTCATCAATGTCCCTAGTGACTAACGAGTTTATTTGTACACTTTTTAGAATTTGTATATTTGATTTCTCAAAAAATGAATTTGGATTGCATGCGATGGCATTACAATTTTTTATGTGATTTGGTTTGTTCATCCATTTTATGCATGTCTTACTACAAGAAATTTCACTTTTGGCGACTAAAATTTTAGTCACCCAAAGTCTTATTTTAGTCGCTAATTACTTTTGGCGACTAATATATTTGGTCGCCAATAGTTCGTCGGGGAAGCCAATCAGTGACTAAAAGTTTTTTGGTAGCCAAAAGTTACTTATCGGCGACTAAAACTTTAGTCCCATATATTTTTTTTTAAAAATTAAATATATATATTTTTTACTTTTAGCAACTAAATTATATAGTAGTCAATTGAGCATGTATGTTTGGAGACTAACTATTTGGTAGCCAAAAATTTCACTTTTTGAGAATTGGAGACTAAAAATTTAGTAGCCACAAGTTTTCTTTTTACAATTGGCGACTAAAAGTTTAGTAGCCAAAAGTTTCATTTTTTTGACAATTGACGACCAAAATTTTAGTAGCCAAAAGCCAACTTGTGATATTTGTTTAGTCGCCAAAATGTCTCATTTAGTTTTTATAATTTGTTCTATAATACTTTTTGTGCCACCTGTAACCTGTGTATATATAAAATTATTCATCCATTCATTTATTCATTCAATTCGCAACCATTGAATAAAAATATTTCTCTACAACCTATACCATTCAATTTTCAACCATATACAAAACTGAACTATTAACCGTACATATCAACAACAAAAAAAATCCATAAACATAGTATAATCTAACAAATACATTTACTATCCAAACCAACAATTAAAATCCAAATTAAAAAAAAAATCTTAATAACAAAGCATATCAGGTGTACATGTTTTCCATAAACGAAAAATATAATATAAATTGCACCCATGCAAATATCATCAATTTGGCCCAAAAACATCACTATATCTATGCCAACATCATCAATCTGTAACAAAAACCAGTGAGATAATAACTAATCAAAAATGCAGAGCTTGATTTTTGTTTAAACAAAATATGGTTCAATTTATTTAACAAGTAATTTAGTTTATGGAGAAGGAAAAATTAGATAACTAACTCAGTTAAATTTAGATGAATAACACAACAAATATATCAATTGATATAGCAAAACTAAATAAAGAAAAATTAGTAAATGATTCCTTTTAACTTAATAGATTGTTATTTCAAAGATTTCAACTAAAATAGGCAAATAACGATTTATGAGGATATAACACACAATATCAGTTATACAATAACAAAATGAGTTTATCAATTAGATATGACAGTTAATTTAAGATGAATAGCACAATATTTATTATAACAAATATAGCAAGACTAAATGAGGGAAAATTAGTGAAGTAGTTAATTGAAAACACTATGAATGATTTTTGATTTAACTGATAACGATTTGAATATGCAAGCAGTGGCTTCAACAGATTAAGATTTGGAGTTTTTGTGAGCTTGATTCAGTACAAGTTTGAGCACCAATTACACTAGCAATAAGTTAGGCTTGTGCCTTAGAATTTTGAGAAGCCTAAGAGACATTTTATCAAAAGCTTGAAGGCAAGAAAAAAAAAAATCATTTGTCATAAGAATCCAAATCCAAAACAACAACAACAACAAACTATTTTGACATTATAAGAATTCAAAGCAACAATCCATCTATAAGAATCCAAAACAACAACCCATCTTGAAGCTCTGATTTAGTTGTTTATGGAGCGATTAAAGAGAACGATTCAGTAAGGTTTAGGGCAAAAATCGAGACCGCCATGGTACTCTCCATCATCTTCGCCTCCTTAACGTCCTTTTCGGTTAAGTTTAAGGCGTTTTCGGCTCTAACTCCCAACCTACTCGTGCTAATTACATTCCGTCTGTTGTCACAGATCCTATTTGTCATGAGAAAGCTAGCTGTGACATTGGTACAGTGGCTCGGGGTCTGTTTTGCATTTTTGCCCCTCTGTCCATTTTTGATATAGTTTAAGGAATTTTTGGCTCTAACTCCCAACATACATGTGTTAATTACATCCTGCCTATTGTCACAAGTCTTATTTGTCATGAGGAAGGTGGCCGTGACATCCGTATGATAGTTTGGAAGCAGTTTCACAGTTTTGCCCCCGTAACGCCCCTTTTCGGTTAAGTTTAAGGCGTTTTCGGCTCTACCTCCCAACCTACACGTGTTAATTACATTCCTTCTATTGTCATAGTTCCTATTTGTCACGGGGAAAGTGGCCGTGACATCCAAACGGTGGTTTGGAGGCTGATTCGTAGTTTCACCCTCTTAACGCTCGGTTAAGTTCAAGGCATTTTTTGCTCTAACTTCCAAACTACACGTGCTAATTACATTCCGTCTATTGTCACAGGTCCTATTTGTCACAGAAAAGGTAGCCATGACATCTGTACGGTGGTTCGAGGGCTGTTTCACATTTTCGCCCATTTAACATCATTTTTCGATTAAGTTTAAGACGTTTTCGGCTCTAACTCCCAACCTACTCATGCTAATTACATTTTGTCTATTGTCACAAGTCCTATTTGTCACGGAAAAGGTGGCCGTGACATTCGTATGGTGGTTCGGAAGCTGTTTCGCAGTTTTCACCCCCGTAACGCCCTTTTTAGGTTAAGTTTAAGGCGTTTTCAGCTTTACCTCCCAACTTACACATGCTAATTACATCCCATCTATTGTCATAGGTCCTATTTTTCAGGGGAAGGTGACTCTGACATCCAAACGATGGTTCGGGGGCTGATTCACAGTTTCGCCCCCTTAACGCCATTTTTCGATTAAGTTTAAGGCATTTTCGACTCTAACTCCCAACCTACATGTGCTAATTACATTCTGTCTATTATCATAGGTCCTATTTTTCATGGAGAAGGTGGCCGCGACATCCGTACGTTGGTTCGGAGATTGTTTCACATTTTCGCCTCCTTAACGCCCTTTTTCGGTTAAGTTTAAAGCGTTGTCGGCTCTAACTCTCAACCTATGTGTGCTAATTACATTCTGTCTATTGTCACAGGTCTTATTTGTCACAAGGAAGGTGGCCGTGACATCCGTACTGTGGTTCGGGGGCTGTTTTGTAGTTTTGCCCCCTTAACGCCTTTTTTCGATTAAGTTTAAAGCGTTTTTGGCTCTAACTCCCAACCTACACGTACTAATTACATTTCATCTGTTGTCACAGGTCCTATTTGTCATGGAAAAGGTAGCTATGACATCCACACGGTGGTTCGGGGGCTGTTTCACATTTTCGCCCTCTTAATGTTCTTTTTCGGTTAACTTTAAGGAGTTTTCAGGTCTAACTCTAAACCTACATGTGCTAATTACATTTTGTCTATTGTCATAGGTCTGATTTATCACAGGGAAGGTGGCCGTGACATCCGAACCGTGGTTCGGGGGTTGTTTCATAGTTTTGCCCCCTTAACGCCATTTTTCAGTTAAGTTTAAGACGTTTTTGGTTCTAACTCCCAACCTACACGTGATAATTACATTCTGTTTGTTGTCACATGTCCTATTTGTCATGGGGAAGCTGTTCGTGACATTCGTACTGTGGTTCAGGGACTGTTTCACATTTTCGCCCCCTTAATGCCCTTTTTCGGTTAAGTTAAGGCATTTTCGCCTCTAACTTCCAACCTACGCGTGTTAATTACATTCCGTTTGTTGTCACAAGTCCTATTTGTCATGGAGAAGCTGGATGTGACATTTGTACGGTGGTTCGAGGTCTGTTTCGCAGTTTCACTCCCTTAACGCCCTTTTTCGGTTAAGTTTAAGGCGTTTTCAGCTCTAACTCCCAACCTACAGGTGCTAATTACATTCCGTATGTTGTCATAGGTTTTATTTGTCATAGGGAAGGTGGTTGTGACATCTGTACAGTGGTTCAGGGGCTGTTTCTCATTTTCACCCCCTTAACTCCCTTTTTCAGTTAAGTTTAAGTTGTTTTTCGACTCTAACTCCCAACCTACACAGGATAATTACATTTTGTCTATTGTCATAGGTCTTATTTATCATGGGAAAGGTGGCTGTGACATCCAAACGGCAGTTCGAGTGTTGTTTCGCCCCCTTAACACCTTTTTTTTGGTTATTTAAGGCGTTTTCTACTCTAACTTACATGCGCTAATTATATTCCGTCTATTGTCATAGGTCCTATTTGTCACAGGGAAGGTGGCCGTGACATTCGTACGGTGGTTCGGGGGCTGTTTCACATTTTCGCCCCCTTAACGCCTTTTTCGGTTAAGTTTAAGTCATCTTCGGCTCTAACTCCCAACCTACGCATGCAATTACATTTCATCTGTTGTCACAGGTCCTATTTGTCATGGGGATGCTGCCCGTGACATCTATACAGTGGTTCGAGGGCTGTTTCATAGTTTCGCCCCCTTAATTTCCTTTTTCAGTTAAGTTTAAGGCGTTTTCGGCTCTAACTCCCAACCTACACGTGCTAATTACATTCCGTCCATTGTCACGGGTTCTATTTGTCACAGACAAGGTGGTTGTGACATCTGTACAGTGGTTCGGTGGCTGTTTCATATTTTCGCCCCTTAACACCTTTTTTTAGTTAAGTTTAAGTTGTTTTCGGCTCTAACTCCCAACCTACACGTGCTAATTACGTTCCGTCTGTTGTCACAGGTCCTATTTGCCATGGGGAAGCTAGCTGTGACATCTCTACATCTAATTACATCTCATATGTCCCCATAGGTCCTATATAGATATATGTAAGACAAGCTCCAAATAAACAAAGATCATTTCAAATGGCATCCAATTAGAATCATCAATTACTCTATACAAGTTTTCAAGCAAAATTGGCTACAAAAAAAACAAAAAAAAAAATGAAAGAAGGAAAGATAGAGCAATTAAAACTAATTACAAAGCAAATATCAAAAGGCAAGCATTATCAAGAGCATAAAGTCAAACCAGAGTTTGGAGGTAATAAAGATTGATTCAAACCATAGTTTGGAGGTAATAAACAAATCCTCGTGCTTCACGATACCATCTTCAAACAACTTCTTCAAAACGAAACCAATTTGCAAGGAATGAAAACTAGATCAGTGCTCCAAAACCTTCCAAGAAACTAAGAAATTTTCTTATTCCAAACAAATTATTTTTGACCACCAAGGTGAGTAAGTCTATTAAAATCAAATCACCAATTACACCATTAATGCAGTCAGTTGCAAATATGAATTCTAAATCATGGTAAGGATCTGAACTAATCAGACCCATCCCAGAACACATAATGGCTTGGCTTATTCACAAAGAGGTTCATTCTTGTTTAAGGTTACTGTGATGTAATCGGAGTACGGACAAAAAAAGAAATTTTTTGCGTAAGATATTTTTAAGAAAATGGTACTTATATTGTAAGATCAACAATCATTATAAGAACAAACAAAAATATGTCCACGCAAAAATAAATAAATAAACCACATATTTTAGTACAATTTCCTGAAATGCATTTGTAAAGTGGTTGGTTCTGATATATGGTGGAGGTGGTTCCACAGCATCCATTATGTGAAATATTATACCCACTTGTGAATTGCTATCAATTGTAGCCCGTTGCAGTGCTTCATGAATCTGCACATAATAAAACCTTTTCCTTTTTGATAATAATGTAATAAATAATGGAATTGCAGATATTTTGCCCAAAACAAGAATGACATAAGAGGAGACCAAAGTACCCGAGTTTCGGCAATTATTGGACACCAACCCTCTTTGACAAGACATTTTTTTGTAACATCAAAATTCAGCACGTCCAGTGTATCATACACAAAACCTGCAACAAATGAGAAATATGGTAAAGACAAAAAGGCCCATACATATTTTGCTTGTCATAAGAAAACTAAACTACATAATGTGCTACACAAACATCAATCAAAAATAAAATGAACATTGCAAGCATGTGGGAAAATGCAGCCAATCAATTTAACAGCATACTTCTTGAGTTAGTTGCCTTTGTTTCATTATATCTTCAGGTACAGAATAGCAAATTGCACCAAATGCTTCACAAATTTTCAATACTTTTGTCTTTGCTTGCTCCCTCGAGAAGAACACTACAAAAACAATTTTCTCAAACTGCACATGCAATATACAAGCAAAATTAGTTGAATTCAGAAATTCAGGCCACAGTCTTCAAAGCAATAGAAGTACACCAACATAGCACTATAGTGAAGAAAGCATACTATTAAGAAGTAGAATATATTCAAGGTTTTCAAATTATAAGCTATAGTAAGAAAATACGTAGAAATAAAATTTATCCCAAAAGACCAAAAGATAATAATATAAATAAGAGAATGACCATTTCAGTTAATACAAGATCCAAGATTTGTTCATCAGTTGGTGCTTGATTGAAAAGCATGTTGCCTTTTGTAGCATGAAACAACATCCGCCCAAACCTAAGAGCTTTGGATTTACTAATAATGCCACTAACAAATCTTAAACCAGATTGATTTGATGGCCCAGGTTGCATCTCCTGTAGAATGGATTATCTATAATAAACAAAATCATGTTTATAGTTTATCTACCTAAACAGTATTTGACAAAGCAAAAAATTACCTGTTCAAGTAAAGATGTTATATCTTCATAGACATCATTAGAGTACACATGATCATCTAACTCTCTTTCCTCTTTCACTACATGACGCTTACTTGAAACAAGGAAATCACTTGCTTGGAATTGCGCATGAGAAGGCATAAGAAAAGCATCTAAAACTATATTTTGGATTGAAGCTTCATATAGGCACATACCCAAGAAAGAAAGAACACTAAAATTATTTGGCACAGATTTAGTCAGCCACAACTTTCACACTATATTTATACTCCATCTAAGTACTGGACATGTTAACAAAGAAAGAAACAGAGATCATTTGATGGCTTGGGGCTCATCAACCATTGTTTGAACAACAATGATTCATACCACTAAAAAAAGACCATTAATAACACTAATGCATTGGGAATGCCAAAAAAAAAAAAAACAAGGCATAGGCAGTGGGCGGGGCCCACTGCCACATCATTAGCGCCTATTGCCACATCATTAGTGGTGTGCTCTCAATCATTTTTCATTGTTTGAAAGCATTGGTTCGTAAAAAATTCTTACTATCAAACGCCTCAATGCTTTCAAACACCTCATTTTATACTTTCTCTCATATATAAATTTGATATTAAGATTCACCTAGTAGTTACATACTACTATAAAAAAATATAAATAAATAAAAGCAGTTAGTCCTTAAAGTCAAAATTAAGAATATGAGAGTCATCCAACAAATTATTTAAATCTTAATTTCTTCAATTAACAATAATTCCTTAAAGTAACAGAAACAGTTGTAATAACTAATTTAAACAACACACAATTATCATCAGCTTCCAAGAACCATTCAAATTAAACTGCAAAATCTCAACAGGTTGACTCTGAACTTCACATTTATCACCACTAATACCCATGAATCAGCACTAATGACCAAAGCCCTCTTTCCAATATGAAGAATTTCATCAACATTAGTGAAACTCAGTAGAGTATTCCAGGATACCTAACAGCTATTAACCCAGCTCCTAAACCCCCCAAAGTAGGAACACAATTGCAAGGACCCCAAATTTTTCCTTGATAAACTCAAATGCCTCACTGAACCCAAATTTTTCCCTCAACAAAAACAAAGAGAACTGCAAAATTAGCTAGACAATCTACCAATGCAACTCCAAATTTACTGCAATTTGAAGAAATTAAACCAAAAACAAGCTAAATAGGAAATTAAACTAAATAAATAATATAAACCCTAGAGCAAGAGTGAGAAATGGGGAAATAAAGAAAGGGAGAGAGAGAGAGAAAGAGAGAGAGAGAGAACTTGTTTGTATTGCGGCGGTGTGGTGGCGATGTGCGTCTTACGGTGAGCAACAGTGGTAAACGACCAACCTTGTCGTTTGTCGCCAAAGGTTAATTTATACCAACTAATTTATTTCGTAGCCAACATTTAACAAATAGTGATTAATATTTCAGTCGCCAAAATTGATCATTTTGGCAACTAAAAGTATTTTAGTCACCGAAAAGAAATATTCACCGACCAAATTTTTCGTCACCAAAGATAAAAGTAAAATTTATGTTTATTATTTAGTGACTAAATAATTTTAGTAGGCAAAATTTTTAGTCACTGCAAATGAATATTTTCCGACCAAAACTTTGGTCACCAAAGTTTAATAGCAAACATTATGCTAGCTTTTGGCGACTAAATTTATTTTAGTAGCCAAAAACTGGTATACCATGACTAACAAAAATTTTAGTAGCCTAAAACAGATCTAATGCCGACTAAAATAATTTTTAGTCGCCTATTGTTCATATTTAGCTACTCATTTTTTTAGTCGCCAATAAAGAAGATATAGTTGCTAAAAAAATTTAGTAGCTAAAAATCATATTCAACGGCAACCAATATAATTTTTGGTCGCCTATTCTACAACTTTTGGCAACTAAAAAAAGTTTTAGTCGCCAAATTTGGTCGCCAAAAGTGTAAATTGTTGTATTATAATATAAAGAATCAATTTGATCATTTACATTTAGGACTCATTGATATTTTATGTTATGATAGGATTATAATCCATGATTACTTAAATAAAGTTTCTGATTCACAAGTAATTGTAATCGAATGCTTCAGTTCCCATATAATTATTCCTTCAAGTAAAATTCACACTCACAAATAAACATAAGCCAATCAAAATCAATGAAAATAATGTCTTTATTAATAAGTAGCCTAAATTTGGGAATCATTGGCCTATTTTATTAGTTCTTTCAAACTCGAGAAAATAAAAAATTCTTCACTCATAAATAAATATACGCCTTTATATATATATATATATAAACTCCTTTAGAAGGATTTTATATAAACCTTTTCTTAAATATAATTCCATGATTGTAATTTAGAGAGTCAAATCCCATATAAATATTTCCTTAGACTTATAATTAATAGCCAAATAGGAAATAAAATTCAATGTGAATAAATCTCTTAACTCACAAATGACCATAAATTATGGATCAAATCTCTTGAAAATATGTTTTTCTTTTATTCTGAAAAATCTAAATTTTGGAAATATTAATTTGTGATTATGTTTTAATTTTAAATAATGAATAATAATCTCAATCAAACAATCAAAGACAAATTAACACACCAATTTAACGTGGAAAAACCACAATCGAAGCGCCTCTAATTGTGATAAAAAAAAAAAATAACAGGTCAAAGCCACAAAACAATCCACTGAGAAGACAAAAAAGAATTACATGTGTGCTCTCAATTACCTAGCGAATCTATGCCCAAATTGAACAGACCCCAATGTGCCTCTTCCATTACTGTCTTCATCTCGAAATTGTCTTGCCCAACGTTAAATCCACAACGTTGATGTCGGATCCACGACGATGAGCTACTTCGAAACCCACTAAAGCTCCAGACCCAAGTTTCCCAGAATTCACCAAAGAACAACTCTTTCTTTTGTGAATAAAAGAAAACAAACAAACTCTTGATGATATTGATATAAAATTCATAGATCCATTGATCACTCTTAAATCATTAAAGAAACACTCATATCTTCTCTTTCTCTCTCTCTCTCTTCCTCACCTCTGGTCTCTCTTTCTTCCTTACCTCTGATTTCTCTTTTCCTCACCGTCTGGTCTGTCTCTTATCTCTCTCTCTCTCTCTCTATTCAGATTTCTCTCCCTCTCTGTGATGTTGATGATGTGTTGTTGATGTTGGTTGATGATGTTGATGATGCTTCTTTTTCTTTCTTTTCTTTTTTTTTTTTGGATCAAATGTTGATGATGTTTGTTGTTGATGATGTGAAGGATGTTAAATGTTGCTGTTGTTTTTTTTTTTTTTTTTTTTTTGGTCAAGGGAATTTTCGGCATCGGGGAAACTCGATCCTTGTTAGGGGGCGGGGACGGGAACGGTGATAGGTTCCCCGTCGAGGATCGGGGACGGGAAAATGTTTACTATTGGGGATCGGGGACAGGGAGTGCAATCCCTGACCCCGCCCCACCCCGTTGCCATTCCTATGTCAGATCCACGATGATGAGCCACTTCAAAACCCACTAAAGCTCCAGACCCAAGTTTCCTGGAATTCACCGAAGAACAACTCTTTCTTTTGTAAATAAAAGAAAACAAACAAACCCTTGATGATATTGATATAAAATTCATGGATCTATTGATCACTCTTAAATCATTAAAGAAACACTCATAAAGCACCCTCCAATATAAAATACTGTATTTTTTCTTCCTCTTTGAAATCTGGACGGCTCAAACCTCAAAATGAGCAAACAACTCACTTTATAGTAAACTGGATCGGGAAGACTACTCAAGCACACACTTTGCTGCTTGAGCTATGTGAGTAAAGGCGGTGTAAAACATGTAGGTTGACCGCTCGAGCGCAACATTCACCGCTCAACCGATAAAACTTGCTTCCTAGAAGTTTAGATGTTATGCAAAAATATTGGATAATCATTTTCTCCGCTCGAGCAGTCAAATAACTACGGCTGCATTTTTTCTTTTTGCTTCGAGAGTGCTGCCCCTCGATCTCGCTTGGGCGCTGCCCCCTAGACCCTCGCAAGTTGACCGGGCAACTCGATTCCCGTACATAGTTAGCGAAGTTGTGAATAATGGCAAACATGAAAGGATCAAGATCACAAACTCCTCTGCATAAGTACAATTCGGGTTGGATTAACACCTAAACACTCATAGCCTCATTGGAACAAAAGAATGAATAAAATTACAACTAAAAGAAGTTTTATCAAACGGGATTGTCAGTTACAAAAACCTAACATATTCAATAAATACAAATTTACATACTGTTGGACAAAATCTTAGAGTATATTGAGTATGAGTTATGGTTGATTTTTAGAGTAAATTTGCAAAGACAGAGGTTTTACAACATTAAATGAAAAAAAATATTTAGGTGAAAATGATACAATTTACAATAATATTAAATTAAAAAAAAAACTATCATAATAATAGATTTTTGGAATATCTTCAACATTCCTTTCCTATTGCATTGAAAATATTATATGTCAGTCATTTTATAATGCCAAATTAAAGTTCACTTAAATTATGTAATTTTTATTTTTATTTTTATTTTTATTTTTTTTTCAGAACCTATAACGGCATATGAAACTATACATATCGAAATATCATGCCTTTATATTGATCACGACAAAAACACAATTACAATGTATATGGAGGAAGATATGGAAAGATTGTAGTAGATCATTCGAAAAAGAGAAATATATTAACAAAATAAGCAATACATGTAATAAAATTCTTAATAAAAAAACATGTGTTCAAATATTATTGGATGTCGAAGTATCATTACTTTTTTGACAATCAATCAAATTTAGCCTCTAACACTTATAGTAAAATTTTTAGTAGAATTCTAAACGAATATCAAATGATATGAAGAGAATAATTTTTTTATTTTTTATGAAAAGACTTGTAAAAAAAGTAGAGGAAAGAGATGATTTTTTTTTTGGGTAGTGAATTTTTGATTTTTTAACAATTTTTTGTGGTTCCCAAACTTGGCCTAAGGTTGGTGGCATTAAAAAACATAGAACACGATAGCCTAATGATGGTACCCAAATCATGTCACAATTATTGTTTATGAATTATTTTATTTGTTACATATGTATAGGAGTACCTATTTTATTTTATTAAATTATAAAATCCAGTACATAAAATCCTGTGTATAACACAGGTTTTTCCACTAGTTATATATAAACTCCAAGCCTCCAAATAAAACTAAAATCTCACATGTAAAATTGACTCTTGACATCCTAATGAAATGGTTAACAGATAACCCCATTGATTATGGCACTACCCTTTTTATTAAGAGTAATGCTACGCGTCAGGAAAAAAATTTCAGGAAAAGTTTCAGGAAAATTATCTTACCGGTAAGAGAATTCTCTTACCGGTAAGAGACCCATCACATTAAAGGGAAAAAATGAAGAGACCCATCACATTAAAGGGGAAAAATGAAACGTCATGGGTCTCTTACCGGTAAGAGAATTCTCTTACCGGTAAGATAATTTTCCTGAAATTTTTCCTGAAGCTTTTTTCCTGACGCGTAGCATTTTTGTTTTATTAACCATAGTCATAAGACATAGTGACCAAAAAACATTCAGTTCCAATCCCCCTGAATCTGAAAAAAAATGAACTTATGCCATGTCTAAAACCACTTGATCCTACTCAAATTGCCATAACTATTTTTACAAGTTCATAACCATCAATTTCTTTCTCCTGTTAGTTTCAGGACTCACTTGGTTTGAACAGGACGCCTTTGGCTCTTGGATAGCACATAATGGCCCAACTTGTGACGTTTGACTTCTATTTCAAAAATAGCAAAGACAGCATTGGATATCACTGACACCGCCGCTTCACAACCACCACCTAAATCAATTTCTTCCTTGTCCATTGAAAAGTTAAATTTGATTGAATATATCACAACTCTCAATATTTGAACTTTGCACCAATAGGGACAAGGCATGCATTGACTTGGAAGATCACTAACAATCAAAAGAATACGCCAACCGATAGACTATTCTTCCTCACACCAATGGTTGGTTGAGGTAATTCCATAGATTGCTTATCCGATGAGATAGGAGATGAAAGAAATCAGACCCTCAATTCCAAATTAATGCCAATAAACTTATAGGTATTCAATGCAATTCAATTTTATAAAAATTTTAAAAGATAAGAATTTTACAATTTTATTGAACGGCTAAGAATGAATTATTAAAACAAGAAAATAAAGAATCTCCCATCTCATGTATTTTTCAGTGATATTTTTCTGTAATAATTGACTCAGTGACAAGTATTATAGTAATTTGATTCTTTAATATTAACATGGAAGTAAAACTACATGAAAAAATATAAAACTAACTGAATTAAGAAGTAAAAGAACCAAATTTGGAGAATAAAAATTTCTATTTTTCAAGTGTGACAAAACATATATAATTGACATGCCACATACATATATATATATATATATGTATATAATTCAAAGCCAAGAGAGTGACCACTGAAAGCATCAGTGCCATGCCATCCAAGACATGGCTCTCATAGCAAGCAATGAGACAGAAACTTTCATAGTTTGACTTGAACCATATTGTGTATACCGTCAAAATAAAGCAGTTCAGTTCCTCTATGTGTACATAAATTCCCACACAAACAGAGTGCCAGACTCTGACAGTTGAAGTTGGAGAAGAGCAGTGGCTTCATGGCTTCTTCTCTGCCAAATTGTCCGCCATTCGAGTTTGCCGCCAAGTATTACTCCGGCACGGGGGATAGTTGTGTGAGACAGAGCAGTTTCTTTGGAGGGAAAGCAGTTTTAAATCAAGGTGTTGGGTACTCTGTTATTCTTGGATTTGGGGCCTTCTTTGCTGTCTTCACCTCCTTTCTGGTATTACCCCCTTTCTATCTCTCTACACTCTATTATTGTTCATAGGGTTCATACTTGTAATTAGTGGCAATATCGAATAAACACACTATTTGGGGAATTGTGTCTCATAAAATGGGTGTATTGAGAAATTTTGTGGGTGTATTTAGAATTATCCAGAATCTTGTTGAAAAGTTTTAGCCATTGGAATCCTAAAAAAATCCCCTCATAAAATCATAAAATCTTCTCCTGCTTCATGGAGTTGCACTTATTTTTCACTGAAGGATAAGCTTAGTGGAAGTGTAGATGGTAATGACCAAGACCATTATATGACCTTTTACATGAATAATAATTTGAGAGTGCCCCTTCCACATAGAATCATTAACAATTATTTGAATTCCCAAACAAGTATGATCATTAACAAGTAACAACTATTTGAAACTCCAAACTAGTGTGAATTATCTTTTTGTTTCTTTACCATTATTGCTGCTTGTTTAAATTGAAACAACAAACTGTGAATTAATTTGCCAGGTTTGGCTGGAGAAGCGATATGTTGGATCGCGCCACACATCAGAATGGTTCAACACTGCAGGCAGGAATGTTAAAACAGGACTGATTGCTAGTGTGATTGTATCTCAGGTAATGTGCTCAGTTCACCCACTTCTGCAAATCTGGAATACCTTTATGTTCACCTAACAAATGGCTTCAAAATATTAATTTCTAAAGTGGACTTGGGCTGCTACAATTTTACAAAGCTCAAATGTTGCGTGGGAATATGGAGTTAGCGGCCCTTTCTGGTATGCCAGTGGGGCTACCATCCAGGCATGTCAACTCTTCTTTTTCCTCCATTGTTTTTGTTCTTAAGTTCTTTGTCTCCACAAGAAGGAAATCAGATACTTTTCAATAAATAATTTTGGTAATTCTAAATTGAACAGGTACTCTTGTTTGGCGTAATGGCGATAGAGATCAAAAGAAAGGCCCCCTATGCTCATACCGTATGTGAAATTGTGAAAGCTCGGTATGTCAAATAGTTTTCATGATTCCAATCAAAACACAGAACGTGCCATAGCTACTTTAATCATTTTACTCGTTGAAAAACTTCATTTCCTTGAATTTGATGGCTATCTTTCCATTACTTTAGATGGGGAACCGCTGCTCATCTTGTGTTTCTCACTTTTTGCTTCTTGACAAACATCATTGTCACGGCCATGCTTCTTCTTGGTGGCTCTGCTGTCGTGAATGCACTCACTGGAGTGAACATCTATGCTGCAAGTTTTTTAATCCCACTTGGCGTAATTGTCTACACCCTTGCAGGGGGGCTAAAAGCCACCTTCTTGGCAAGCTACATACATTCAGTAATAGGTATTTTCGCTCTTCATATTTTTGTCTTTGGTTTCAGTGCATGTTGTTTTAGTCGTGTTTGTGTACTTAGTTTACACATCAAGCAGTAAGCTTGGCAGCCCAAGTATCGTATACCATCGTCTGCTTGAGGTTGCAAGCAAATCAAGAGTCTGCCAAGAGCCACTCACCCATAATGGGCAGTCTTGTGGGCCAGTTAGTGGGAATTACAAGGGCTCTTACCTTACAATGTTGAGTTCTGGAGGGCTCGTCTTCGGGATAATTAACATTGTTGGCAACTTTGGTACCGTGTTTGTTGACAATGTAAGTGAGCGTTGGCCCTGTGTCTACATTCTTCAATTGCTAAGTAACAAAGAATATTTGAATGTGTAGGGATATTGGGTAAGTGCCATTGCTGCAAGGCCTTCATCAACTCATAAGGGCTATTTGCTGGGCGGGTTGGTCTGGTTTGCTGTGCCATTCTCTCTGGCAACGTCACTAGGTCTAGGAGCACTAGCCCTTGATCTACCTATAACGGCAAGTGAGGCCAGTCATGGACTTGTTCCTCCTGCAACGGCTATTGCTTTGCTGGGAAAAGGAGGATCTATTCTTCTACTTACTATGCTTTTTATGTGAGTTTCAAGCAATGCTACATTAACAATTTCAAAACTGTAAACTGTAGCTACCATGAATTGAGCATTATATATAGACCATGATCTTGCTAATATCAGTGTAGTAAGACTACATTTTTAGATGAAAAAGTACATCAATACTCTTATGAAGCTTGGTAGAGCTTTTGTAAGTTATATGTCGAAGTGTCATCCCCAATATCAGTTGAAGGCCCTCAAAACCGAATGAGCTAAGCCAATTGGTGATCTTGTATTTACAATCACCATTTGAGTTCTAGCGTTCCTTTTTTTTCAATTTTTATTCTCAGCGGTTTTAGAATTTTGGACATTTACATTTACTACTTTGGACAATTTTACTACTCAAACTTAATCGAGTACCATAATTTCAAGATTTCAGACTTTTGTGGCTTCTAAAATGTGCAATACAAAACTGTCATCTTATTCAAATATCAGTTGAATATGAAATTTTGTTTAGCAAAGTTTTGACAGTTTAATTTTCAAATCCCCATATTCTGGCCAATTCATTCTTTCTTTGTTCAAATATGTACTTGAAACTCCAATATTTCAGTATTCTGTTATAAACACTGAATTTTCTGGCACATGAAAAACAGGGCTGTGACGTCTGCCGGTTCATCAGAACTAATAGCGGTCTCTTCCTTATGCACTTATGACATCTACCGCACTTACATAAACCCGGATGCAACTGGAAAGCAAATCCTCAGAGTGTCAAGGGGAGTCGTCCTAGGCTTCGGATGTTTCATGGGACTTTTAGCAGTAATACTAAACAAGGCCAGAGTTTCATTAGGATGGATGTACCTCGCCACGGGAGTCTTCATTGGCTCTGCCGTCCTTCCCATAGCTTTCATGCTTCTATGCCGAAAAGCAAATGCGATCGGTGCCATCCTTGGGACGACTATTGGTTGCATTCTTGGGATTATCACTTGGTTGTCAGTTGCGAGTGTTGAGTATGGAAGGGTCAATCTTGACACGACTGGAAGGAATGCACCGATGCTTGCTGGAAACCTCGTGTCCACACTTACTGGTGGAGCAATTCATGCTGTGTGTAGTTTTTTGTGGCCTCAAAACTATGATTGGGATACGACAAAGCAGATAACTATGGTTGAGAAGGAAAAGAGTGAATTGCTAGCTGAGGAGTTCAAGGAGGAAAAGCTGATAAGAGCGAAAGCGTGGATTGTGAAATGGGGTGTTGGTTTTACTGTTGTGATTGTTTTGTTGTGGCCCCTTCTTTCTCTTCCTGCAGGTAAATTCAATAACCAGTGTTTGAATTCACATTTTTTTATATTCACATTTTTGTGAGACTGGATTACCAGGAATCAGACCAAAGGCCTTGAGAATGGACAGAATGAGGCCAGGGACTTTCAGCAATTAGCTGGCAACTCATTCTGTTCATTCTGATTCCTTCTAATCCAATCTCACAGGTAAATTCAAAATTTTGATATTCACTTTTTGCTGCGATTTCCATAATAGCACATGAATGCTTAATCCTTCTATTTTGAAGCCACTACCAAAAATTAAAATGAAAAATTCATCACCAAGACTTGAACCGACCATAACCTCATTCCTAACTTCTACATATGAACTTTTTGATATTATATCAATTGAAGAAGTGTCATTTTGTGCCGATAATATGTTGCCTCAGTTTGATAAGCAACATTTTTACTTTGTTCTTTCGTTTTTGTTGCTGAACAAGTAACAAACTTTAAATTTTCACTACATAAATGGAAATTGGAAAATGAAAGATGTGAGTTGATTAAACTGTTCTTCCTTTTTTATTGTTTTGTTTTGTTTTGTTGTTGGGTTATTGCAGGGCGATTCAGCGAAGGGTACTTCACATTCTGGGCAATCATAGCAATAGCATGGGGTACAATTGGATCAGCTGTAATTATAGTTTTGCCACTGACAGAAAGCTGGCAAACGATCCAAAGCGTCATTCTTGGCATGTTTACAAATGACAGGCTCATGGAAAAGGTCGAAGAGTTGAATTTGAAGCTGAACACGATCATGTTGGCGATACCTGAAGCAGAAAGAATTTACTTGCTTGAGAAAGGGAAGGCCAAGAAAAATGAAGCATCAGAGCCAGATGCTCACATTGTCCCTGCCTAAAACATTTCTCACTCAGCTCATCATGAATGAGTGGCACAAAATTCTGCTTGGATTTTGAAGTGATGAAATAAAAAAGGGTTAAAAATTGATGATGTAAATGAGTTGTGTTACAGCAATTGGTTTCTACATTAGGATTGGTAGCAGTGTGTTTTTTGGATTTTGGTTCAGTTTTAAAAATAAAAAAATTAATTTGTTGTTGAGCCTTGCTTCTAATTTTTACAAATCTTGTAAAGTTTGTCATTTGCATTTTGTGTTACTAGTTTGAAGAACTATCCCTCAGCTAGTCAATGGTTATTTTTCCACATTGAAAAAGTATATACATATGCCAAATAGACAATTCATTTAGGAAAAATAGACAAATTAATAAATTTTGCATTTTGTTGTTAGTTATGATACATTGTGATATTATTGGCTATAACATTATTTTCGTTATAATTTTGTTAGTTATACTTCACGTGACGTTTGATTATAATTTTTTTTTTTTTTTTTTTGTAGTTATGACTCTCATAATATTGAGTTATATTATTTGTGATAATTAAATTCACAAATAACATAACTTGCATATGTTATCATAGCATTACCCTAAAATTTACAATTTGGAGCAAGATTCACTTTCATAAATGTGATAGGTTTCTTAGTAATTGATATATTATATAATAAAGAAGCTTTGTAATTTATAACATGACTCTCTTTAATAATGGGATAATTGTTAGTAAATAAAAATTTTAAGATTTGTTGGGAAAGTGTCTTTTTAGTAATTTTTTTGCTAAAATGTGACCTAAAAAATAATTCAAATGTTTGGGAATAATTTTTTGACATTTTATAAATAAAAAAAAACGTTTTAAAAGTATAGAGAATAAAATTGAATCTTTGACTTTTTTTATATAATCATTTTTGACTTTCTTAATAACTTTTTTTAACTAAAATGGTCAATTCCCAAATAGACCCATAGTTTGTGTAATATTACTTTCTATTTGGTTTGTGTGATATTAAAAAGAATATGTCCAATTTGGGAAAGGTTGTGATATACACTTCAGTATAAAAAAATAGGTAATGACATGGTAACATATGCGGGTTAGGTCATTTGTGAATTGGATTATAACTTAGTACGATAGGAGTTGTTGAGTAATAACCAAATATCACACTACATGTAACTAAACAATTCTAGGATCATAAAAAAAAACAACAATGCTATAGACCTCTAAAAGTAGAGCTCTAAAAGAGCTCTAATGAGTTGGCATGTCCAAAAAAAAAAAATTTCAAGCCAAAACATCACATCAGGCTGGACCCCACACACTTCCATGTCATTAGTGCATGGTTTAGAGCTCTTATTTTA
Source organism: Camellia lanceoleosa (assembly GCA_025200525.1). Taxonomy (NCBI): domain Eukaryota; kingdom Viridiplantae; phylum Streptophyta; class Magnoliopsida; order Ericales; family Theaceae; genus Camellia; species Camellia lanceoleosa. The sequence goes on along the minus strand of CM045771.1, from coordinate 117,848,127 downwards.
GAGCTCTCAAGCATTTTTCAAAAAAAAATAATACCATAACAAATATCACAATGTGTCATGACTAACAGTATAGTAAGTCATAACTAAAATAACAAAAATCATAACTAAATGTAGATGTGATACGCATTCTATAATAATAGAACTTCCCTTCTATTTGTTTTTTCTGTTTACGCGGACTTTTTTTTTAATAAATTACAAATACACTTTTAAAATTTACTTAAAATATAAATTATCTTCCGTGTTTATGAAAATTATATTCCGCCCCTTAAAATTTTTAATTTTATAGAAATTGTCTATTTTATCAATAAATTATCAAATCAATTAATAATTTTTAATGATGTTAGAAATATATTTTAATTAATAATTCAATTAATTTTATTATTATATAGGAAAACAGTTAGAAATTTAATTTTTTTAATTAATTCTATTAAATAATTTTTTTACAATAAAGTATTTATAATTATTTAAAATTATAAGAGACAAATTATATTTTAAATAAATTTTAAGAGTATTTTTTATTTATTTTTGAGTTGAACCATGCGAACCTGTTGAATCACTTGGCTTTTTTGTTCAGTTTCTTTCCACCTACTCTTTTAATTTTATTTTATTACTATTATATATATATATACATTTAATGAGGCAGCTAGCTAGGCATGTAAGAGGAACATTTTGGTTCCCATCACCAAGCCAAGAGGAGTGATGTAAAATTAGGGTCCTCAAACATTTAATATTAATTGATTGGGAGCTTATCTAAATTTCTCTCTACATTCTCTTTTTGATTGGGCTCATCATCATCAGAGAGAGAGAGAGAGAGAGAGAGAGAGAGAGAGAGAGAGAGGAGGGGGGGAGTGAGGAGTAAATAGTCGATGGCCGAGAATAAACATTTCCTCCGGACAGAAAATCATACGAATGATAATATGATCAGAGACTTTCCTCACTATTTCAAAGCATATGTGAAGAACCACCAACTGCTTTGCCAGCGCAGAGACTTTAACGATGGTTGGGTTTTTTGTAGTCGAGAAGACGACCGTTGCGAACTCCCTCTTCCTTCGACTCTCTTTGGTTAGTTTCTCTCTCTCTCATCTCATATCTTATTCCTATTGCTTATTGGTTGGCTTTGATTCCAATTATCTATTTAACAACTTGCTATTTATTTTCTTTTACTTTTCTTATTCTATTTCCGGACTTCTGCTGTCAATGTTAAAATATAAATAAAATATCAAATAAGTGACGCAAACATGTATTAATTAATATATTATACATCATATGTTATAATATTATCATTTTAAATTATTTGTTAATATATTAATTAATATATATTGCTACGTACCGATGGAAACCTGATTGCTCCTCCTATTTTTGTTAGCAAGACTCTTGTTTTTTGTTTTTTTTTTTTTTTTTTGTTTGGCAAAATCGTACGGAGATAATCGATGGAGCCCTGATTGCTCCTCCTATTTCAGAGTTTATGAAGAATATAAAATCAAGCTTTCGAAAGATATTTTTCTGGCAGCACGTCCAAGTTCTTATACAGTTTTGGAAAGTCATAGAAATTGGGGGCAAGCGTTTACTTACAACTCGACACCAACCTTTTGGTTTTGACAAGATCGATGAAGGACTTTGTTGGTATAGGTTGATATCTTTGGATTATGAATTTGATGTGGATGGAGTGAGTGACGAACATCTTGGCCTCCTTGGCCGTGTATTCCGCCATCAACAGAGGGAGTCTACTCCAAATGTGCAGTATTACTCCGACAATGAGTATCCACAACGCGATCGTGCTGTCGTTTGCAATATTAAGCAATCTCTGGCCATACCATTCTTTGAGTCTTCTGGGCCGTGCTGTATTGGTGTACTTGAGATGGTGTCGACGACCGAAATAAAAAATTCCATAGATATTTGGGCACGCTTTTTTATGGAGGTTTGTTCCCTAACTAATCAGTCCCATTTTTACATTCTCCTTACTTTTGTTTATTTATTTATTTGACAAATTATATGAATAGTCCCTATATTTTAAAACTTGTATCATTTTGATTCTTATAATTTTAATTGATTCGATTTTGATATGATTTTGTATCAATTTAGTTCAATTGCTTGCAATTGTGAATATTTTTCAATGAAAAATACGCATATAAGTGACATATTTCATGCTTTTAGAGTGAATTATAAATTTGTTCAACTCAGTGAGTAAATCTTAAATAATTCAGTGATCATTTTTAGTTAAAAACATTAATGGCGTTATCAATTGGACCAAATTGGCACAAAATATAAAATTACGAGTCAAAATTGAGTCAGTTAATAGTTTAGGGACCAAAATGACACAATAGGAAAAATGTAAGGACTATTGGTGCAATTTACCCTTATTTATTTATTTTCACGCCTATCCGATGATTGTTAATTTCAATTTTCAATGATGGTTTGACAATAATTTTTATGCACATATTGAGACTTTTATTCTGATATCATATCATTGACATTAATCATTTGAGTAAATTACACCGATCGCTTGAGAGGAAAATTGATTATTTCATTATGATGCACAAGGGCCAAAAAAAAGTTATGTCTTATTGTTAGCTCAGTTAACCTTATCCTTAATGTAAGAAAAACTGATGTAATTATAACAAAAATATAAGAATTACTATTTTATTTTTTCACCTCTCAAGGGTGAGTACAATTTACCTACTTGTTTTTAGTAGAATTTACTAGGCAATACAGACTTCTGCCCAAAGTGTTGAACCAATTGAAATATTCCATGCCAAGGTAAGGTGCAACTGCCCAAAACAACGAAGCTGATTTTGGACAATTATACAATACCTTGGTGCAACCTAAGTTGGTTGGTTTAATAGCCTGATTTTTTCATTTACTGTATACAATGTTTTGATATTATTATTTATAAATCAACTTATTTAGGTTGACTAATAATGTTTGGTTGTAATTTTAAATTATAAGTTATTTGATTTATTCAGTTTATTTGACCCCCAAAAAAAAAAATCTTCAAAATTTATAGCTCTTTTTAAATGAAACCCTTCAATAAGTATGGCTAAAAGAGTCTCATCTTTGTCTTAATTACTAGGAAAAAACTTATGTGATAGTTTTTTTAATCAAACAAATTTATAATTTATTTTAATTATTTTTAGCTAATAATGTAAAAGGCTATAGTCATAAAAGTTAACTTATAAGTGATAATATTTGATTCTTGCAAATATCTTTCAGTTTAAATCTATCGAGATTCTTTAGTTATATCATTTCAGTGCCTTGCAGGTTCAAGGCTTGACAAGTTCAAAATGTATGTGTTTGTATGATGAGAAAGTAAGTGGCAAACTGTAATTGAAATGTCAGATGTTGTATTGTTTTGTTTATTAGATATTGTAAGGACTCTGGGCTAACAAATATGTATTTGTGAACTATTATCAGGACATGGATGAAACTCTTAAAGAAATCAAGAAGATGCTAGAAGTGGTGTGTAGCACTCATTATCTACCTATGGCTCAAACTTGGGTCTCGTGTAGGCTTTGCAGTGCTGTGTCCAGAATTTATAGAACCTATTATAGAGAGAGACATATGCTTGCTTTTTTAAATATATGTGCTGCACAGCATCTACAAAAAGGGCAGGGAGTTGTTGGGAGAGCAGTTTCATCCCAAAATTTGGTCTTCTGCAAAGATATTACTCAATTTAGCATAACTGAGTACCCTTTTGTACACTATGCACGCAAGTATGGGCTTACAGGTTGTTTTGCAATTTGCTTGCGGAGTAGTTATATTGAAGACAATGTTTACGTGGTAGAATTCTTTTTGCCCCCAAACTACACTGAAGATGGGGATCCAAGGATTGCTTTGGTTCCGTTATTGACAACAATGAAGCAGCATTTAAAAAGTTTTAAGGTTGCTTCTGGAGAAGAACTAGGAGAGGAGTTATCTATTGAAGTTCTTGATTTTTTAGAGGACGGTAAACTTTATTCTTATCAAATACCTCAAACTGCAAGATCTCCAAATAGGATGGAGAATGGAGAAGAGATGGTGTGGCTCGATTTATCTAATCAACAATTACCAGAAGTGGATGCTATAGACTCTGGAAACAATGTTGTTAGTTACACAAAAGAAAACAACATTGCTGTTACTTATGTACAGCAAAATTGCATAATTAACTTGTCCCAGAGGCAACAAAGAAAAGCTGGAATTCCAATTAACTTGGAGGATCTCCGGCAACGTTTTGGAATGAAACTTAAAGATGCTGCAGAAAGCCTTGGCGGTAAGCTTACACACTTCGGAAAAATCATTCCTAGCTACATCCATGGGAAATGTCATATATTTTGGTAGTAGTAAACAATGTATTTTTTTTTATTTGAATTTGGATTTTTCATTTTGCAGTTAGCCGATCCACAATAAAGCGTGCTTGCAGGGAATATAATATCACCTGGTGGTCACCTCGCAAGAGAAGTAAGGATAACCACTCACTTTCCAATAAACTTGTCCAAGGTGCTATTCAGGAACAAATCCAAGAACCTAGTCAGCCTCCAATTTCTGATCCACCTCGTAAGCAAGACATGGCTACTGCTTCTCGCCCAAAGCCACGTTTTATGGCAGAGCAAGATACAAGTATTGTGACCATAAAGGCAAAATATGGAGATGATTTTATCAAATTTCAGCTCCCTATGTTGTCGGGAATGGTAGAGTTTCAACAGCATGTGGCAAAGAGGCTGAATCTACAGGGTGGAACTTACCGTGTCAAGTATCAAGATGAGGACAATGACTGGATTTTAATAGCGTGCGATGAGGACTTACAAAATTATATTTCCAATTTGATATCACAGGGGAGGAATACAGTCACAATGTCGCTTCAGGCAATTACTAATTGACTACCTTAAATTCTTACTGAATATCTTTTTATCACTTTAGCTGCATGCTGAATTCCCTAGTTTACATTGAAAGGAAAACAAATTCAAGTTCTGTATCTTGTATGTTTGTTAAAGTTTGTATCATTTTTTTTTATTGCAGGTTGTTTAATTAATTGATTGAGCTATTTGGATGAATTGATATTACGAATTATTTTTCATACAAAACCAACTGGCTAGGTACCCCATCGTGGCCAGCTTATTCTTTGATTAGGACTAAGGCAACATGTTTTCCTTCTTTTTTTTTTAGTGGGAGGCTTTTTTCAAATAATATTTATTATTGTTTTTGTATTGTAGTTATTATATAAAATTCATTTTTTTATGTGATTTTACAATGCAAATTTTAAAGGTTAATTAAAAGCCTTCACAATAGCTATATAAAAAATCTTAATGTTAAAATATGGTATTTCTTTCTGCACTTTTTTGTCTCCCTTCTATTTTATGAGTGAACTCAAAACTGGCTGACTTAGAGGCAAAATCTGTAGCTGTTCGAACGCTCATTTCGTGATCTTTTCTTTTCTTTTCTTTTCTGAGGTTTAGGTTTAACCTTAATTTTTTGGTACACATTTTTTTTCTACCGCATTATCACACTAATTAACTTGATATATATGTTATACATTTTGTTCACATGGATACTCACAATTTTCTTTCAAATCTGCAGCAATTGTGCCTTAACGCTGTGTAACAATCTTAAATTCGGGGAAGAAAGGAAAAAAAAAAAAAAAAAAAGGAAAAGTAAATAAAATAGAAGTTAATTTTTTTCTTACTCTTTTTTCCTTCTACAAATCATTCTAGAAATTCAATAGCTAAATACAACATTAGTGGTGTTTGCAAAAGGCTATAATTTCAGTGTAGTCTAATTACATTTAGCACCTTTGCATTCTCACTAAAGAAAAGCTCTACATACCTAAAAAAATTATTCAGAACTTAAAATCTAAGACCAAAATTCATTCATGGAGTCGCCCATAAGAAAAAGATTAAATCTACACTCTAGATATGAGAAATTTTGTCAATTTCTAGTTATTTTTTCTGATTACATATACAATTTCACTGTGATCCCTTCACTTTTAATTGCAACAATCAACCCTTTACACTTTAAATCAAGTTGCAGTGTAACACTTCTGTCCATTTTTGACATTAAAAGGCTGAAATATTTTTTATATTCAACATTTCTTCTGTTCAAACAAAACACACATAATTTTCAAAATAATTACTCCAATAAAATTTAAAGAAGCTCACGCACAAAAGTGACATCCCCAATTTAAGTTGAATGGCCTCGAAACTGAATGAGCTATAAGCCAATTGATGAGATCTACAATCACCATTTGAATTCTAACATTCAATTTTTTTTCTTTTTTCTTTTTTCTTTTTGCCCTTTTCAGCTGTCTCAGATTTTGGAAATTTTACATTTATAACTTTGACAACTTTACTACTCAGATTTACCCTAACCCCAAAATTTCTAAATTTCGGACTTTGTTCTGGCTCAAACCTTGAATTATTTTATCAGTATTTTAAAATGTCAAATTTCAGTTGAAGTTTTGACAGTTTAATTTTTAAGACCTCATACAGAATTGTACTAAATGTTGAAACACCAATATTTCTGTATTGTGTTATGAACCCTGAATTTCTCTGAACTAACATAAACCCGGACGCAAATGGACAGCCAATAGTCGTCCTAGGCTTTGGATGTTTCTTGGGACTTTTAGAAGTAATACTAAACAAGGCCGGAGTTTCACTAGGATGGATATACCATGCCATGGGAGTCTTCATTGGCTCAGCCGTCCTTCCCATAGCTTTCAAGCTTCTATGGCCCAAAGCAAATGCAATTGGTGCAATTTGTGGAACAACCATTGGTTGCATTCTTGGGATTATCACTTGGTTGTCAGTTGCGAGCATTGAGTAAGGAAGGGTCAATCTTGACACGACTGGAAGGAATGCTCTGATGCTTGCTGGAAATCTTGTGTCTATACTTACTAGTGGAGCGATTCATGCCGTGTGTAGCTTTTGTGGCCTCAAAACTATGATTGGGATCCTACCAAGCAGATAACTATGGTTGAGAAGGAAAAGAGTGAATTGCTGGCTGAGGAGTTCAATGAGGAAAAGCTGACAAGAGCGACAGCATGGATTGTGAAATGAGGTGTTGGTTTCACTGTTGTGATTGTTTTGTTGTGGCCTCTACTCTCTCTTCCTGCAGGTAAATTATATAACCAGTTTTTAACACTATATTTGCATTTTTGCTTCGATTTCCATAGCACATGAATGCTTATCCCTTCTATTTTGAAGCCATTACCCAAAATTAAAATGAAAAATCCATCACCAAACAAAAACTCAATTCCCATAAATTATAAGGCCAAAATTTCTTTCACAGATAAACTCATTGAAATTGTATCAATTGCACAAGCTATCAATTTGTTTCAATAATAAGTTACACTAGTTTAATATTGGCTTTCCATTTGATCATCTTTAAAGCTGGAGAATTGCATGATTAGCCTCATTGAAATGTTTACATTTTCAATAAAAATTTCTGTTTGCTAGGAACTTCAATTTGGCATGATTGAATATATGCCACATGCCCCTAATTTATTTATTTTTTGTTATTTTTGCTACTGAACAAGTAAAAAATTCATTGATTTTTCAGCCTAAATAACTGGTATTGTTTCTTCATTTGGATTCTTCTTATTTTGTGAACCATGGAAACTAAATCACATTAAGATTAGTTTATTTTCTTTGGTAGCACAAGGCAATTATTCAGAATTTGATTCAATGAAAAATAGAAAAAGAAAGATGTGAACTGGTTACTGAAATATTCACTTCGAAAACATTTTTTTAAAATTGTATATATGTAAGAAAATTGGTTTTGTACATGGTTTTTGGTCATCTTTGGGTCAAAATAGAAGTGCGACAGACAAATTCTGTTTTAAGGACAATGTTAAACACTAACCTTGATCGTTTATGTTTTTTGTTCATAACAGTCTGTTGGTTCTTTCTGTTCTCTGTTTAATACACACAGTTTTCATTTCCGTACTGTTTCAATGTTGTGTTTTTATTATTCACAGAATCACAAAACAGTTTACGTTTTCATGTTTGATAACAGTTCATGTTATACTTCAGTTGTTTCAATTCTGTTACTGTTGTTAGACATTTATAGTAGCACACAAAACACTGGTTTTCTAACATATACTCTTTCTTTTGTTTTTTGGGGGTTAATGCAGGGCAATTTAGCAAAGGGTACTTCACATTAGTTTTTCCATTGACAGAAAGCTGGCAAATGATCGAAAGTGTCATTCTTGGCATGTTTACAAATGATAGACTCGTGGAAAAGGTCGAAGAATTGAATTTGAAGCTGCATATGATCATGTTTGCGATACCTGAAGCAGAAATAAATTACTTGCTTGAGAAAGGTAACGTCCAGAAAAATGAAGCATCATAACTAGATGCTTACATTGTCCCTGCCTAAAACATTTCTCACTCAGCTCATCATGAATGAGTGGCACAAAATTCTTCTTGGATTTTGAAGTTGTAGGAATAATGAGAAATAATACACAGTGGAAATAAACGGATTCAGGCATACATTTCATGCTCAAACCAAATCTATGAATTATGTGGGTGAATCACGTACCACCATTGATATTTTTGAATAACTCTTAGCAGTGGAGTAGAACTACTAGAAAACTAGCCACACTATTCACAGTACGAAGGCATAGTTCTGTGTTTCCATATAGAGAGAAAAGGAAGAGAGAGACCAGGAGAAAAAGACTAACATATTACCCACACGGTTAAAAACTTAATCTCCCAAATATAATACGTATATTATGTGAGAGAGTTATAACTACCCACAACTCTATCTCCTCAAGAGATGAGATAGTGGGTTAATCACATTTATCCCCAAGATAAGTTAATCCAAGTCCACTTTGATTAGGTCTCTCCTTGTGGGTCTTGGGTCATGCCACTATGGGCGACCCAATAGGATATGGGTTCTAAACCTGGCCCAATTTCCAACATCTCTCACTCGAACATGGCTGGCATGACATCGCGCTTCCTTTATCTCAATCTATCCATCAAACACGATCATACTAGCTAATGGGCCGTGCGATTGTGGAGAACACCTGCATGTGGGAGCTCTACACTAGAAACTCAAAAGAGCTAGCATAGAGACATCAACTAGAAAATAAAAAAGTGTCTCATATACCCCAGACTCATCCAATTGCACCGGTCCAAAAACATCTCTAATCCCTCAAAAAGAGCATGTTTGACCCTCTCAAATATTGCAATATATCCACATTCAATCCGCCTCTCAAGCAGAGCGATGTGAGTTGCCGACAATGAATATACAACAGAGGTGTACTACTAGATGATCTTTCATTCGCCATCATGCCATTTAGTTTAGGATTGACCGCATTTCTAGTGATGTCCCTTAAGGTCGAATCATACATGACCACAGGCAACATACCAAAGTAGCAGAACATCAACCCCTCGCCTTATGACATAGTCAAAGGTCACAAAAGTGAAAGTCATATCAATGATGACATGTAAGACTTACACAGTGAGGAATATAGGGATCCATTCTCTCACCTCATTACTCAGTCGTCGACCACATGTAGTATGAATACATACTACAGTGCAGTAACTCTTCCAAAGAGTGACGTCATACTTGATACACCATATAGATCTTAGTCTAGTCACTCTTAAGCGCACAAGTCGTTTTTTAGTGTCTAATTCGAATTCTCTATTTGCTCGCCTGTGGCACACTACGTGAGCATGGACTTAAGGGTTGTTTTGCAATTTGCATGCGAAGTAGTTATATTGGAGACAATGTTTACGTGCTAGAATTCTTTCTGCCCCCAAACTACACTGAAGGTGGGGATCCAAGGATTGCTTTGGTTCCATTATTGACAACAATGAAGAAGGATTGTAAAAGTCTTAAGGTCGCTTCTGGAGAAGAACTAGGAGGGGAGTTATCTATTGAAGTTCTTTATTTTTCAGAGGACGGTAAACTTTATTCTTTTCAAATACCCCAAACTGCAAGATCTCCAAATAGGGATGGAGAATGGAGAAGAGATGGTGTTTCTAGATTTATCCGATCAACAATTACCAGAAGGGAATGCTATAGACATTGGAAACAATGTTGTTAGTAACACAGAAGAAAACAACATTGTTGCTACTTCCTCATAGCAACAATGCATAATTCACTCGTCCTAGAGGCCACAAAGAAAAGCTAGAATTCCAATTAGCTTGGAGGTTTTCCAGCAACGTTTTGTAATGAAACTTGATGATGTTGTACAAAGCATTGGCGGTAAGCTTACATACTTGGAAAAAACCGTTCCTAGCTGCATCCTTGCGAAAAGTCATATACTTTTGGTACTAATAAACAAAGTATTTTTCTTATTAGAATTAGAATTTTTTGTTTTGCAGTTAGCCGATCCATAGTGAAACGTGGTTGCAGGGAATATAATATCACCTGGTGGTCACCTCGCAAGAGAAATAAGGATAACCACTTGCTTTCCAACAAACTTGTCCAAGGTATTGTTCAAAAACAAATCCAAGAACCTAGTCAGCCTCTAATTTCTAATCCACCTCGTGAGCAAGACGTGGTTACTGCTTCTCGCACAAAACCACATTTTACAGCAGCACAAAACACAAGTGTTGTGACCATAAAGGCAAAATATAGAAATGATTTTATTAGATTCCAGCTCCTTGTGTTGTTGGGAATAGTAGAGTTTCAACAACAAGTGGCAAAGAGGCCGAACCTGAATAGTGTATTGGGTATACCTTCTTATTGGAGTGTGGGACCCAATTAGTGTATTAAAAGAATTTAATTTGGTTTGGTATTAGTTATAATATATTTTTATATATTATATCTAATTTTGTGAAGACCTAATTCAATTTGGAAACAATTAGGGGTTTGATAAAAAAAACCCTAGATGCAAAATATATATATATTGTTTTGTGTGTGCCGTAGGTAAGTAGTAGCAGTGGCTCAATATTAATAATTGATTGATATCAATTCGGTGGAGTGGAAAGTTTTGGGTCAAAGAGGCTATTTTTTAGTTGCTGGGTTGTTGCGTGTTATTGGTCACTTTGGAGCATTGGTTGCGTAGATATTCGGCTGATCTAGGTCGATTATTTTGGGTCTTCTACAACTTTGGTTTCGAAGATTTTTGTTCATCTATTTGGTGAGGTCTTTCCTCTTATTTATTTGTGATTATTTGAAATTCACCTAAGGGTGGTTTTGTGAGACCATTTGTGTCTCGTTTGTAATCGTTTGGAAACTTTTTGGTTGATAGTGGAATCGGATTTCGATCCCGTGGACATACCTCACATTGAGGGAACCACGTAAAAATTCTTGTGTTGCTTTTGATTTAATTTTTTCGCATTAGTTTTTATTCCCATTGATTAATTTACTTGTGGGGAATCATATATTTTTCCTAACAATTGATATCAGAGCTTACGGTTTATTGGAGTTTATTTATTTGTGTAAATCAATGAAGGGGAATGTGAGTCATATGTCTAGCTTCAATGGAAGCAATTGGGTAACTTGGAAAACTAAAATGGAGGACCTATTATTTTGTAAAGATTTGTATGGATCCATTGAGGGTGATAGTGGCAAACCTGAGAGTATGAAAGATGATGAATAGAATAGGCTTAATCAAAAAATCGTTGGTGTTATCCGTCAATGGATTGATGATAGTGTGTTTCATCGTGTTGCTACTAAAACTTCAGCACATGATTTATGGAAAAAATTAGAAGGCCTTTACGACAGGAAATCAGCCACAAATAAAGCTTTTATGTTTTGTAAGTTGGTTAATTTAAAATATAAAGTGGGCAGCCCTATTTCGGAACATCTGAATGAAATAAAGAGTATTGTTAACCAACTTGCTTCTATGAAAATTGTTTTTGATGATGAGTTGCAGGCTTTGATGCTACTTAGTTCTTTACCCGAAAGTTGGGAGACTTTGGTTGTGACCGTTAGTAATTCGGCGCTTGATGGAGTTGTCACAATGAGCCAAGTCACTAGTAGCTTGTTAAATAAAGAAATTAGAAGAAAATCAATGGGTTCCTCTCATTCAGAAGCATTTGTTGTGAGAGGCCAAAGTAAAATAAGGAGGAGGAGTAAGACTCCTCATGGTCGTGATCAAAGCCGTGACAAATCAAGAGATGGTTCTTTTTCAAAGAAAGACATTGAGTGCTATTATTGCCATGAGAAATGGCACATGAAATGAGAATGCCGAAAGCTCAAGAACAAGGAGAAAATGAGTGACAAAAGTGTGGATAAGAAGCAAAAAGATACAACAGCAGTTACTACCAATGGTGATCTCATGGTTGTTTGTGAAGATAATTGCATCAATTTTGTGGGCCAAGAAAGCAATTGGGTGATTGATTCCGGTGCTTCTTTTCATGTGACTTCTTGAGTTGATTTCTTCACTACCTACACCAAAGGAGATTATGGTTCTGTTCGAATGGGTAATGAAGGTTTGTCCAAGATTATTGGCATGGGTGTTGTTTGCTTGGAAACAAATTTGGGCTGCAAGTTGTTGCTTAAAGATGCGAGGCATGTTCCCGACATTCGCCTCAATTTGATCTCTACTAGAAAGCTAGATGATGAAGGCTTCAACAAAAAATTTGGTGATGGAATATAGAAGCTCACAAAGGGTTCTTTGGTGGTGGCTAAGTGCAAGAAGACTCATACACTTTATTCGATGCAAGGAAAAATTTGTAAAGGTGTTATCAATGCACTTGAAGATGATACTTCTACCGAATCGTGGCACAAACAGCTTGGCCATATGAGTGAAAAAGGGCTACAAGTTTTGTTCAAGAAAGAGCTTCTACCCAGTTTGAAAGGTACACATCTTAAAGCTTGTGTTCATTGTTTGGCGGGTAAACAACATAGAGTTTCTTTTTAGAAAAATGTTGTTTCTAGAAAAGAAAATGTTTTAGAGTTGATTCATTCAGATATTTGTGGTCCTTTGAAAGTTAGAACACATAGTGGTGCACTTTATTTTGTTACTTTCATTGATGATTATTCAAGGAAAGTTTGGGCTTTTTTACTAAAAACTAAAGATCAAGTTCTAGAAGTATTTAAGCATTTTCAGGCCATGGTTGAAAGAGAAACAGGGCAGAAATTGAAGTGCATCCGATCAGACAATGGTGGTGAATACATTGGGCCATTTGATGAGTATTGTCGCAGCCAAGGTATTCGGCACCAAAAGACAGTTAAGAAGACTCCTCAACAAAATGGCGTTGCCAAGAGGATGAACCGCACCATTGTGGAAAGAACAAGGTGTTTGCTTTCACAAGCTAAATTGCCAAGATCCTTTTGGGGTGAGGCATTAAGGACAGCGGTTGACGTGATTAATTTGTCTCCTTGCTATCCTTTGAATGGTGATGTTCCTGAAAGAGTTTGGACCGGCAAAGATGTGCCTTATTAGCACTTGAGAGTGTTTGGTTGCTGAGCTTTTGTTCACATTCCAAATGATGAGGGGTCCAAGCTTGATAGTAAGTCAAGACAATGTATTTTTCTTGGCTATGGACGTGATGAATTCGGGTATAGATTGTGGGATCCGGTCGACAAGAAAGTCATTCGAAGCCATGATGTTGTGTTTCTTGAAGACCAAACAATTGAAGACTTTGGCAAAGGTGATCAACCGAAGCAAAAAACTAGTGATCTCATTGACATGGATCCAGCTCCTTCATCTTCAGTTGATGATGAAAATGGGGGAGATGTGCAGCCACCTATTGAAGATATGGAGGATGATGCTAATCCTAATAAAGTTGAGCCAGAAATTGAGGAAGAGCATCCAATTCAAGAACCGCCACCACAACTTGAGTTAAGAAAATCTACAAGGGACCGACAACCTTCAAGAAAGTATTCTCCCAATGAATTTGTGTTGATTTTCGATCAAAGGGAGCCCGAGAGCTACCAAGAAGCAATTGAGTATGCAAAGAAAGGTGATTGGAAAAAGGCCATGGACGAAGAGATGAATTCCTTGCTTGAAAACCAGACTTATGATTTAGTGAAGTTGCCTAAAGGGAGGAAAATTCTGAAAAATAAATAAGTTTTCAAATTGAACAATGATGGAAAGAATCTGAGGTACAAGGCACGTCTTGTTGTGAAAGGCTTTGGGCAAAAGAAAGGTATTGATTTTGACGAGATTTTCTCACTGGTTGTAAAGATGTCTTCTATTCGGGTTGTACTTGGCATGGCTGCAAGTATGAACCTTGAAGTCGAGTAGCTTGATGTGAAGACCGCATTTCTTCATGGTGATCTTGAAGAAGAAATTTACATGGAGCAACCGGTAGGTTTTGTGAAAAAAGGAAAAGAGAAATTTGTTTACAAATTGAAGAAAAGTTTGTATGATCTCAAGCAAGCCCCGCGGTAATGGTACAAAAAAGTTGACTCTTTCATAATGAATAATGGTTTTTTCTAAAACCATTTCGGACCATTGTGTGTTTATGAAAAATTTCCCAGATGATTAATTTATTATTCTTTTGCTTTATGTTGATGACATATTAATTGTGGGTCAAGATTACACTATGATTAACAGGTTGAAATTAGAGTTGAGTAAGTCTTTTGCTATGAAAGATTTGGGACCGGCAAAACAAATATTTGGTATGAAAATTGTTCGTGATCGCAAAGAGGGATTAATTTGGTTGTCTCAAGAAAGCTACATTGAGAAGGTTCTTGAGAGATTCAACATGGATAAAACAAAGCCGGTTAGTTGTCCACTTACGGGACACTTCAAGCTTAGTTCGAATTAATGTCCTACAAGTGAGAAAGACAAGGAAGAGATGCAGAAAATTCCTTATGCTTCAGCAGTTGGTTTTTTTATGTACACCATGGTTTGTACAAGGCCGAATATTGCTCACGCCATTGGCGTGGTGAGTCGTTTTCTTTCTAATCGAGGTAAAGAACATTGGGCAGCGGTAAAATGGATTCTAAGATATCTTCGAGGGACTTTGAAGGTGTGTTTGTGTTTTGGGGATGGTAAGCCGATGCTTGATGGGTTCATAGATTCTGACATGGTCGGTGATGTTGATTCTAGGAAATCTATTTCGGGATATTTGATGACTTTTGCAGGGAGAGCTGTGGCATGGCAATCTAAATTACAAAAATGGGTTGCTCTCTCAACTACCGAAGCTGAATTTATTGCCATTACAGAAGCTTGCAAAGAAGAGTTATGGTTGAAGAAATTTTTGCAAGAGTTGGGTTTGAAGCATGAAGAGTATGTGCTTTATTGTGATAGTCAAAGTGTTATTCACTTGAGTAAAAATTCTACTTTTCATTCAAGATCGAAACACATTAATGTGAAATACCATTGGATTCGTGATTTGTTAGATTCGAAATTGTTGCAACTTGAAAAGGTTCATACAGATGATAATATTTCAGATATGTTGACTAAGACTTTGTCGGGGGACAAACATTTAAAGTGTCGAACTTTGGCGGGTATGGTTGATGTCTCCACCTAAGTCGGTAGGGGGAGAATTGTTGGGTATACCTCTTTATTGGAGTGTGGGACCTAATTAGTGTATTAAAAGAGTTTAATTTGGTTTGGTATTAGTTATAATATATTTTTACATATTATATCTAATTTTGTGGAGACCCAATTCAGTTTGAAAACAACTAGGGGTTTGATAAAAAAATCTTAGATTCACAATGGCTCAATATTAATAATTGATTGATATCAATTCGGTGGAGTGGAAAGTTTTGGGTCAAAGAGGCTATTTTTTGGTTGCTGGGTTGTTGCGTGTTATTGGTCACTTTGGAGCATTGGTTGCGTAGATATTCGGCTGATTTGGGTCGATTATTTTAGGTCTTCTACAATTTTGGTTTCGAAGATTTTTGTTCATCTATTTGGTGAAATCTTTCCTCTTATTTATTTGTAATTATTTGGAATTCACCTAAGGGTGGTTTTGTGAGACCATTCGTGTCTCGTTTATAATCGTTTGGAAACTTTTTAGTTGATAGTGGAATCGGATTTCGATCCCGTGGATGTACCTTACATTGAGGGAACCATGTAAAAATTCTTGTATTGCTTTTAATTTAATTTTTCCGCATTAGTTTTTATTCTCATTGATTGATTTACTTGTGGGGAATCATATATTTTCCCTAACAGGGTGGAACTTACCATGTCAAGTATCAAGATGAGGACAATGACTAGATTTTAATAGCTTGCGATGAGGACTTGCAAAGTTACATCTGCAATTCGATATCACAAGGGAGGAAAACAGTCACAATGTTGCTTCAGTCAATTACTAATTGCCCACCTTAAATTCTTGCTAAATATCCCTTTATCACTTTAGCTGCATGTGGAATTCTCTAGTTTACATAAAAGGAAAAAGTTCAAGGTTTGTATGGATTTTATGTATTGCATGTTGTTTACTTAATTGATTGAGTTATTTTGATGAATTGATATTATGAATTATTTTCATACAAAACCAACTGGCTAGGGAACCCATCATGCCTGTTTAATAGTCGATTAAGACTAAGGCATCATGTTAGCGAGAGCCTTTTTCCAAATAATATTTATTATTATGTTTATATCATAGTTTATTATATAAAATTTATTTTTCTATATGATTTTTACGAGGCAAATCTTAATGCGTAATTAAAAGCCTTTACAACAGTTAAAAAAATTCTTAAATGTTAAAGTTTAATTTTCAATTAGGACTAAGGCATCATGTTAGTGAGAGACTTTTTCCAAATAATTTTTATTATTATTTTTATATCATAGTTTATTATATAAAATTTATTTTTCTATATGATTTTTATGATGCAAATCTTAATGCCTAATTAAAAGCCTTTACAACAGTTACAAAAAAATTCTTGAATCTTCGGTTATGGTATGGTATTTCTTTCTGCCCTTTTTTGTCATTCCTTCTATATTTTAGTAGTGAACTCAAAACTGGCAGACTTAGAGAAATCAGTAGCAGTTCCAACGCCCATTTTCATGATCATTTCGTTCCTTTTCTGTAGTTTAGGTTTAACTTTTTACTTTTTGTTACACATTTTTTCTGCTGCATTGTCACATTAATTAACTTGATATATATGTGTTAGTAAAAATTATGTTGGGCTTAGATCGACGGCAATCAAGTAATAATTTTAAACAAACAATTTAAACATAAAATCAGACGATTGTAGGGTGTTTTGGGAAGATGGTTAAAAGCTGTTTTTTGACTTTTTTGTAAGAGAGATAAGTGGGTTAAAAGTTGGGAAGTGACATTTAACCCACTTCCCAAAATAGGCCGGTATAAAGGTTCTAAATGCCTTGAAAGTACATAGACTTCTTTGAAACAATTAATAATCAAAAGAAAGAGTATTCAAATAAACAAAGATAACTCTAAATTATCCAAATTTACAATAACTACAAGTCACAAATTACAGGGAACAAAACTACTCCTAACTTGATAAGCTACTCCTAAAATAAAGACTAAGTTATTGTTAGATTGTTGATCTCCCTTCTCTCTGCAAACTTTTAGCCTTTATAGTTCTTCTTTCTCCTCTTTCCTTGATCCATGATCCCATTTCTCTTGGAAACTGCAGGCCACTAACCTCCAATTGCTGTTGCTGCAACTATCCCATTTCCCTTAGAAACTGCAGGCCACTAAACTCCAACTGCTGCCGCAACCGCTCCATCACTTCTAAGCCTTCAAACTTTAACAATTCTTCATATTTCTTGTCGAATTAACTTTACTCCATACTGCCACATGCTCCTCATCATTTTGAACACTAAATCGACAGAGAAAACCTTTCCTTTATAAACCAATTTTCACACAAATTAGTCTACTAAGCCAACAGTTATTTAATAATTGCTCCATGATACTTTTAACAATTCATGCACTTAAACAATTCTTTCCTCCTTGTGTCTCTTTGATCAAATGAAAGACTTTCACTTTTTGACTTTATTGTCATGTGTCATCATTCAATTGATCTACCTGTTGATAGGAAATTTAAGAAAATGAGTGCAAACAATATGATACCCATTTTCACATGAATACACATAATTTTCTTTTGAATCTGCAGCAATTGTGCGTTAAGGTTGTGTTTAATCTTAAATTTGGGGAAGGGTTTAAATAATTGAAATAGAAGTTAATTTTTTGGTAAATTCCACCGTTGGTCACTTTTATTTGAGCAAAATTTTACTTTGATCCTCAGTTTTAATTTGGACAATTTGATTCCCTATATACTTTTAATTTTGTTGCAATGCGATCTCTCTATCATGCATTGTTGACATTTTAAATGGAAAAAAATCAAATACAAAACTCAAGCGACTAAAGTGAAGCTCAATATAAAATAAAGCGACCAAAGTTAATGTTTGCTATGAAGTTTCAATTTGGCTAGATTGAACATATGCCACATGCCCCTAATCTATTTTATTTTGTTATTTTTGCTGCGGAACAATAGTAAAATCCTTCAAACTTACCACCCAAATAACTAGTATCGTTCCTTTGTTTGGATTCTTTTAGATTGTGTTTGGTGGGAGGATTTGATGAGAGAAATAGAAAGGAAAAAAAAATGTAATCCCACTTCTTAATGATGCTGCAGCAAGCGTTCACGGTAAGCTTCCAGCTTGGGAAAAATTGTTACTAGCTTGATTCTTGGGGAAATTCATGTACTTTTCCTAGTAGCAAACATAGATTATTTTTTCTTATCTGTATTGTTCCTTTTGCAGACAGCCAATCGACATTGAAGCGTGCTTGTTGAAAATATGATATCACCGGGTGGTCATGTCGCAATAGAAACAAGGATAACCTCTCCCTTTCCAATAAATTTGTCCAAGGTGTTGCTCAGGAACAAATCCGAGAATTTAGTCAACCTCCAATTTCTGATTCACCTCGTAAGCAAGATTTGGCTACTACTTGAGCAAAGGTACATTCTATGGCAACACAACATACAAGTATTGTGACCATAAAGGCAAAATATGGAGAGTTTTTTATTAAATTTTAGGCTCCCGGTGTTGTCGGGAATGGTTGAGTTTCAACAAGAAGTGGCAAAGAGGCTGAACTAGGATGGAACTTACAGTGTCAAGTATCAAGATGATGGCAATAATTGGATTTTAATCGCTTGCGACGAGGAACTCCGAGATTATATTAGTAAATCCAAATCATTGGGGAAGAATATAGTCACAATGTCGCTTGAGCCAAATTACAACAAATTTGTCCAAGTTGTTGCTCAGGATCAAATCCAAGAATCTAGTCAACCTCCAATTTCTGATCCAACTCGTAAGCAAGATTTGGCTACTACTTGCGCAAAACATTCTAAGGCAACACAAAGATGCAAGTATTGTGACCATAAAGGCAAAATATGGAGAGAATTTTATTAAATTTAAGCTCCTTGTGTTGTTGGGGATGGTTGAGTTTCAACAAGAAGTGGCAAAAAGGCTGAACTTGGAGGATGGAACTTGTACGGGGGTGAAATATCCTCCGCTCTCCGTACGCCTTGAACGTCAAGCTTCTGGTGACGGCGTCTATCTCTGCAACACAAAAATGGTGAGCTGTCCGGCGATGGTGTGCCGGAAAGACCCTCCGACGATCAAGTCAGATCACTAAGGAAGAAGACAATCGGAGGAGAGTGTTTGTGAGAGTGAATTTTCATACCTCCAACGTTCGCCTTTCTCCCTATTTCTAGGTTGGCCATGCAGCCCAAGATTGTGCGCGCACTACCTCTGCTGTCCTTCCCTGGACAGGTGGCAATGCTCGCCTCTCACCACCTTACGCGTGTAAAGGTTTTGTCCTTCCACCAGTACACACAGAACTGTCCAACGGTATTGAGGCGTGCGTGGAGCAGATGTCCTCTCCCTCACGCCATTGGCCCAGGTGGCATTCCTAACCAGGGTACCACGACCGGCCTAACACTTGTGAGAAATTGCCATCACATGTACCTAATCGTGCTATGGGCCACCGGCCTGTGACTTGGGATTAGGCGAAAGCCTGACCACCTCGGCCGAACTATCCTTGACCGGTTCATCATGATCAACCGGTTGCGAGGCATGCCGGCCTCCAACCGTTCTATCTCCAATCTCGGTCACACGAAGTCATCTTTATTGATTGATCGGTCCAGGCGTCGCCCCGATCGCACCACGGTGTAGCTCGGGCTACCTCTTAACTCGGCCATCGTCGCTAACTTGAGCTCCGCCTAATACGCAATCACAAGCATGGTGGGCAAGAGCATGCCAGACCAGTCAACATCTCCGACCGTGCAAGTCAGGCCGAGTCAATAGAGGACTTTGCTCGGCGTCATGTAGTCCGTCAAGTCTGACGTTGTATCAACTCGGCCGTACTGCCCGATGCAAATCTTCCCTCTCAGAACTTACAGTGTCAAGTATCAAGGTGATGACAATAATTGGATTTTAATAGCTTGCGATGAGGAACTCTGAGATTATATTTGTAAATCCGAATCACTGGGGAAGAATATAGTGACAATGTCGCTTCAGCCAAATTACTAATTGTGCACCTCAAACCCTTGTTGAATATCCATCTATCACTCTATTTGTTTGTGGAATTCCTGGTTTATGAATTTGTAGCTTTTCCGTTTATTAATGAAGTACATTAATTGTAGTTCTCAATGAAAATGTTAGCATATCGCCTATGAACCCCAAGAAGAGAACAAAGGCCAAAGTTCAACAGCAAGGACATGAAAACAAGGACTGGACATCAATAAGTCAGTCCACACAGCAAACTTCACAGTGTCTCATTAATTGTAGTTTTCCATTTTGAAGAAATATAAGGGTGTACCCAATGCACGAAACTCCCACTTAAGTGGGGTCTAGGAAAAGGTTGATGTACGCAACCTTATCCTGTAAACAGAGAGGCTGTTCCCCTTGTCCAACTCCTTCAGAAACTCGGTGTAGGAATGAATTGCCTCCTCCTCCAAGTACCTAACCACACGATGAGCCAGTTTTGGAGAAATGAGGTATGCCAAGAAGTAAGCATTGAAGAAAACCCCCTGGACTGTGAACATGAGGGCACACTCATACCACCTTGGCTTGGCTACCTCCATGAAAGTCATGAGGTGCATACCTTCGTTTTCTGCTTCATCCAACAATGTCTTGATCCAACCACCGCTGTGCTCAAACCACCTCAATGACTTGCAATGCAACATCATCCCTCCAACCATGCCCGGGACAGCAGCCACAGTTTCTAGCATCATTGCACGACATCCATATCGTCTCTGTTTCATACCGTGCACATATTTAGACCACAAATTTTGATCTAAATTTTTTTTCACTATTCACAGATTTAATTGCATTTTTGCCAATAAAAAGTGTCAGAACAAAAAACAATAAATTTTTTTTTTTTTTTTTTTTTGTTGAGAGAATATATTGCATCATCTTACATACCTGGAAAAATACATCATTAGGGTATCTAAGAGGCTTAACGGTCCAATAAGCAATTTTGTCCAAGAACGTTACAGGGACATGGTGCTTCTTCAAATCAATTGACAGGTTCGATTTGTAGGTCTCCCATGGTCATTCCATTAAAAGGCCAACATCAACAGCCATATATTAACAACACCATCAAATTAAATCCATATATTTGGTTACATAAACTCAAAAGAGGCCCTTGGGGTGTTAGGAAATAAGGGGTTTTCATTAATTTTATTTGTAGTTTTTTTTATTAACAATTGATATTAAATACGTATGAACTCATGAAGAAAGAAGAAAATAGTCTCGGGAGGCCTTAACATAAGAGTTTGTTTTGTTTATTTCATTTGACTTATAACTTGAAATATATAAGTGGGTCACCTCAAATAGCCTCTTCAAATTTTTTAACTATAAGCAATTTTAGAGAATGTTTGGTAACAGAAAATTGTTTGCAGTTTTAAAAAATAAATAAAAACCATCTATAAATAAAATTATAAGTCAAGTTTCACCATGGCGACTCATCATCGTCGCTGGTTCGTCAAACCCAAAAAATAAAAAGCGATCGAAATTCAGGAGGAAACGCGAGAAGTTTGGAATGAAATTTTTTCCCAAGAAACGCTGTGCATGTGTGTGCTCTGTATTGTGGTTTGTTTTTTTGGTTTTGTAAGGGTTATGTTGTGTGGTGGGTTATGTATGCCCATATGTGGTATTAACTATGGTTAGATGTGTGGTTAGCCTCATGTGCATGACATTCGTTAGGCCTGTATGGTTGGGCCACTCAAAAATGTATTAAATTGTATAGAAATATATAAAATTATATTAAAATTTTAATTTTTTTGATATTAAGGTACAAGTTCTTAAGGTGTGTGTGTGTTAATTTGCCTAGGTGTGGTTTCTTTGTGGGTCCCTCTTATTTCTCCTCACTCAAAAAAAAAATAAAATAAAAAAAATACAAATTCTTTTTAAATTGAAAAATAGTATGCTTATAAAATTTGTATACATAATCAAATTATAAGGATAATTATGAGTGTTTTTATTAAAAATAAAAGAATCACAATAAATCATATTATTTTTATGAAAGTTTTATGCAAAAATTATGATTATATATCATTTACTCTTTTAAATTTGGTCATGTACTCTTTTGAATTATGTTTGACTTGATGGTAAACTTTAATAATGGACTGCTTATAATGTCTATTGAAATTATTTTTTTTTTGGGGGGTACCTAGTGTAGAAACTTGTAAATGACTAAGGGGTCTTTTTGGGATCACGTTAAAAAAGTTAATTTTTTGGCTTTTTATATTTTTTAGCTAAAAAAATTAATTTTTTTACCCAAAACAACCCAGTTTTTTGTCAAAAAAGTTATAAAAAAGTCAAAAAATCAATTTTTTATTAACTTTCCAAAACACTCCTAAATATCCCAGCGCCAACTCAACCCCTATACAAAGGTGTGCTTTGGGAAAATGGTTAAAAACTAACTTTTTAGCTTTTTTATGTGAAAGGAAGTTGGTTAAAAGTTGGGAAGTGAATTTTAACCCACTTCCTAAAATAGGCCTAAATGCTTATTTTGAGGGTTTAGGGGATGGTTTATGAAAAATGATTGACAGCTCTAAAAAAATAAATTCTAGAGAGCTTTAATTGTGATGGGTCCCACTGTGACTTGATGTTTTGTATTTGCTTTTTTTTTTTTTTTGCCTTGCCAGATAAGTAGAGCTCTACTATTAGAGCTTTATATCATCACTCATGGTTTATTTATGTTTGGGTGTGTATGTATATGCATATGTGGTATTAACCATGGTTAGATGTGTGGTTGAGTTAGGCTCATATAATGTGGATGAGTCTGTTTTTAAAAAAAATGTGATGCGCATGAGGTTGGCAAGGCGGTGGAGTTATCAGTGCAATGTGACGAAGACAATTTGAACAATGCTTTGGCAAACCTTGGAGCCAGTCAACAGGAAAATCTGATATATCTGGAGGATCCACCTAGCTCTATACTTTCTCTTCTTATTATTGATATGGTGAATGCTAATGCTAATTCTAGAAGGGATTCCTATGAATCCAAAAAAAAAAAGAAAAGAACAATGCTTTGGCCAGCTATATGTATTTATTTATTTATTGAACTGGTAAATAATTCCTAAGGCTTACAAAGCAGAAGAGGAATTGTTCTTCTAAATTTCCTCGTTAAAATTGTTATGATTACTTTTGATGGAAACTTTATTAATGGACCGTCTCTAAGGTCTAGTGTATTCTAGAGATTTATAAAATTACTAAAATGTTTCCGATCCATATTACCAATTTAACGTAAATAAAAGAAAATAACATACTATATTGTCATTTAGGTAAGGTCAACAATTAATTGGCAAAATATGAAACTCATACCACAAATCAAGTGATTTTTTAGATATTCCTTTTTTTAAAATTTGTAAATTAATTATATTGCTTAGTCTAAGCTAAAAAGAAATTAAAAGATTAGTTGGGAGGTTAAATCCAACTCAGTCCCTTATCATCTTTGAGAAAAGTCTGGAACTCATAGGTTTTATCATCAAAATTGCTAAGAAAGTGTATGGATGGTGAGATGAAAATATAATGTCACACTTAGAATAAATCTGATTTACACATTTTAAATTATGTATAATTAGTCTATCATTCGTGCTATGCACGAGATAATTATAGATATTTTATATTTGTTTTAGATTTTTTTAATATATAAATTATGTTTTTTAAGATTCTTTATAAAAATAACTTAACAATCTTATCACTAACCATAGTGCATGGGAGAAGTTGAAAAGAGTACTACAGTAACTATACATGGATTATATCTATAATTATTTGTATGATGGGATTTTAAATCTTGATTAGGGGATTTTGACCAAATCAATAAATGCAAGCATGTGGAAAGACATGTGGATTGAAAAAAATTATTAAATATTGATCAGGGGATTTTGACCAAATCAATAAATGCTGAGATTTTTTTTAAAATAAAAAATAAAAAATAAAAAATTTAGAAAATTCAGATTGGGATATTGAAGCTCTCACAGGCCTTGGGGGTTAAAAACTCCTTTTTGCTTAACATATAGTATAGATAATATATATATATATATAGATTATAAGATGAGAGAAATAAAGTGTTATCTTATTATAATGGAAGAGATCTTATACAAAAACGTGTAGACATGAATGCCCTCCTATTTTATTGTGTTTACAATTATCTATATATGTGAATTGTGATTTAAATGTCTTATTTTTTTCCTTTTTTATATTATATTAAAGTTTAATATTTTGATAATAATCATATGTGTTGGACTTTTCAAGAAATTAAATGTCTTTTATTATTATATTATATTAAAGTTTAATATTTTGATAATAATTATATGTGTTGGACTTTTCAAGAAATTTTTTTTATGTTTGTTCTTAATGCATTAAAGTGTTATTATGAGGGATAATAATCATATGTGTTGGGATTTTTCAAGGAATTCATATGTGTTGGATTTTAAAGAATTTTTTTTATGCTTATTCTTAATACATTAAAGTGTTATTATAAAAGTAAGAGTTGGGAGTTGGGAGATGTTAATAAATGTTAAGATTTTTTTTTTTAAAATCAAAAAATCAGAAAATTTAGATTGGGAGATTGGAGCTCCCACAAGGCTTGGAGTTAAAAACCCCCTTTTACTTAATATATAGTATAGATTTTTTAGGTATTTTCTTATGAGTATATTATATTATTGCTCATCTTTAAGCTCAAATTTTTCAATCCTAACTTGAGATCAAAAAAATAAATAATTTCTCAATCCTAACTTGCGATTAAATAAATAAATAAATAAATTTTGTTAACCAATGTAATAATATACCTTAAGAGCAACCAAATAAATTAGAAGTGTGTTATTTTTTACGAAAGAAGGGGCAGCTTGATAATTGAAACTGCAGAGTTGTTAGAGAGGCAAATACATTTAGCAGCATCTATCTAGATAAAAGAGTACTTGTGTGAAAGTAATCAAAGTAATAAATTCCATTTTCTTGGGGGCCTAGTTTAGGAACGTTGCGTGAGGTCCACGACTTAGGCCAAGTTTAGAAAGATTAAATAAGTGTATTTTTTGTCTTTTTTGACTAAAAAATTAAGATTGAAAATATGGATGTTTGAGTTAACTTTTTGACTTTTTATAGAAAAATGTGTAATAAAAAATTGTGAAAATTAATTTTTAGAGGAAAATTTGAATTGGGAGTTGTGCAGCCGTAATTGTTGACTTTTGGTGAATAATGTTAACTTTTTAACTTTTTGAATAACTTTTTAACTTTTTGAATTATTTGGGAGTACCCAAACAAGAACTTACTCTATGTTCATTGAAGCACTTTCCCCCCCGTTAACTTTCTCATTTGTTTTTTTATATTTAATTTTTTGCACCAAGCAGACAATTTAATGTCGAATGTTTCAGGGAAGGTGCTCAAAATTCTTTCCTTTTGTTATTTGGAATTTTATTATTGAGTGTTTAAAGATACTTATTAAGAAATTCAAAATTTTTGTAATTTTTTTTTTAAAAAAATCTATCATAAATATATATAATCAATTTAAATTTTATTCATTAATAAGACATTTCAAAAAATTTATATACACTCAATAATATTGCAGTATGCACTCTACATATATAATGAATTTAAATCATTGATTAATTTTTCTAAATAAAAAAACTAGATAAAAATTATGAGTGTGTGGAGTGCTGTTCACTTAAACAACAATGCTATAGACCTCTAAAAGTAGAGCTCCAAAAGAGCTCTAATGAGTTGGCATGTCCAAAAAAAAAAAAATTTCAAGTCAAAACATCACATCAGGCTGGACCCCACACACTTCCATGTCATTAGTGCATGGTTTAGAGCTCTTATTTTAGTGCTCTCAAGCATTTTTCTTCACTTAAATTTGGAAAAGATGTAGGCAATGAGGTGGACCTACAAAACTGTGTCTTTTATTTTTATGTTTTTGTGCTATTATTAAGAAAATTTACAAATTAATGGTATTATTCTAAAATTATAGAAAAAATTATGACTTTAATCATTAAAGTGTATAAAACTTATTATAAATCTATAATTATTTTTTAAATTAATACTGATTTATTATTTCCTTCTATAATTATTAGCATATCACCCGTGCTAAGAAGGGAATAAAATAAAATATTATTTAATAAAAATATGATAATTATGTTTAATTTTTTTATATTATGTAAAATAAAAGTTAAATGGAATGTAGCCAATTGAGATTTTCTTAATTGTTTAAAATTAAGAAAATAAAAAAAATTAGTATGAGATATTGATCAAAAGGCTTCTCATTAAAAATCTCATTTTGTTTATATAAATGAGAGTATAAGATTCACTTTATGTAAGTGAAACAATTCACTTTTTCTTTCTTTTTCTCGATGTGAGATTATAAAATAAAAGTTAAATGAAAGCTAGCTAATGGAGATTTTCTTAATTGTTTAAAAGTTAACAATTGTTTGGGCGAAAAAATTATTTCGAATCAAGCAATCTTAACTGTTTAATATTTAATTAGGTCAATCGTTAATTTATTTTGAATCAAACAAATTTAACCAATATATTTTGATAAAATCGCTAAAATCACAGTTAAACCAGCGAATTAGTCAAACCAAAAAAGGTTCGCCCTATTGGTTAGGTCAAAAGATCAACCAACTTATACAAAAATTAATTAATTTAAACTATATTGAATTGAAACATATACAACACTACAATATTAAATGGGAGCATAAGGTTTATATAGTGAAACAATTCATTTTTTTCTCCTTTTCCTAATGTAGGATTGTAAAATAAAAGTTAACAGTTATTTGGACGGAAAATTCATTTTTAATCAAGCAATCTTAGTCGTTCAATTTTTAAAAAGTTCAATTTTAGTTTATTTCAAATCAAACAAATCTAAGCAAAATATTTTGATAAAACAGCTAAAACCGTAGTTAAACCAGTGAATTAATCAAACCGAAAATAATTCAGCCTAATTGGTCAAGTCAAAAGACTAACCAATTTATAACAAAATTAATTAATTAAAACCTTTAAATTTTATTTTAAAATTTAAACCATCTTGAACTAAAACATACACAATAGTATAATATTAAATGAGAGTATAAGATTCACTTTATATAAGTGAAACAACTCACTTTTTATTTCTTTTCTCGATGTGGGATTGTAATTATTTTAAAGTTAAATATTATGAGAACTTCAAAATCCCATACAAAATTATTTTTAAAATCAAAACGTCTATGTGATATTGTACAATAAAAGTTAAATGGAAGCTAATCAATGGAGATTTTCTTAATTTTTTAAAATTAAGAAAATCAAAAAAAAATTATTGATTATATGGCTTCTCACTAAAAATCATTGATTATTTTTTTTAAATAAAAAAACTAAATAAAAATTATGAATATGTGGAGTGCTGTTCACTTAAATTTGTAAAAGATATGACCAAAATGTAGGCAATAAGGTGGATACACAAAACTGTGTCTTTTATTTATATTTTTTTTCCCTCTATTATTATGAAAATTTACAAATTAATGGTACTATTATAAAATTATAGAAAAATTTATAACTTTAATCATTTAAGTGTATAAAATTTATTATAAATCTATAATTATTTTTCAAAATTGATATTGATTTATTATTTCTTTTTATAATTATGGGTATATTTTGGGGGGAAACTGTTTAGTCCACGTAGCACAGCTGTTTGTGTCCCGTTCGGGCGAGCGGATCCTCTAGAGTAACTCTCTAGAGTGATCTCCTAAAGTGGATGATCGGACGGCTCTGCTTAAGCCTCATCAAAACGGCGTCGTTTTGGCGTTTTGATGAGTCAGACCAAAAAAAAAAATAAAAAATTGCAGACATCTGCAGATCGAGGCGTCCGGATGGAGGAAGAAGAAGAAAATGGATTTGAAAGGAGGAGGAAGAAGAAATGGATGTGGAGAGTAGAGCACATAACAACAACTACAAAGGAGGACAGAGAATGTTTGGAGAAGAAGAAACCACTGTGGATTTGAGAGGGAGGAAAATGGATTTGAGCCAGACCAAAAAAATGGGTGGATTTGAGAGAAACCAAAAAAAAAAATGGGTGAGCCAAACAGATTTCTTCTTCCTCCTCCTCCTTTCAAATCCATTTTCTTCTTCTTCCTCCTCCCTCTTGACTCAATCTGCAACTCTGCAATTTTTATTTATTTATTTATTTTTTGGTCTGGCTCACAGAAGAAAATGGAAGTTCATCCATGGTGATGAACTTCTTGAGCGACCAAACCAAACCCATTAACCTAACACAGCAAAAAAACTTTTCTTTCTTCCAGTTTTCTTACATTTTCTTCTTCCTCCTCCTTTCAAATCCATTTTCTTCTTCTTCCTCCATCCGAACGCCTCGATCGGTAGATTTGCAAAAAAAAAATTTATTTTTTTATTTTTGATCTAGCTCACCAAAACGACGCCGTTTTGGTGAGGATCATCTCAGCCGTTGGATACATTAATGGGACACGTGTTGCACTTTGAGGGGCCACTCTAGAAGATCACTTTAGAGGATCACTCTAGAGGATCCGGACGCCCCGTGCGGTATGTTATGTTCGGCAAGTAACAGAAGCAACAGATGCCAAGTCAGCAAGAACAAATTGACTGCTGCTACACAAGCCACGTCACTCGGAGGGTGGATATTCAATTCCATATAGCGTGTTGAAGTCAAGTGCAGGATGGCCTCATTGAAAACGGTGCGCAAACAAATTTTCTTTTTAGATTGGTCTCCCGTCCAATTTGTAAATTAAATAGTACTGTTTGAGTGTGTGAAATTCATTACAAGTCTAATTTTAATAGCAATAATGGTATATTTTTTTAAAATTAGAATTTTAATTGAGTTTTAGTGAGATAAAAAAAAAAAAATCAAAACATCACATTAGATGAGTCTCACTCACACATGAGAACTATTAGAGCTCACAAATTAGCGTTTCAAAACATTTTTGTTTTAATGATCTAAACTTTTTAATGTGTAGACCTTATCGAATATTTTATCTCAGTAAAAAATTACGTTAATCAGATATCAATAGTGCTTTGATCATAATATTTTTTTGTCAACAATTTATTTTTAAACTCATATTTCCAAAAATAGGAATTTTTATTGATATATCTTATTTAGAAGTGTTTTAACCTAAGAAGTCCATGAAAGAATTTTTTAACCCATTTAGTCCCATGTATGTATAGTTTTATTCCATAAAGTCCTTTTTCTTGATTTACACTATTTTCTTAGACACTTATGCCCATATATTTAATTTTGATACCTTTATAAATATTTTTTGAACAGTTAGCAATTTTATGATGTGAACATTCATATTTTAAAATTCACATTGGTAGGAATATAAAATTGGCCCGTGGGCAGCCCGAAACTCGCCCGCGAGCCGGGGCGGGCCCGGCCCGTTGACAATATGAATATTCATATTAACATGTTAACATTCACATTAATAGGAGTGTAAAATTGGCTCCGCGGCGAAAACCCGCGTGAAACCCATGGGCGGCTGAGGCAAAGCCCGGTCCGGCCCGTTGACAATGTGAATATTCACATTGACATGTTAATATTCACATTGATAAGAGTATAAAATTGGCCCGCGGCCTATGGGCGGCCAAAAGCCCGCCCACGGCCCGTTAACAATGTGAATATTCACATTGACATATTAACATTCACATTAATAGGAGTGTAAAATTAGTCCGCGCCTCGTGGCTGCCCGAAACCCACCCACGGCCCGTGAGCGGCCCGGGGCGGGCCCAGCCCGGCCTGTTGACAATGTGAATATTCAAATTGACATGTTAACATTCACATTGATAAGAATATAAATTTGGCCAGCGGACCCGACTTGGCCCGTTGATAATGTGAATATTCACATTGACATGTTAACATTCACATTAATAAGAGTATAAAATTGGTCCGCTGCCCGTGGGCGGCCCAAAGCCCGACCGCAGCTCGAGGCGGGCTTGGCCCGACCCGTGACAATGTCAATATTCACATTGACATGTTAACATTAACATTGATAAGAGTGTAAAATTTGCTCGCTGCCCGAAGATTGCCCCCGGCTCGGCCCGGCCCGTTGACAATGTGAATATTCACATTGATATGTTAACATGCACATTGATAGGAATGTAGAATTGGCCCGCGACCCGTGGGCCACCCGAAGCCCGCCCACAGCCCGGGGCAAGCTCGTTTGGGTCCGGGCCCGAGCATGTTCGAGACCCTAGGTTAGGGCCTAGGCCATCACTTTGAAGCCCGGCCCGGCCCATCGGCCCACTTAAGGCCCATGTAAGGCTCGGTTCGAGGCCCAGCCCGCCCGAGGCGCAATGTATTTTTTTGTGGATAATAATAAAATTTTGGTAGAAAAAATTAAAAAGAATTTTAAAAAAATGGCCAGGCCCGCCCAAGCCCGACCTAAACTCGAGGCTAGGCCCAGACCGACTGGCCCGACCCGAGGCTCGATCCATCGGGCCGTCCAAAGCCCGAATACCCTTGTGCTAAGGCTAGGGCTTGAGCCTAATTTTTTGGCCCGTGAGCCGACCCGACTCGAGAAAGGCTCGTTTGGGCCCAGGCTCGAGCCAAGTCCAAGACCCTAGGCTAGGGCCTGGGCCATCACTTTGAAGCCCCGTCCAGCCTATCGGCCCGGTTAAGGCCCATTCAAGGCTCGGTCTGAGCCCTAGCTCGCGCCGAGGCCTAGTGTCTTTTTTTGTGAAAAATAATAAAATTTTGGTAGAAAAAATTAAAAAGAATTAAAAAAAAATGGCCAGGCCAGCCCACGGGCCATGGGCTGGTTTCGGGCAGCCACGAGGTGCGGGCTAATTTTACACTCCTATTAATGTGAATGTTAATATATCAATGTGAATATTCACATTGTCAACGGGTCGGGCCGGGCCCGCCTCAGGCCGCAGGTGGGCTTTTGGCCGCCCATAGGCTACGGGCCAATTTTATTCTCTTGTCAATGTAAATGTTAACACTGTAAATGTTAACATGTCAGTGTGAATATTTACATTGTCAACGGGCCGGGTCAGGCCCGCCCTAGGCCGCTGGCCAATTTTATACTCTTATCAGTGTGAATGTTAACATGTCAATGTGAATATTCACATTGTCAACAACCCACGCCAGCGTGGGCGTATGGTTTCGGCGACCACGAAGCGGGCTAATTTTACACTCCTATCAATGTGAATGTTAACATGTCAGGCGGGCTTTTGGCCGCCCATGGGCCGCGGACCAATTTTATACTCTTATCAATGAAAATGTTAACATGTCAATGTGAATACTCACATTGTCAACGGGTTGGACCGGGCTCGCCCCGGGCCGCCTATGGGCCATAGGCGGGTTTCGCGCCACCACGGGACGCGGGCCAATTTTACACTCCTATTAATGTGAATATTAACATGTCAATGTAAATATTCACATTGTCAACGAGCCGGGCCCGCCTCGGCCCTACTCGAATTTTTCCAGGCACCTACGAGGATCGACATGGGCCGGGCCCCTACACATTAACGATATGAATATTCACATTGACGGTGTGAACAGTCACATCAGGGGTATTTTGGTAATTATGTCACCCATAGGACTTAATGAAACATAAGAAAATAATGTGAACTAAATGGAATAGTCAAAAAGAATATGGGTTGGATGGAATAAAGCTCTTAGAAAGTGGATTTATCAAAAAAACTCTCATAAAAATATGATCTGATCAAGTGATTATCGATATTCGATAGTGACTATTGATATTCGATCAACATGATTTTTTGTATGGATGAAATACTCAACGAACTCTACACATTGAATAGTTCAAATTATCAAAATTCGACTCGTGATGGAACCCATAAATCTAACCGTGAACTCCAATTCAATTTGAGACGATTTTTTCTTACCTGTGGTATTGATTGGTTAAATTTGGAATTGTCAAATGGGTTTTAATTTATTAATATAAGGGATAATTACATATTCATCTGCCAAATATGAAGTCTTGTGTGAATTTGTTTATCAATAGTTAATGTATAAAAAATATTTTAGTTTAATCTTAAAAAAAGTTCAAAAATCATCTTCTAAGTAAGACCTTAGCCATCTTTTATAATTCTACACATTCTTTTAAGGAAATTAATATGCCAACTCACTTTTTAGATCCATTTTTTAAACCAAATAATGTATAAGTGATATAATTGATTGATGATTAGAGAATATATGAGGAAGAGTATTATCTTTAATATGTTAATTAATTATCACATTTTTGAGCTTGAAAATTGAATCTAATTTTTTGTCTTGAATAAATACTCTTCTTTTAAAGAGTAAATGCTATTCTCACTCCCTTTTTTTTTTAGGAAGATTTGGTCAAAACCCCATCATAATAAAATTTTAATGCATTAAGGATAAGGAGAAGGGAATAAATCAAGTAAATAAATTCAGCAAGCAATCAATAATACCGAAAATAAAGAAGAAGGGAAGAAGAGCTTAAACACAAAGATTTATAGTGGTTCAGCTCACCGGCTTATGTCCACACCTTAAGGTTCCTCCTCGAGAATTCCTTCACTATGAATCAAATCGATACACCACCATAATCTCACCAAGCTTGTGGATTTTTACAGGGCTTACTTTATCCGTTGAGGACCTCTCAACTAAGTGCCTCACTTTACAAGATTTCACTCCGAATAATGGAAATAAGAACAAGAGGTACAACTGTCCTCTTTTACAAGATTTCTCTCTTAAAAAATGTATATGAAAGTGTAAGAGTAGAGAGTATTTTTGAGATGCATTCAAGAAAAAAAAAAAACTCAGATATGAAAGTGAAAGTTCAAGAGTAATATTCAGCAAAGATTAATCAGGAATGATTTGAATGCTCAAAGTTCTTCAATCCTTCAGATCTGGAGAAGTGTTGCCTTTATAGACTTTAATGTTTTCTAGCCGTTGGAGAGAAGCATGGGTTGTCTTCTAGCTGTTGGAGTAGAGCATGGGTGATGTTTTCAAGCTATCAGAGCAGAGCATGGGTGTGTATAGACTGTCAACAAGCCTTTGGAGATGGAGCCTTCTCAAAAGATGCAATGACCATTAATACAAATCTTGGTAGGTGAAGATAAGATATGTTTCCATAATGATAATAGCAAAGTTTGCTCATTATGATGACTGCAAAGTCTGCTTATAGATCAGAAAATGGCGGCTAGGTTTGAAACCTAGACTTAAGGGTATCGACCCTTGTAGATTGGGTGTCGACCCTTTGTTCTCTTTTCTTCTCTGCTTTGACTACCAGGTGTTCTTGGTGTCAACCCTCCGATGATTAGGTGTCGACACTTTGTTTGCTAGAGCACTTTTTTCTGTCTTTTGGTGTCAACCTTGTCATGTGCTTGTGTCGACCCTTAGCTCACTGAAATTTAGTATTGACCCTTTCATGTTGTGGTGTTGACCCTTTGCTGTTACTTTGACTGAGCCTTGTATACTGAAATTTGGTGTTGACCCTGGAAAGGCTTGGTATCAACCCTTAGTTGCTGCAACACTTAGGCATTATGTACTTCATTATGGTGTCGACCCTTGCTGTCTTGGTATCGACTCTTGGACCTGTTTTAAGCACAAATCAGCTTGCTTGGTTCTATTTTTTCAAAAACATTTTTCAGAAAATTCTACTTTCTTATTTTTCGTGTTTTTTTGTTTTTACTGAATTTTTTAATATTTTAAGCAATTTTTTTACTTTTTAGATACACCTAACATAAATACACCTGAAAAGTAAAAAAATTGTAAAAAAAATCTTTTAAAAATTCACTAAATACCAAAAATACAAGAATTCAATATATTTTTTGTATTTTTATGTATTTATTAATTTTTTAAAATATTTTTTCACAAATTTTTTACTTTTTAGATACATCTAAGTAAGGTGCATCTAAAAAAGTAAAAAAAAAATGTTTAAAATTTTAAAAATATTCACTAAAAATTAAAAAAAAAAAACATGAAAACCAAAAAACTCAGTTTTCAAAAAATTTAATCCAGAAAACTCAAACCAAACATATTGAATAGTATTTTGCATACATGTGCTAATTCCATGTTTTGAGGTGCCAATATTCATGAGAAAATGACAAATTTGAAGCATTCAACTATTAGAAACAATGAAGAGCAATAATAAAATTTTATTTTGAAAATTTTGAATATTTAAAATGAGTTTAAAATATTTGTTGATAATCAAAATTAATATGAATTTAAAATGTATAATCTTGGGGCTAACACACTCAGCAAGATCTATTAAATAAGATCCATGTTGACTATGAAATTCTTTTTTTTTTTTTTTTTATAAAAAATGATTACCGTTAAAATTGATATAAACAGTAACATAACATGTTACTATGTTTGACAGTGATATGTTACTCTATTTGACAGTTACTCTGTTTGATAATAACATGTTATTCCGTCTCACAGTAACATGTTACTCTATGTGATAGTAATATGTTACTCTGGCAATATTGTCCAAGAAAGAAAAAAAAAGAAAAGACATTTTACTTTGTCATCACTCACTTATGTGTTTTCTCCTTAGGGAGTTTATAAAGAAAATAATTTGGATTGTCATTTTCACAAAACAAGAATCTAATGAAGGGGTTTTGACTAAATTTTTCTTTTTTTTACCCATACTTCATTTATTGTCTTATTAAGAATTAATCAAAAGACGATTACAAAATAATCAGGAGACATGATATGAAGATAGTGTATTTTACAAGGAGAATTCTATTATACACATCTTATATCATATGCACTTTTAGTCATATCATTTTCTTCTTTAATTATGATCAAATTTCTTCTTTAGTTATGAAATTATTTTGAAATTTTAGTTATGACTTTTTTGTATTTGGTTATAATATATATATTTTTATTTTATAGTTATGACTCAAAAGATATGAAATTATGACATTTTTTCTGTAATTATAAGGTACATATGGTATACTCTCTTTAAAGGTGCGTATCATAGTCTTTTCCATTTTGACATAAATGGTTTGGCTAAAATAGTCACAAAAAGACAAAATAAGCTAAAAAACCAATAAGACAAAATGTTACATCTAAACTATAATCATTTTATTTTTTCTCTCGCATAAGTCAAAAAAGTTAAAAAAAAAACCATCACAAACGAGGGTTTTTAATACCAGGCTAAAATAGCAAAAAAAAACCGAAAAGTCAACTCACATCCCAAACGAAAGGCTAAATATTTTACAAATATATCATATAGAGAGATGTGCCAATTGAGTCGTCATATTATTACTCCTGTGGGTCACATTTCAAATACATATTTGATTATTTCAATGGTCAAGTTTGAGCTATTTAAGAATTTGATCAACCTCATCTTTCGTGGGCATTAGAAGATTGTCATCCTTAGATCATTAGAATTGGTTGGTAATCAATTGAATGGAACTCTTCCTAAAGTCTAGGTTAAAAAGAGATTTCAATTTTGTCCCTTGATTTGTTAGAACGGGTTGTGTCCGAAATAGTTTACCAATAGATTGAATTTAATTTGAATCCAAAACCCAATTGATCCAATTATTGCTGGATTAGATTCCTAGCCTTGGTTCAAATAAGTTTAATGGCGAAATTGCCACTGAACTCTGTCACCTCAGACAACAATTTTTTTTGAACATTAAAAAGGTGTTTTAACAATTTCTCAGCCATGGCCATGATGCAAAACTCGAAAAGTAGGGTTTTTCAAGAAAATCCCCACACCACACCCTCTTCAAACCTCACAAATTGAACGATACAAGATACAATTATATATAAACTCCAAGACTCCAAATAAAACCAAAATCTCACACGCACTTGGTTTGACCAGGACGCCATTGGCTCTTAGATAGCACAGAATAGCACAGAGGTTTTGACTTCTATTTCAAAAATAGCAAACACAGCATTGGATATCACTGGCACTGCCGCTTCACAACCACCACCATTGCACCACAACCTATACCAATTTCGTCCTTGTAAGGCATTGAAAAGTTGAATTTGATTGAATATATCACAACTGTCAATAATTGAACTTTGCAACCAATAGGGACAAGGCATGCATTGACTTGGAAGATCACTAAAAGTCAAAAAAATACGCCAACCGATTTCCTGACTATTCTTCCTCAGACCAATGGTTGGCTGGGGTAATTCCATAGATTGCTTATCTGATGAGATAGGAGACGAAAGAAATCACACCCTCAATTCCAAATTAATGCCAATAAATTTATAGGTATTTCAATGGAATTCAATTTCATAAAAATTTTGAAATACAAGAGTTTTAAGATTTTACTGAGCAGTTAAGAATGAATTAAAACAAGAAGATAAACAATCTTGTACTTTATATATTTGTCTCATGTTAATGATATTTTCCTATAATAATTGACTGAATTACAAGCTTGAAGTAATTTGATTCACTGAAATTAACAAGGAAGTAAAACTACTTGAAAAAATACAAAACTAGCTTAATTAAGAAGTAAAAGAACCTAATTTGGACAATAAAAAATTCTATTTTTCCAGTGTGACAAAACATATATAATTGACATGCCACATATACATACATATATATATATATATATATATAATTCAAAGACAAGAGAGTGACCACTGAAAGCATCAGTGCCATCCAAGACGTGGCTCTCATAGCAAGCAATAAGACAAAAACTTTCATAGTTTGACTTGAACCATATTCTGTGTGTATACCATCACAATAAAGCAGTTCAGTTCCTCTCTGTGTATATAAATTCCCACACAAACAGAGTGCCAGACTCTGACAGTTGAAGTTGGAGAAGAGCAGTGGCTTCATGGCTTCTTCTCTGCCAAATTGTCCGCCGTTTGAGTTCGCCGCCAAGTATTACTCCGGCACGGGGGACAGTTGTGTGAGACAGAGCAGTTTCTTTGGAGGGAAAGCAGTTTTAAATCAAGGTGTTGGGTACTCTGTTATTCTTGGATTTGGGGCCTTCTTTGCTGTCTTCACCTCCTTCCTGGTATTACCCCCTTTCTATCTCTCTACACTCTATTATTGTTCATAGGGTTCACACTTGTAATTAGTGGCAATATCGAATAAACCCACTATTTGGGGAATTGTGTCTCATAAAATTGGTGTATTGAGAAATTTTGTGGGTGTATTTAGAATTAGC
This sequence comes from Camellia lanceoleosa, assembly GCA_025200525.1. NCBI lineage: Eukaryota > Viridiplantae > Streptophyta > Magnoliopsida > Ericales > Theaceae > Camellia > Camellia lanceoleosa. The sequence continues at coordinate 117,810,761 of CM045771.1, read as the reverse complement.
CAGAATCTTGTTGAAAAGTTCTAGCCATTGGAATCCTAAAAAATCCCCTCATAAAATCATAAAATCTTCTCCTGCCTCCTGGAATTGCACTTATTTTTCACTGAAGGATAAGCTTAGTGGAAGTGTAGATGGTAATGACCAAGACCATTACATGACCTTTTACATGAATAATAATTTGAGAGTGCCCCTTCCACATAGAATCATTAACAATTATTTGAATTCCCAAACAAGTATGATCATTAACACGTAACAGCTATTTGAAACTCCAAACTAGTGTGAATCATCTTTTTGTTTCTTTACCATTAGTGCTGCTTGTTTAAATTGAAACAACAAACTATGAATTAATTTGCCAGGTTTGGCTAGAGAAGCGATATGTTGGATCGCGCCACACATCAGAATGGTTCAACACTGCAGGTAGGAATGTTAAAACAGGACTCATTGCTAGTGTGATTGTATCTCAGGTAATGCGCTCAGTTCACCCACTTCTGCAAATCTGGAATACCTTTATGTTCACCTAACAAATGGCTTCAAAATATTGATTTCTAAAGTGGACTTGGGCTGCTACAATTTTACAAAGCTCAAATGTTGCGTGGGAATATGGAGTTAGCGGCCCTTTCTGGTATGCCAGTGGGGCTACCATCCAGGCATGTCAACTCTTCTTTTTCCTCCATTGTTTTTGTTCTTAAGTTCTTTGTCTCCACAAGAAGGAAATCAGATACTTTTCAATAAATAATTTTGGTAATTCTAAATTGAACAGGTACTCTTGTTTGGCGTAATGGCGATAGAGATCAAAAGAAAGGCCCCCTATGCTCATACCGTATGTGAAATTGTGAAAGCTCGGTAAGTCACATAGTTGTCATGATTCCAATCAAAACACAGAACGTGCCATAGCTACTTTAATCATTTTATTCGTTGAAAAAATTTATTTCCTTGAATTTGATGGCTGTCTTTCCATTACTTTAGATGGGGAACCGCTGCTCATCTTGTGTTTCTCACTTTTTGCTTCTTGACAAACATCATTGTCACGGCCATGCTTCTTCTTGGTGGCTCTGCTGTCGTGAATGCACTCACTGGAGTGAACATCTACGCTGCAAGTTTTTTGATCCCACTTGGCGTAATTGTCTATACGCTTGCAGGGGGGCTAAAAGCCACCTTCTTGGCAAGCTACATACATTCAGTAATAGGTATTTTTGCTCTTTATATTGTAATCTTGTTTTCCAGTTACGTTTGGTGCTTATATGAGCTCTATTATTTTTGTCTTTGGTTTCAGTGCACGTTGTTTTAGTTGTGTTTGTGTACTTAGTTTACACATCAAGCAGTAAGCTTGGCAGCCCAAGTATCGTATACCATCGTCTGCTTGAGGTTGCAAGCAAATCAAGAGTCTGCCAAGAGCCACTCACCCATAATGGGCAGTCTTGTGGGCCAGTGAGTGGGAATTACAAGGGCTCTTACCTTACAATGTTGAGTTCTGGAGGGCTCGTCTTTGGGATAATTAACATTGTTGGCAACTTTGGTACCGTGTTTGTTGACAATGTAAGTGAGCGTTGGCCCTGTGTCTACATTCTTCAATTGCTAAGTAACAAAGAATATTTGAATGTGTAGGGATATTGGGTAAGTGCAATTGCTGCAAGGCCTTCATCAACTCATAAGGGCTATTTGTTGGGCGGGTTGGTCTGGTTTGCTGTGCCATTCTCTCTGGCAACATCACTAGGTCTAGGAGCACTAGCCCTTGATCTACCTATAACGGCAAGTGAGGCCAGTCATGGACTTGTTCCTCCTGCAACGGCTATTGCTTTGATGGGAAAAGGAGGATCTATTCTTCTACTTACTATGCTTTTTATGTGAGTTTCAAGCAATGCTACATTAACAATTTCAAAACTATAGATAACATGAATTGAGCATTATATATATAGACCATGATCTTGCTAATATCAGTGTAGTAAGACTACATTTTTAGATGAAAAAGTACATCAATACTCTTATGAAGCTTGGTAGAGCTTTTGTAAGTTTTATGTCGAAGTGTCATCCCCAATATCAGTTGAAGGCCCTCAAAACCGAATGAGTTGAGCCAATTGGTGATCTTATATTTACAATCACCATTTGAGTTCTAGCATTCCTTTTTTTTCAATTTTTATTCTTAGCAGTTTCAGAATTTTTGACATTTACATTTACTACTTTGGACAATTTTACTACTCAAATTTAATCGAGTCCCATAATTTCAAGATTTTGGACTTTTGTGGCTTCTAAAATGTGCAATACTAAACTTTCATCTTATTCAAATATCAGTTGAAGTTGAAATTTTGTTTAGCGAAGTTTTGACAGTTTAATTTTCAAATCTCCACATTCTGGCCAATTCATTCTTTCTTTGTTCAAATATGTACTAAATCTTGAAACTCCAATATTTCAGTATTCTGTTATAAACACTGAATTTTCTGGCACATGAAAAACAGGGCTGTGACGTCTGCCGGTTCATCAGAATTAATAGCAGTCTCCTCCTTATGCACTTATGACATCTACCGCACTTACATAAACCCGGATGCAACTGGAAAGCAAATCCTCAGAGTGTCAAGGGGAGTCGTCCTAGGCTTCGGATGTTTCATGGGATTTTTAGCAGTAATACTAAACAAGGCCGGAGTTTCATTAGGATGGATGTACCTCGCCATGGGAGTCTTAATTGGCTCTGCTGTTCTTCCCATAGCTTTCATGCTTCTATGGCGAAAAGCAAATGCAATCGGTGCCATCCTTGGGACGACTATTGGTTGCATTCTTGGGATTATCACTTGGTTGTCAGTTGCGAGTGTTGAGTATGGAACGGTTAATCTTGACACAACTGGAAGGAATGCACCGATGCTTGCTGGAAACCTCGTGTCTATAATGACTGGTGGAGCAATTCATGCTGTGTGTAGTTTTTTGTGGCCTCAAAACTATGATTGGGATACAACAAAGCAGATAACTATGGTTGAGAAGGAAAAGAGTGAATTGCCAGCTGAGGAGTTCAAGGAGGAAAAGCTGATAAGAGCGAAAGCGTGGATTGTGAAATGGGGTGTTGGTTTTACTGTTGTGATTGTTTTGTTGTGGCCCCTTCTTTCTCTTCCTGCAGGTATATTCAATAACCAGTGTTTGAATTTACATTTTTTATATTCACAGTTTTGTGAGATTGGATTACCAGGAGTCAGACCAAAGGCCTTAAGAATGAACAGAATGGGGCCAAGGACTTTCAGCAATTAGCTGGCAACTCATTCTGTTCTTTCTGATTCCTTGTAATCCAATCTCACAGGTAAATTCAAAATTTTGATATTCACTTTTTGCTTCAATTTCCATAATAGCACATGAGTGCTTAATCCTTCTATTTTGAAGCCACTACCAAAAATTAAAATGAAAAATTCATCACCAAGACTTGAACTGACTATAACCTCATTCCCAGCTTCTACATACAAACTTTTTGAGATTATATCAATTGAAGAAGTGTCATTTTGTGCCAATAATATGTTACATCAGTTTGATAAGCAACATGTTTTTTTTTTTTTTTTTTGTTGCTGAACAAGTAACAATTTAAATTTTCACTACATAAATGGAAATTGGAAAATGCAAGATGTGATTTGATTAAACTCTTCTTCCTTTTTTATTGTTTTGTTTTGTTGTTGGGTTATTGCAGGGCGATTCAGCGAAGGGTACTTCACATTCTGGGCAATCATAGCAATAGCATGGGGTACAATTGGATCAGCTGTAATTATAGTTTTGCCACTGACAGAAAGCTGGCAAACGATCCAAAGCATCATTCTTGGCATGTTTACAAATGACAGGCTCATGGAAAAGGTCGAAGAGTTGAATTTGAAGATGAACACGATCATGTTGGCGATACCTGAAGCAGAAAGAATTTACTTGCTTGAGAAAGGGAAGGCCAAGAAAAATGAAGCATCAGAGCCAGATGCTCACATTGTCCCTGCCTAAAACATTTCTCACTCAGCTCATCATGAATGAGTGGCACAAAATTCTGCTTGGATTTTGAAGTGATGAAATAAAAAAGGGATAAAAATTGATGATGCAAATGAGTATTGTTACAGCAATTGGATTGGTAGCAGTGTGTTTTTTGGATTTTGGTTCAGTTTTAAAAATAAAAAAAAATTAATTTGTTGTTGAGCCTTGCTTCTAATTTTTATAAATCTTGTAAAGTTTGTCGTTTACATTTTGGTGTTACCAAAATGTAAAATAGACAATTCATTTAGGAAAAATAGCCAAATTAATAAAATTTACATTCTAGACCTTAATTTGTCTAGTATTTTTCCTAAATGAATTTTACATTAATAAATTAATAAATTTTATTAATAGAATGTAAAATTTATTAATAAATACTAGCCAAATTAATAAATTCTGCATTTTGTTGTTAGTGATGACACATTGTGATATTATTGGTTATGACATTATTTTAGTTATGATTTTATTTAGTTATACATTATAGTTCATTTATTTATTTATTTATAGTTATGACTCTCATAATATTGAATTATGCTATTTGTGATAATTAAATTTACAAATAACATAACTTACCTATTGTATCATAGCATTACCCTAAAATTTACAATTTGAAACAAGATTCACTTTCATAAATGTGATAGGTTTCTTAGTAATTGATATATTATATAATAAAGAAACTTTGTAATTTATAACATGACTCTCTTTAATAATGAGATAATTGTTAGTAAATAAAAATTTTAAGATTTGTTGGGAAAGTGTCTTTTTAGTAAATTTTTTTGTTAAAATATGACCTAAAAAATAATTAAAATGTTTGGGAATAATTTTTTGACATTTTACGAAAGAAAATAAAATTGAATCTTTGACTTTTTTTTATATAATCTTTTTTTGACTTTCTTAATAACTTTTTTTAACTAAAATGTTCAATTCCCAAATAGACCCATAGTTTGTGTAATATTAAAAAGAATATGGCTAAATCAAAACGATAGCTATTTCATCGGATCAGATTTCTGTCAATTGTTTATTTTTTCACTATTCATTTTTTTTTATTATGCAAAACTGATTTGATCATATAGTTATCGATATCCGATTAACGTGATTTTTTATAGGTGTATAGTTATACACATTGAATGGTTCATATTATCAAAACGAGACCTGTAGTAAGCCCCCTACGGGCCCAATAGCACTCTCCAGTCCAATCATAGACTGGAGGGAAGCCAAACCCTTTGAAAAAATTGTAAACCAAATAAATTTTAGATTTTGAACTCCCAAAAATTGATTGAAGACTAAACCAAATAAGTAACTTTTTTATACCACTTTTTATTTATAACATGATTTGGCATATGCATAACCATTATTACAAGGGATAATTATTTATTGGTCATGTTATAAGGACCTGTGCATCCCACAAGTGTTTGTATAGATTAGAAGTCCCACATGTGTTAGTAATATTTTTTAAATTTGTCACTAAAATTGGCATTTAGTGATATTTTTCGGTAACAAACTTTTTAATTGCTACTAAAAACTAACCATTAGTGACACGTTTTTTAAAAAGCCATTAAAAATATTAAACAATAGGATTTTATGGTAACAATTAAAAGTAAATAGGACTTTTTAATACACTAAAAAATAAAAATAAAAACTTATTGATACACCATCTTTCTAATATGACGTTTCAATCAATTTCCTTTATTACAATAGGTGTCAAATGAGTCTCACTAATATTCAGTGGTTATATATGGCAACAATGATAAATCCCTTAATTTATCTCTCTTAAATTGTTTTTAATGATGTGATATTGAAGTTAGATCCTACATGATAGAATATTTGACAAATAAAAATTTGATACTTATCAAATATATCATTAAAAGTGAATTTTAAAAGTAATAAATTAAATATTTCAAGAATTTTTCTATATCATGATTACACAAGACCGGCCCGAGTAAAGGGCACCAACGCCACTTCCTTGGTCTCTGAATTAAAAACGCTTTTTTTTTTAATTAAAATTTGTAAAAAAATAAAATAAGTTAAAAATAATTAATAAAATAAAATATCACATTAAACTCATAATTATTTTATTTTTTCTCTCACAAACATCATATTTAATTATTTAAAAAAAATTCTAATAATCTTTCTAAACAAAAACATTTTAGCCTATTAAAATAATTAAAAATTAAAATAGCCTACTAAAATAGTCAACTTCCCAAACAAAGCCAAAGAAAGCCCAATTGCTCGAGTGAGCTTGCATATAATTTTTTTTTTTTTTGGTGTGTTCGTGTAAAATTATATAATGAACATTGATCAATACCAGTCTTGTTTGAGAAGTTGGCTATTTTAATTAGTTAGTTAGTTTTTTAATTATTTTAGTCTGACTAAAAAAATTATATTTCGCATGTTAATTAGATTTTTTTTTTTTTTCTAGTTGATTTGATGGTTGTAAGAGAAAAAATAAAATAATTATGAATTGGTTGTGGCATTTTGTACTATTTTAATCTATTTTATTTTTTAGTGAGCTATTTTAACTATCAAAAAAAAAAAAAAAGAGTAAAATGCGAGATTTACCACATCAATAGTAGAGTCTGGATCAGCAAAGAAGCATGTCAATTTTCCTTTGCCATATCAAACTGCTAAGGGATTGTTTTGAATAATCTAAATAAGTATATTTTTTTTATCTTTTTATAAAAAAATAAAATAAATACACTTATTTAGTTATGCCATATAATACCTAAGCTATCAATCAATTTGTATAAAAAATAAAAAATAAAAAGTCAATTTATAGACTACATACCCCTTTCTCTTTCACTCACTTTAAATGAGAAAAAAACTAGAGCTCTACACCACCTAACCCACTATTAAATAATGTTTTAAGAATCAGTCGGAATTGGCTGGTCGATTGAATATTGAACCGAAAATTGGTTTTAAAAAAATAAACTGTCATTAATTGTCCCAAACAATCCTAGTTAAAAGGACAATTTTGTACTTTTACCTTACACCTTCAACCCAACCGGGGAAGGTCTCTTTGAAAGTGCTACTATATATATAAGACGCGCTTACCTATGAAGTTTTTATTTGCATTTCAAAAAATTGATTGGACATCTTATTATTTTGAGCATCTTAATAATTTAAAATTTTATTTATTTGTTTAGATTCAAGTAATATTTATCATAATCCTAAAAATTTTAAAAGTCCATACAAATGTACTTTGTACACCCCATTATTCATGAACAGAGGAACAAAATAAAATCACATTTTGGATTTCTAGAACTTTAAGCGATGAATAGAGATTTTGAGTTTATCCAAGATGAAGAGGCATTCCGAAACAAAGATTTCTCACTTAGTGAATCAAAATATATTTGTCCGGATACTTAATTCCGAACTTATAAAGTTTGTTCGGATATTCAGTATTGAACACAAAAAAATTGATTCCAGTTGTGTCGAACAAAATATATAGAACATATGAAGTTTGTTCAAATACTCAATGCCAAACACAAGAAGATTGATTCTAATTATTTTATATGGATATTCAGTATTGAACAAAATATATTTGCCCGGATACTTAATTCCGAAGTTATGAAATTTGTTCGGATACTCACTTCCGAATCAATTCAAAAAACCAACCTACGAAAAACGATGAACAACAATTAAAAACTTACTTTCTTTATAGAAAATTGTTTGGAAACGTCTTCTTTATTGTCCATTGTTGATTTCAATATGAAATAGAATGCAATAATGATGGATTAAAGCAAATAGGGTTGGGATAGGTTTAGGGTTGGGTATGAAGATGCAAAGTGATGAAAGTAGAAAGAGAAGAGGGAAAAAAAATATTAGGATTGATGATGAATGGAGTGTCCAAAATACTTTTATGTATATTTTTTCCAAAGTCAAGTACTTTTTTGTTATTTTAAATAGGGACTAAATATTTTTAAAAAAATCATTAAATTGGGTTGCACAACCTATTTTTTGGGGTGCAAATAGAAGCTCTTGCTTACCTGCTTGAGGCTTGTATATATATTTTTTTCGATTTTACCCTTTCGTTTAGAATTATTTACTATTAAAGGCTTGCAATTTAATTTTTCCATTTTGCCCTTCTATTTTGTATTATTTACCAATATTGGTGGTACTAATTTGGATGAAAGTTTTTCCACAATTATGTAAAGATTCTTAGTCAATTATGAAACATAAATATTTTGGTTTTGGATAAATTAGAGTGCTGCTATTAGCACCCCATGAATTATTTTGGACTCCTCAATTTTTAACTCTTTTTTTATTATAATAATAACTTCAAATAAAATTACTAAAAAGGACATCATTAATTTTGGGACACTTGATCTCACAATTAAACTCACACACCATTACATCATGAATTAAGGTTTATGAGAGCACTCACATCCATCACCACCCATCCATTTTCCCAAATCTCACCTTCAAAACTTATCCACCCTCAAAACTTTGAAAACCCTTTGGCGGCAATATTTCGGCAATAACAGTAGCAACCATTTGATTACCCACACTTTTCCGACAATGATAATGAGTGAAAGTTTTTTCGGCAACCACAACTCTATGAGACGAGAGGAGTACAACAATAAAAGTTTAGAGGAAGTTCATAGCTTTGATAGTGTTCTTAGCTTAGAGGAGATTAGCCTTGTAAGAGTAAGTTTCTTAAAAAAAAAATAGCAAAATTAATAAAATTTGTTCGTCATTTTTTCGGGACTGAACTCCCGAACATATGACCGAAATTTTAGAACACAGGCCTGAATATTGTTTATTTGTTCAGGAACCAAACATTAATCACCAAAGAAAATGATGAGGCCACACACACACACACACACAGAAAGAACATAGATAGTAATCACACTTGGCTCTTCTTCTTCTTTGTGGGTTTTGTTACGGCTTTTTGGAAGAGAGTTTTTTTTTGGGTGTGAGGGGTGTGCATTCAATTGAATATGTGGAATGTTTTCACAAGGATAATTTTAGTATTATTTGGCGCCGGGGGGGGGGAGGGGGAAGAAATTTTAAGAGCTTCAAAATTTATAAGTGAGGATTCAAAGAAATAGGAGGTCCAAAATAATAGATGGGATGCTAATAGCACCACTCATAAATTATAAATACACTGTTGAGGTTTTTTTTTTCCTCCTTATTTTCCCCTTTTATTTGGTATAATTTATTAATGGTAACTTATAATTTAACTTTCCCATTTTAACCTTTTCTTTGATAATATTTACCAATGTTGGTTGTACTAGTTTGAGGAAGGATTTTTCGTAATAATGCAAAAGATTCTTGGTTAGTTATGACACATAAATTTTTTAATTTTGGGTGAATTACGAATAAACTACTGAGGTTTGTTTAAAATATGAAATCCCCTACAATACTATAAATTACAACTATTCCTTATTAGAATTTTTAATTTAACATAATAAATAGAAAAAAAAAAACTGTAAAAAAAATAATTTTGAATAAAATATGAAAAATATATTAAAACAAATGAAAATTCATCTAAAAATAATTTTTAAAAAATCAAAAAAAACAAAATAATTTGTTATAAGATTTTCATTTTGGAAATATAAATTTATCACAAGAATAGCCCGTGTCTTGCACGGGTCCAAAAATATTTTGTTACAAATGAAACCAAATCAAAGTTTAACGGTGATACCATATGATTATTGGCATGTAATATCACCATTCGATTATTCCATTCTAATAAAAAATAGGGGATTTTTTTTAAAGTCCCTAGTATTAAGATTTTATAGCATAAAGGACACCTAATATTTTCATAATGTCTAAGGTCCCTCAACATCGATCCAGAGAAAATTCAACCCAGAGAATTTCTCTGGACTTCCCAGAGATTTTCTCTCCAGAGAAATTTTGGGAATTTCTTTGGACCTCCTAGAGATTTTCTCTCCAGAGAAATTCTAGAAATTTCTTTACACTTCCTAGAGAATTTCTGTGGACCTCCTAGAGATTTTCTCTGTGTTTTGATCAAATCAAAGAAAATTGTGTTTTGACTCAACAAGAGAAAATTGATAAAAAAAAAAAAAAAAGGAACCTCTGTAACAACCCGAAAATTTAAGTTATCCCTTAAATTTTATACTAGTATTATGGTTGTATGTGATAATTTATTAAATAAATAATAATAAATACAAAATCTAATTTTGCATTGGATTATCAAATATATGATTAATTAGGGATTATTATTTGGGCCAAATTAATAGAAATATGGAATTATAATACTAGTTGGGCCAAAAATAATGGAAGTCAGAAGAGTCTTTAGTAGTGGGAAGAAAGAGTGAGGTATTAAAATTAAGGTAAGTTATGTTATACCTTGAGTTACCATAATATATTTTATGTATGTTTTGACTTACCATATTTATTTTATACAAGTAATGTTTTATAAATTATTATAAACTATATTAATATTTCAATTACGTAGATTAATTTTTAAACTCTATTTGTTAAAATGAAACCCATGGAAATGTTTGTTTAACTTCTAAAAAATATTTGACTATAACTTTATAAACAATTATATTTGTAAGTACCACCACGGGAGCCTCACGCCTTGGGGAACTTAAATAACCATTGGCCTCTGTTTGGTCACTTTGTGGCTCTATATTGTCATGGATCTATTAACCTCTGTTCTGTGCAGAGATAAGTGCTACACTATTGTGGAAGCCACCTCTATAATCCGTATGAGCCACCTCTTGAATTTGTACCTCTGTTCTGACTGTTACTCCTGTGACTTCTGTTCTGTTATGTTTGGTACCGTGGTTATGATTATTTATTTACATAATCTCAGTTTTGCTACTTAAATGATTATTTGCTCAGACTAAGTTATCTTAAATATTTTAGTTACATAACTATCCATGGTTATTTTGTGTCTCTTATACTCTTGGTATAATATTTTTCACTCTGCCATGTGCTTATAGCTATTTACCAATTTTTAGGAAATAATGCAATTCAGAAATAGTTTTTGAAAAGTCTTAGACGCGGGACTGCAAAATAGACACATACAACATTTTTATGATATTTTTTATATGTAAATATTAGCTTTTTTGGTCAATAAATTTTGTAATAAAAATAGAAGCTCCAATGATTATTTTGGTACCCTCACTTAAATATTATTTCCGCTTGCGCTTATTAATTTGTTTAAGAATTGGCCAAAGGTAACCTCAGTTATTGGCTATCACGATGTTTAACCCTTGGGTATGGGGAGCGGGTTGTGACAACCTCAAGATCAATATATACCCAATCATTATCAAAGCAGAGAAAATCCATTCAAAATCACATTTTTTATTTTTTTTTCCCCTTCCAATATTTGAGCAAGTAAACAAATTAATAGAGAAACTAAAGCAACCAAATATCAAAAAGGAACCAACACATCCCTGAGTTTTCTAGAAAAAAATTACAGTGAACAGCAAGAGAAAATTCACATAGTGGCCAAAATCCAGAGAAATTTACGTAGTGGCTAAATCTAGAGAAAATTCACACAGTGACTAAAATCCAGAGAAAAATTCACACAGTAACTAAATCCAGAGAAAATTCACATATAATCTGCATAAACCCTAGAGTTTTTGAGTGAACAATCACCACTCTCATCATCTCCAAACCCTCTATCTTTTCTAGAAAAAAATTCACAGTGAACAACTAGAGAAAATTCACACAGTGGCCAAAATCTAAAGAAAATTCGCACAGCGACTAAATCCAGAGAAAATTCACATATAATCTGCATAAACTCCAGAGTCTTTGAGTGAACAATCACCACTCTCATCATCTCTGAATTTGAACAAAATTGTTAATTTTTGAAACTCCAACTTGAACAAAATTGTTAATTTTTAAAACAAGACTTCACAAATACAAAGAAATTCACTGTTCTCTATTTCAAATCAACTCAATAGCACGAGAATTAACACTCCATGTAATACAAACACAAACAAAAATGAAGAGTAAAAATCTGAATCACATCGAATTGGCGGTGATAAATAGCGAGGGAGGTACAAAGAGCAATTTCTCTCCCTTCCTAATATTCTTCAGGACAACAAGCCCTTTCTCTCCTACTTCCACTCTCTTTATTGCCATTTTCTGTGGAGGAAGACCCAACTCCGACATCCATTTCTGCAACGCTGTCATGTTCTGCCTCATCACAGTAGATATCCGATGTTTCTCTCACTCATCGCTCGTCTCTCTCACTCTTTGAGTGGATTCGTCCACTCTGCCTGCGTCCACACAACCTCTTCCATCTTCTCACCCCATTCCCTCAGATCTGAAGGAAGTCAAGTTAAGTTTTCCAGCCATAATGCTAGTGTTGCAAGTACTCTGAAATAGGCAAAATATTATAACTTTACACGGCATGCATTAGTATGTCGTGAAAACGTTTATTAAAAAAAAATTCAATTCGATTTTTTTTTTATTATTTAAAAAAGCTAACAATTTCAAACCAAGCTTCTCACCTTACATTTTCCTAGTTGAGGACAGCATAAAAAATAATTTATACATTATTTTATAATTTAGTGTCTCCTTTAAGGGATAATTGCACCCAGTGGAATTTTGAGAAAAAAAATTACATATTCATAAAAAAGTTTATAATTTTAATAATTAATATTTCTATGGCTTCTCATTAATTTGTAATTACTTTTTTTTAAATTACCTTGTTTTGATATTTTTCCTTCTTTTAATAATTTATTTATTTTTTACTTTTTAGATGTGCCTAATCTAAATACAACTAAAAAATAAAATATTTCTAAAAAAATATAATATATATGAAATGTATTAAATTATATATATATATATATATTTTTTTTAATTTAGTGATTTTTAAAAAAATTAAAAAATATTTTTCTTTTAAGTATATGTAAATTATTTGAATTTAAAAAGTAAAAAAAAAAAGGAAAAATTAGTCTAAGGTCCCTCTCCCACTTTTAATAATGGAAGAGATCCACAATGTTATTTTATGATGTCTAAGGTCCTTCAACCCCAAACTCATATATCACAGAGAAATTTAAGAAGAATCAAAAGGGCTTCAAAAACTGAGTTTGGTCTCTCTCTTCTCACTCTTTGCTCTCTACTCTCTCTCTCTCTCCTACATCAAACCAGTGCTTCGTCTATCTCCACCGCTGCCGAGGATCACCATCGTTTGCACACCGCCCATCGCAGCAACTCCGAACACACTGATACCGCGACCCAAGTCATTGTTGGCTTACACCGACACCATACCAGCTTGCCAATCAGCACCGTCTTCGCCGACCTACTCGCCGACATCGTGACAATTCAGCGGCGCATCCTTCTAACCTCATCAATTCGCTCATGACTGTTAGTACATTGCGCTGTTGACCTACTCCAGCTGCTGCTGTGCTGCGGTTTAGCTCGCGTGCGCCTCTTAGTTTACATTGCTTCACCAATTTCAGCTCAATCGCGGTCATCCACGTCGACCTCAAACCATACCAGTGCTCACTGGTGATGCGCGGCAATCAATGCTACTTCAGATTCGGATGGTGGAAAAGAAAGCAAGAGGGTGTTGGTGGTGAAGTTGAGAGCTGATGAGGAAGGGTTTTGAAATTGGCCATCTAATGTCAAAGAAGATTGCGCATTTGGTATATACATAGGCAAAGCCTGAAGCATATACTGGACACGCATGGCACTTAAATTTACCGCTAAATCCATTTGCATTGCCAATATTCTCGTACAACTGACCAAATGAATATTGGAGCAGGGTGAGTGTGTGTTGGTGGTGGCAAAATGAGCAAAAACTTGCATTCAAGACAGATATAGACAATAGAATCATCATCCTCAAAGTGAAGCTGGTTTATTTGAAGTCAGAGAAATTTCCTAGGTCAATGTACAATCACCAAGGTTTGTTCATAAAAATGTAACTCTGTTACAAATAGAGGGAATTTCTCTGGTTTCAATCCAAAGAATTTATCTGATCTGTCTGGTTTGGAGAGAATTTCTCTAGTTTTGGACCAGAGAAATTTGTGGGTTTGTTAGTAAAGATTGTATTGTTGGCTTACATATTACACAAAGAAATTTGTGAAGTCAGAGAAATTTCTTTAGGTCAACTACAACAGAGGCGTTGGTGAAGTTGGTATTGATGGAGAGATTTGTTGATGGAGTTTAAGGTGTCTTGTTTGAAGACATTTGATGTTAGAAATTTTGATAAGGTTTGAATTCATTTTGAGTTTTTAGATTATGGATTTGGTTACTTGAAATTGTGGATTGAAATTGAATGTGTGATTTGATCATAGTGGGAGAATGTGATTTGGCCAGAGAAAATCAACAAATTTCTCTGGCCATCACACAGAGAAAATTAACAGACACAATTTTCTCTGGTTTGGTTAAAACATAGAGAAAATTATGAGTAAATCAGAGAATATTAGTCAAATACACAGAGAAAATTGTGAACAAATCATAGAGTTATTTGTGAGCAAATTAGAGAAAATTCAACCCTAGAGAAATTTCAAAACATAGAAAATCAAAAAAATTGAACAAACGAGAGAAATTTCAAATTTCTCTGGTTTGAAATTTCTTTGGATGGAAATTTCTCTGGATCAATTTGAGGGACCTTAGACATTATGAAAATATTGAATGTCCTTTATGCTATAAAATCTTAATATCAGGGACCCTAAAAAAAATCCCAAAAAAAAAATTTATTTAAAATATTTTAAAACTTACTCAATTAAATTGAAAACCATTGCCCCGTTACTCTCTCACTCGCTCTCTGGGTCTCCATCTCTCTCTCTCTCTCTCAACCCTCTCTAAACCCTAATCTCTCTCAACCGATCGAATCAATCTCAGAGCGATTGGTGATTCATCTCAGATCCAACCTCAGAGCGATTGGCAATTTCGATTTTGAGATTTCGAAGCTCCACCGCCTCCACCATCTGCACCGGCAATGGGAGCGAGCACCATCGTCTACTAAGGTGAGCACTACCGTCTCTCTCTCTCTCGGTTTTGTATTCTCTTTCTCTCTCTCTCTCAAGCTCTTCCTTCCTGTCGAGTTTGGTCAGATAACGAAACTAGTGCATTTTATTTAAGAATTTTGTTATTCGTGCAATTTGCTGTATAATAATTTTTGGATGGAATCTCAATTAAATTCCACTCCAGTTTTCCTATTTTATGTTCATGCTTCTTGATGGAATCTCAATTAATAGTATTTTGTGTGTAGAGGATTACTATTTGTGACTAGATATTAAGAAAATGATATTCATCAATTCTGTTTGGCGTTCACTTCAATGTAATTGTAATTTAAAGCTTCAATTTGCTGCTCTCTCTCTTTCTGTGCCCATTTGGCGTTGTCTATTGCGTCCAAGTCACAGCAACCTCTTGATTTGCCTTTCGGTCTAGTTAGTTAATTATCTGATGAAATTCCTGAAATTCTGCTAAGTAGAGGACTAGTCCTGAAATTCCAAGAATTTTGCAGAGGTTCACAGAAAAATTATCTGATGAAAATCTGCAGAACTTGATAGAAGTTGTTGAAGAGTTCATGGTGAGGATGGTGGTAACAATATGTTGAAGAACTAGGTGGGAATGTGATAGAATCAATCCGTAAGGACTTGTATATGTCTTGACTTTGTTGTGAAGAATCATTGTACACAGATTTATTGTAAAGAAAATTAATGTAATTTCTTGAAAATTATTGGACTGACTATAATAAATTCATTAATATAAGTTTGCAAATTAGGGGATGAAGTGTGTGCTTGAAGTACTAGTTACTCTTATAATTGCTATCTATTAGTTAATAAGAAGGTCAAACATGAACAAGTCTGTCTCAATAAGCATCAATGCATCATGTGATAAATTATTTATTAAGCTAATAATCCACTCCTACTCAATTTTATTAAATTATTATGAACCAAAAAGTCATACAAAGTCTGCTCATGTCACCCTTTGCTTGTAAGAATTTTCTATGAGCACATGAAATCTTATAATTACATAGATGAGGCAGTCCATGGCGGCGGGAGTGGTGCCAAGGAGCTGTAGTGTTGGGATGGGGAGGATTGATGAAGAGAGGCCTTGTGAGTTTGGGGATAACAATTACAACGGTGTTAATGTTAGGAAGGAGTTGTTGGTGTATCCTAGAAGCAGAAGTTATGTTGTCACAAAGACAAATGCTGTTGCCTTTTGATCCTTTTCTTTTCTCTCTGCCATTTTTCCTTTTTCCCTTTTCTCAATTTAATTTTTTTTGTTTAAAAAAAAAAACTTAGAATTTTAACATTTCAAATTTTGAGTATTTTTTTAAATATTTTTTTTGGGAATGTAGGATATAAATATAGGGGGATTGAATAAATCTCCTTTTCTTTACCTGATTGTTTGTTTGTTTTATATATCTATGAAAGCTGGTTGTTGTTAATACAAGTGAAGTGGGATCCTAGCTCCGCCATACCTGGTGTATTCTTGCTTAGGTTTTCAATGTTGGTCTTCTGAATTCAATACTGTTGGGTATACCTCCTTATTGGAGTGTGGGACCCAATGGGTTTTGAAAAAGAGTTTTAATTTGGCTTGATTTAGTATAATATATTTTTATATATTATATTTGTGGAGGCCCAATTCAATCTGGATACAATTAGGGTTTGATTACAAAACCCAAGATTTAATAATATATATATATATATTATGTTCATCGGTGGCATCAGTGAGCAGCAGCAAATTTGTTTTGTGAAAACAGTGCTTCGGGTGTAACTTTTCCAGGAAAAGATTGGCTGATGCTTTGGATTTCGGCAATATTTGTGTGGATTGATTTGGGTTAATTATTTTGGGTCTTCTTCAACTTTGGTTCTGAAGATTTTGGTTCATCTATTTGGTGAGGTCTTTCCTCTTGTTTATTTGTGATTATTTTGGAATTCACCTAAGGGTGGTTTTGTGAGACCATTCGTGTCTCGTTTGTAATCGTTTGAAACTTATTTGGTTGATAGTGGAATCGGATTTCGATCCCGTGGATGTACCTCACATTGAGGGAACCACGTAAAAATTCTTGTGTTGCCTTTGATTTAATTTTTCCGTATTAGTTTTTTATTCCCATTGATTGATTTACTTGTGGGGAATCATCGATTTTCCCTAACAACTGGTATCAGAGCTTACGGTTTATTGGGGTTTATTTATTTGTGTAAATCAATGGAGGGGAATGCGGGTCGTATGTCTAGCTTCAATGGAAGCAATTGGGTAACTTGGAAAACTAAAATGGAGGACTTATTATTTTGTAAAGACTTGTATGGACCCATTGAGGGTGATAGTGGCAGACTTGCTGATATGAAAGATGATGAGTGGAAGAGGCTTAATCGAAAAACCGTTGGTGTTATCCGTCAATGGATTGATGACAGTGTGTTTCATCATGTTGCCACTGAGACTTCGGCACATGATTTATGGAAAAAATTAGAGTCTTTATGATAGAAAATCAGCCACAAATAAAGCTTTTCTGTTTTGTAAGTTGGTTAATTTAAAATATAAAGAGGGCAGCCCTATTCCGGAACATCTGAATGAAATAAAGAGTATCGTTAACCAACTTGCTTCTATGAAAATTATTTTTGATGATGAGTTGCAAGCTTTGATGCTACTTAGTTCCTTACCCGAAAGTTGGGAGACTTTGGTTGTGACAGTTAGTAATTCGGCGCCCGATGGAGTTGTCACTATGGGTCAAGTCACTAGTAGCTTGTTGAATGAAGAAACTAGAAGAAAATCAGCCGGTACCTCTCATTCGGAAGCATTTGTTGTGAGAGGCTGAAGTAAAACAAGGGGGAGGAGTAAGACTCCTCATGGTCGTGATCAAAGCCGTGACAAGTCAAGAGATAGTTCTTTTTCAAAGAAAGACGTTGAGTGTTATTATTGCCATGAGAAAGGGCACATGAAGCGGGAATGCTGAAAGCTCAAGAATAAGGAGAAAAGGCGTGACAAAAGTGTGGATAAGAAGCAAGAAGACACAATGGCAGTTACTACCGATGATCTCATGGTCGTTTGTAAAGATGATTGTATCAATTTTGTGGGCCAAGAGAGCAGTTGGGTGATTGATTCTGGTGCTTCTTTTCATGTGACTTCTCGAGTTGATTTCTTCACTACCTACACTGCAGGAGATTATGGTTTTGTTCGAATGGGTAATGAAGGTTTGTCCAAGATTATCGGCATGGGTGATGTTTGCTTGGAAACAAATTTAGGCTGCAAGTTGTTACTTAAAGATGTGAGGCATGTTCCCCACATTCGTCTTAATTTGATCTCTACTGGGAAGCTAAATGATGAAGGCTTCAACAACAAATTTGGTGATGGAATATGGAAGCTCACAAAAGGTTCTTTGGTGGTGGCTAAGTGCAAGAAGACTCATACACTTTATTCGATGCAAGGAAAAATTTGTAAAGGTGTTGTCAATGCACTTGAAGATGATACTTCTACTGAATTGTGGCACAGGCGACTTGGGCACATGAGTGAAAAGGGGCTACAAGTTTTGTTCAAGAAAGAGCTTCTACCCGGTTTGAAAGGTACACATCTTAAAACTTGTGTTCATTGTTTGGCGGGTAAACAACATAGAGTTTCTTTTCATAAAAATGTTGCTTCTAGAAAAGAGAAGGTTTTGGAGTTGATTCATTCGGATGTTTGTGGTCCTTTAAAAGTTAGAACACATAGTGGTGCACTTTATTTTGTTACTTTCATTGATGATTATTCAAGGAAAGTTTGGGCTTATCTACTAAAAACTAAAGATCAAGTTCTAGAAGTATTTAAGCATTTTCAGGCCATGGTTGAAAGAGAAACAGGGAAGAAATTGAAGTGCATCCGAACAGACAATGGTGGTGAATACATTGGGCCATTTGATGAGTATTGTCGCAGCCAAGGTATTCGGCATCAAAAGACAATTAAGAAGACTTCTCAACAAAACGGCGTTGCCGAGAGAATGAACCGCACCATTGTAGAAAGAACAAGGTGTTTGCTTTCACAAGCTAAATTGCCAAGATCCTTTTGGGGTGAGGTAATGAGTACAGCGGTTGACGTGATCAATTTGTCTCATTGCTATCCTTTGAATGGTGATGTTCCTGAAAGAGTTTGGACTGGCAAAGATGTATCTTATGAGCACTTGAGAGTGTTTGGTTGCCGAGCTTTTGTTCACATTCCAAAGGATGAAAGGTCTAAGCTTGATAGTAAGTCAAGACAATGTATTTTTCTTGGCTATAGGCGTGATGAGTTCGGGTATAGATTATGGGATCCGGTCGACAAGAAAGTCATTCAAAGCCGTGATGTTGTGTTTCTTGAAGACCAAACAATTGAAGACTTTGGTAAAGGTGATCAACCAGAGTCAAAAACTAGTGATACATCTCCTTCATCTTCAGTTGATGATGAAAATGGGGGAGATGTGCAGCCACCTATTGAAGATGTGGAGGATGATGCTAATCCTAATGAAGTTGAGCCAGAAATTGAGGAAGAGCATCCAACTTAAGTACCGTCACCACAACTTGAGTTGAGGAAATCTACAAGGGACCAACAACCTTCAAGAAAGTATCCTCCCATGATTTCTGATCAAGGGGAGCCGGAGAGCTACCAAGAAGCAATTGAGCATGCAAAGAAAGATGATTGGAAAAAGGCTATGGAAGAGGAGATGAATTCCTTACTTGAAAATCACACTTATGATTTAGTGAAGTTGCCTAAAGGGAGGAACATTCTGAAAAATAAGTGGGTTTTCAAATTGAAGAATGATAGGAAGAATCTGAGGTACAAAGCATGTCTTGTAGTGAAAGGCTTTGGGCAAAAGAAACTGTAGCACGTCCGCGGGGGACCTCGGCTACAGTTCGGACTCGATTGGTGTCGCGGTTCTAAATCTGAACCAAAGAGTCCAAATCCGGCAAATCGTTTGAGAAAACAAAATTTTGAAAAGTAGTGCCAAACATGGACTGCTTTGCCAGATTACAGAGTCGCCACCTAAATATTTTTTAATTGGGAAATTTAGGAAACCCTGACTCAGTGCCGAAGGCCACATGTCCGTCATCACCAAAGTGGTCTTGGCTCGGGAGCTTGGGTACGATCGGGGAAGGTCAGCTATGAGCACCTTTCGCAAGACCGGCCTCTACTAACCGTGATATCCGATTTTGAAAACATTACATGCTCTTATTCCAATTATTAGCCTAGAATTACTATGTTATGCGCACAGCAAACAAGTATAGACTAGATTGCCTAATTTGGGAATAAACATTGCATATCCGTTTTGTCTCGAAAAACGTGTTAGATTTTGCTACTCGCAAGTAGGCTAAAAAAATACGGATTTCAATGAGTTGTTCCAACTCAAGCAACCCAACCTCCACCCACAGGCATTCAAACAGTTTATCATGTAAGCACTTAGCCGCATGGCAAGCATACTGTCATGGTAAACATTCACACGCATGCGATATGCTAAAGCCATAAAAACTTACATCAGACTCGTGCCAAAACAAGAAACTAGTTAGCAAACATGCATGACCTAGTTCATGTTAAGTGGCTAATGCATCACACGCAGAGATGTAATCTAGAGTAGGCTCGCTAACCCTAAACATGGCACATGAGATGCAACAACTATCACGTACTCAATTTGGAATTGAAAGTACGATGCGGTTTATGATGTACCGAGCAGTGCATGTAAACAATGCATGAATGCACACGCATTGCATAAGGTATGCTAAAATAGACATGCCCTAATCTACCATCGGCGGTAAATAAAAGGGAAGAAAGAAATGGGGATTGGAAGACATACACCCACTCACGCACACTTATTACAAATTTGCCCTCGCTCGGAGGGACCAAAAGAATATACAAATTGACTACATAAGCTAATTAAATATTACAAATTCACTAAATTAATTAAACAAATTAATTAATCTAGTTAAACAGTAAATCGCCTCGGGATGAGGGCCCAAGGCCGGCCGTGCAAGTGTGCCTCTGTTTCCCCTGCTATCCTCCTCTAAAAATTACCAAAATCCCAGGAGTGCCTCTCAGAGCACTGGAGAGCACCACCGGCTGGGGCAGAGCACCACCGGCTGAAGGAAGAGGCCACCGGCACTGAATTCACTCATGATTGATTGGGTCGGCACTAAATTCTGCAGAACACCGCAACTCGAGAGGAAACAACATGCAAGGCAATGCAATTCAAGCCATTTATGCACCAAACACACTCCCTATCGTGTTATTGACTCAAGGGCATGTGCCTCGGTTGGACCACCAATCGCGATTTTCATGCATGATGGCCCTAAGAACCAAGAATGCAACTTCACTTTCAAATGCATGCAAAACACATAGGCACAAAAGGGGGCCAAACCTCTATCAAGCTCACTTCAAGAGGCTTGGTATGCATGTCAATGTGGTGCAATCCTAAGCATGTTATCTAGGATGCAAGATGGACAATGTGATACACTTATGCAAACATGCAAACAAGCACACAAGTCAAGCATGCAAGCCACATGAGGGATGGATTTATACATGATCTAGGCAACTCAAATAGGCCTAAAGTCAGTGGCCAAAATGCCTACAATTGGGGACTAAACGCACACACACACATGTACATGTTAAGGTACCGAACCCAAGACATAGACAAGCTACGTTCAAGCACACTTGAGACGACTCAAACATGGACTATTAGCATGCAACTTAGGCTCTCAAATTATTTCACACATGATGCCAAATCATGCACCAAATCAAATCAAACAAAGCATGCGAGTAGCCTAGGCTTAAGGCAAGCTAATAGGGCATTAAACCGCACTTTGCACAAGCATACATGGCATGCACTAATCGACCTAAAACAGGTTTCTAGCATGTCAAAGCAAAGCTAAATGGCTACTTAGACGGCATCCAAGAGTCATTAAATCAAAGGCATGCATTGAAACCAAAACGAAGGGGCATACAACACATGATCCTAAAGCATTAACAAGACCATTAAGGCAAGGATACAAGCACATTATAAGGTCTGAAATAGCATGTAAGAGGGTTCCAAACCCTTGAAGACATGGAGGCAATGCATCCTACACATGCACCTACTTGAAGCATACAAGCTACAATGCAAAGGGACTATACAAAGCATGTCAAGATTGACTCAAACGAACATGGACAGAGCTAAACCATGGCAAAATAAGCGTACAAGCTTCACAAACACAAGTCTAAAACATGCTAGAAATAGGGGCACACTTCCTAGACATGTTAAGGCAATAAGAGGCATTACAAGGCGACTATACTAAGCATGCATAGGAGACCAAAACCAACTTGAAAACATGTTATATCATGGTAATATAAGCATGGAAAACAAGCCAAACATGCTCAATACACACTCAAGCATGAAACTCCATAAGGAAGCAAAACTTGCCCTTTTCAAGGACATCAAGGAGAGGGGGGGTGGCCCTCTCCTTCTTGAGACTCTAAGGCATGCTCTTCACCACTGAAATCCCTCAAGATTTCAGTGGTGAAGAGATCCTAGGACCAAAGTCTCGGATCTCTCACAAAATAGCACAAAAAGTGCCCTTTTCAAGGCTTAAGGGTAGTCAAACTCACCCAAACCACAAAGCACTCTTAATGAACAATGAAGAGGGCCTAAAAACAGAACTTTTATGTGTTATAGACTAAGCACAAAAACTGTTTTAAACTAGACAAAAATGGAATGCAAAAATGGGGTAAATAAAGTTAGTTTCTTACCCTTGATGACTATCTTCACAAAAGTTGTTGTTGTTGCTTCCTTGAGCTCCAATCCAACCAAAAACACCAAGAACCAACCCTTAGAACCTCAGTTGCTTAGAGAAGGTGAAACACTAGGTGCTTGTGTACAATAGTGTGAACTAAAGCACCTAGTGTACAAAATGAGAGGTAAGAAGAGAGATACAATAGATACAAAGATCAAACCCTAAACCAGAGGTTCGTCTCTCTTTTTCCTTTCTAACCCTCAAATTTTGCTAACCCTTGAGCCAAGAGAAGAGCCTTCTCTTTATAGGCAACAAAGACTTACAAACTAAGTCATTCAAGGGTTCATCCCTCCATACACGTGTATGGAGGGGAAACAAGAGCTAAAAAAATATCTCGTAAAGCAATTTGGGCAAAATGGTCATTTTGCCAAAAAGAGTGCCGACCGGCACCAAAGAGTGCCGACCGGCACAATATAGTGCCGGTGGCGACTACAGCCAGCCGGTGGCCTCTAGCCACAGCCGGTGGTGTGTGGGGATGCCTCAAAAAGTATTCCCTACCCCTCCAAGGCAAAACACAAGCGTTTGGTGCAAAACCAAACACAAACGGTCGAGTTCAGAGATCCTGAGGCAAGGCGCGCGCAGCCGAGAACTCCGGGAACTCCAAACGAACACAAACATAGATAATCACCGAGTGTTCCAACGGTGACGTCCGAGTCTTGAGGACGGTCAAAAATGGGGTGTCTACAGAAAGGCATTGACTTTGATGAGATATTCTCGCCGGTTGTGAAGATGTCTTCTATTCGGGTTGTACTTGGCATGGCTGCAAGTATGAACCTTGAAGTTGAGCAACTTGATGTGAAGACCGCATTTCTTCATGGTGATCTTGAAGAAGAAATTTACATGGAGCAACCGGAAGGTTTTGTAGAGAAAGGGAAAGAGAAATTTGTTTGCAAATTGAAGAAAAGCTTGTATGGTCTCAAGCAAGCTCCATGGCAATGGTACAAAAAATTTGACTCTTTCATGATGAATAATGGTTTTTCTAAAACCACTTCGGACCATTGTGTGTTTGTGAAAAATTTTCCGGATGGCAAATTTATTATTCATTTGCTTTATGTTGATGACATGTTAATTGTGGGTCAAGATTCTACCATGATTAACAAGTTGAAATTAGAGTTGAGTAAATCTTTTGCTATGAAAGATTTGGGGCCGGCAAAGCAAATATTTGGTATGAAAATTGTTCGTGATCGCAAAGAGGGACTTATTTGGTTGTCTCAAGAAAGCTACATTGAGAAAGTTCTTAAGAGGTTCAACATGAATAAAGCAAAGCCGGTTAGTTGTCCACTTGCGGGTCACTTCAAGCTTAGTTCGAATCAATGTCCTACAAGTGAGAAAGACAAAGAAGAGATGTTGAAAGTTCCTTATGCTTCAGCAGTTGGTTCTTTGATATACGCCATGGTTTGTACAAGGCCGGATATTGCTCACGCCGTTGGTGTGGTGAGTCGATTTCTATCTAATCCGGGTAAAGAATATTGGGCAGCGGTAAAATGGATTCTAAGATATCTTCGAGGGACTTCGAAGGTGTGTTTGTGTTTTGGGAATGGTAAGCCGATGCTTGATGGGTCCACAGATTCTGACATGGCTGGTGATGTTGATTCTAGGAAATCTACTTCGGGGTATTTGATGACTTTTGCAGGGGGAGCTGTGGCATGGCAATCTAAATTACAAAAATGTGTTGCTCTCTCAACTACCGAAGCTGAATTTATTGCCATTACAGAAGCTTGCAAAGAAGAGTTATGGTTGAAGAAATTTTTACAAGAGTTGGGTTTGAAGCAAGAAAAGTATGTGCTTTATTGTGATAGTCAAAGTGCTATTCACTTGAGTAAAAATTCTACCTTTCATTTGAGATCGAAACACATTGATGTGAGATACCATTGGATTCGTGATGTGTTAGATTCGAAATTGTTACAACTCGAAAAGGTTCACACGGATGATAATATTTCGGATATGTTGACTAAGACTTTGTCGAGGGACAAACATTTAAAGTGTTGAACTTTGGCGGGTATGGTTGATGCCTCCACCTAAGTCGGTAGGGGGAGAATTGTTGGGTATACCTCCTTATTGGAGTTTGGGACCCAATGGGTTTTGAAAAAGAGTTTTAATTTGGCTTGGTTTAGTATAATATATTTTTATATATTATATTTGTGGAGGCCCAATTCAATCTGTATACAATTAGGGTTTGATTACAAAACCCAAGATTTAATAATATATATATATTATGTTCATCGGTGGCATCAGTGAGCAGCAGCAAATTTGTTTTGTGAAAACAGTGCTTCGGGTGTAACTTTTCCAGGAAAAGATTGGCTGATGCTTTGGATTTCGGCAATATTTGTGTGGATTGATTTGGGTTAATTATTTTGGGTCTTCTTCAACTTTGGTTCTGAAGATTTTGGTTCATCTATTTGGTGAGGTCTTTCCTGTTGTTTATTTGTGATTATTTTGGAATTCACCTAAGGGTGGTTTTGGGAGACCATTCGTGTCTCATTTGTAATCGTTTAGAACTTATTTGGTTGATTGTGGAATCGGATTTCGATCCCATGGATGTACCTCACATTGAGGGAACCACGTAAAAATTCTTGTGTTGCCTTTGATTTAATTTTTCCGCATTAGTTTTTTATTCCCATTGATTGATTTACTTGTGGGGAATCATCGAT
Organism: Camellia lanceoleosa; assembly: GCA_025200525.1. NCBI lineage: Eukaryota > Viridiplantae > Streptophyta > Magnoliopsida > Ericales > Theaceae > Camellia > Camellia lanceoleosa. The sequence goes on along the minus strand of CM045771.1, from coordinate 117,785,485 downwards.
TTTCCCTAACAAATACATGTACGTAGGTTGCTTATATTTCAATTTTGCAACTGTAGGGATGTCATTGAAGCTAAGGATTCTGAATACAAGGCATGGGCTCATGTTCAGACCTTGAAATCCTCTCTTGATGAGCAAACTTTGGAATTGCAGGTTAAAATATCAATTGGAGTTGAGGCCATCTCTCATGCTTAGTTATTTTATGGTACAATTTGATATGTCAATTGTTTCATCTATATTACCCTTTTGGTACTAACTTAAGTTCATATGGATGCTGAGCATTGGCATTGTTTAGTTCATTTTATATGGGTGTTACACATGATTGCAATCCTTTATTTTTATTTTGGTTTTGTTTTGTTCTCTCTAGCATGATATGTATATATATATATAAGAAACCTGAAGACATTTTTTTATCTATGCTATTTCAGGGAAAAGTCTAGGCTTTCAGATATCCTAAAATCCAAACATAAGGAAAATGAAGCCTACATATCAGAATTAGAGGTTAGGTTCCTGCTCTGTTTATGGGAGAGCATGTTGTCTTCAATGTGTTTGTGAAGTAGGCCTGAGGTTATTGGTATTGTTTCTCTTCATGTAATTTTAAATAAGGCCTGAGATTATCAGTTGTTTCTCTTCAGACTATTGGTCAGGCATGTGATGATATGCAAGCTCAAAACCAGCAGCTCCTACAGCAAATTACAGAGAGAGATAATTATAACATCAAGGTTATTATTTGTACCACCATTGCTCACTGTTTATTCAAGTTCCCAAACTAGTTTTACTTGCTTTCATATAGCATGCATTTGAGACCTCCTTGATTTTTGTAGGTGATTATTTATTTGTGTAACAACGCCCGCGGGGGACCTCGCTACAGTTCGGACTCGATTTTGTTGCGGTTCCAAATCTCGAACCAAAGAGTCCAAATCCGGCAAATCGTTTTGAAGGAAAACAGATTTTTTGAAAAGAAGTGCCAAACATGGATCGCTTTGCGGATAATGAGTCGCCACCTAAATATTTTAAAATGGGAAATTTAGGAAACCCTGACTCGGTGCCAAAAGGCCACGTGTCCGTCATCACCAAAGTTGGCTCGGGAACTTGGGTACGATTAGGGAAGGTCACATCGTGAGCACCCCCTCGCCCGATCCAAAGACCGCCTCTACTAACCATGATATCTGCTTTTTGAAAACATTGTGAGTTCTTATTAGGTTATTAGCCTAGATTACTATGTGATGCTCGCAAAGAAACAAGTATAGACTGAATCGCCTGAATTGGAAATAAACATCTCATGTTTGTTTGTTTGAAAATGGTTTGCTACCCGCAGGTAGGCTTAAAATGCAGATTTTGCCACAATCTAGTGGGCTTAACAAACAATTGATGAATTGCTCCAATTCAGATAACTCAACCTCCACCCACAGGCATTCAAGGCAGTTATATCACATAAGCACATAGCCTCATCGCAAGCATGCTATCATGGCAACACTCACACGCATGCAAGGATGCTAAAGCATAAAACTCACCGAGTACTCCAAGCCAAAATAGAAACTGATTAGAAATCATGCATGATCCTAAATATGCTGAAATGCCTAATGCAACACATGCAAAGATGTAACTATAGCAGGCTCGGCTATTCTAAATATGGTATGTGAAATGCTACAACTAACAAGTATTCAACTTGGAATTGAAATACAATGCAGTTTGTATGATGTGCCGAATCTGATGCATGTAAAACAGATGAATGAATGCAAACATGCTATCATACTGTATGCTAATCGAGATATGCCCTATATCTAACCATTCAAAGCGGGTAAATAAAAGGGAGAAAGAAATGGGGGTTGGAAGACATACATCACACTCACACACCCTTATTACAAGTTTGCCCTCGCGCAGAGGGTCCGAATGAATAATACAGTCCCAAATGAAAGAATATACAGTCCGAAATAATACAAATTCTAATTAATTAACAAATTAATTACAAAAGAATTAGAACTGGCGTGCAAGCCGTGGACCCGCCGCTTCGATAGATGTTGTATGTTAGGTCGCTTGGCGGAAATCCACCGATGCCCCGATTAGCCTCGCTTTGCAATTTTCTCGAAATGCGTTGACCTCAAAAGTTGTTGATTGTTGATTTTGCTGCAACAGAGAGCAGGAAAAGGGCATAGCAATGTATTTTCACAAATATATGCATGCCTCGATCCTCGTACCACCAATCACGCATACCGATGCATGATGGCAGAGGAACCAGATTGCACAACTCAATATGGGGATGAATGCTACAACAAAACTTAACTCCATCATGGGTAATCCGGAGTGTCGATGACTGGGGAATTAAGACACACTCTATCGCTCGGAGTACAGAATGTACCTCGTTTCCCGTGCAATATGCATGATATGCATGAAATGCAACTAACATACAATCCTAGCATGCACGATGCTATGAAAATGGGTAACCTCGAAATGCGTGCACACGGGCACGCAAACCGAGGTAATGCATGAATGCAATCTAAGATACAACCTAGTATGCACAATGCTGTGAAAATGAGATGAAAATGAAACGCCTCGAAAAGATGCGGCGCGGCACGCAAACTGAGGCGATGGTATGAAATGCAAAGCGGATAAAACGGAGTGCCTCGAAACGCGTGCCCACGGGCGCGCAAACCGAGGCGATGAAAAAAGGGAAACCGGATACAATCGAAGTGCCAAACGCGCACCCACAGGCACGCAAACGGAGGCGAGGATGAAATGAGAAAATCGGATAAAACCGAAGTGCCTCAAACGCAGCGTGCCCACAGCGCCGAAATCGGCGATGATGAAGAATGAAAATCGGATAAATGAAGTGCCAAACGCGTGCCCACAGCGCCGCAAATCGAGGCGATGATGAAAGAATAAAAGCGGATAAAACCGGCACCAAACGCGTGCGCTAGCGCGCAAATCGAGGCGATGATGAAATGAGACGGGATGGCACACGGAATGCAACGATGGGCTTACACCAATATGGGAGAGCCTCAGCTCACTCACATAGGAGGCCGTCGGATAAAAGCAAAGCTGCCTCGAAACGCGTGTCCGCGGACACGCAAATCGGGGCAATGATGTAGAAGCATGAAAATGCAAATTGGGCTTATGCCAACATGAGATAGCCTCAGCCACGCTCACATAGGCTGCCGGAATGATAAGAATGAGGTGCCTCGAAATGCGTGCCCATTGGCACGCAAACCGAGGCAATGCAAAAATGATACAAATGGCATGGGAAATGATATGCAAGTATGGCAATGGAATTTCAGCACCTAAATAAAGGAGGAAACAGCCCAAACAACTCAAATGACACTCAAGCATGCATTCATCCCGAAAGTGTGAAATTAAGCCCGAAATGGCCTATAGCCATGCCATACATGCAAAATATGATCATGGCAGCAAGAACAGTAGCAAGGCAGTCCCAAATATGGCATTTTTCAGTAACAAACATGGCCAAAATGCAAGCATAGATAGATCAACAATAGCATGCAAAGTTAGTGGCCAAAAGAGGAGTATTGAGACAAGTGACATATGCAAACCCCAAATGGACAAACTTTATTCTACAACATTGAAGATGAGCTAAAAATAAGCACAATTTCAGAAGATGACATCCTCAAAATCAGAATAAAATCATGCTAACAATTCCATGCAAAAATGGAGCTCAAAAGAGGCTATAACAAGAGTCATGCAAAGCAAGCACCAAATGACAAAATTTTCTTCATGAAATGTGTAAAGGGGGTCAAAATAAGACCAAAGTCAGTATGGGTCGAAGTCCCAAAAACAAATAGAAATAGGTCAAAAGTTGCATACAAAAATGGGCGCACTTGATGGAATTTGAAGGAAGTGGTGGATACAATGGCCAAATGAAGTTGAGCCCTTCTACAATGTTGTAGAGGGGCTCAAAATGAGCACAAAACCAGTAGGGGTCGGACCCCGAAAAACAAAAGGAAATAGGCCTAAACTAGCATGCAAGATAATGGCATAAAAGCTAGGTATTGAAACAAGTATATCATAGGAGCATCAAATGAAGTTGAGCCCTTCTACAAAGTTGTAGAGGGGCTCAAAAAAAGCACAAAAGCAGTAGGGGTCGGAGCCCCAATTCTCAACCAATTGGAGTGTAGAAATGAATCAAGAAAAAGCCCTAAAAGTTGGTTTTGAAGACTTACCCTTGAAGACTTGTCTTTCTTTGATTCTTGGCTTTGATTTGTTGCTTCTCAACCTCTGAAATTCACTTCCTAGCTGCTGGAATGGTAGTAGGGATGGTGAGGCTAGGTGTTGATGAAGAGAAGACCTAGGGACTTAGAAGCTTTTTGAGGTTTTGAGCTATGAAAATGGAGGAATTTGAAGGTGACCTCTTGAGACAATTTTTTCCAACCTTGAAGAAGGAGAGGGAGGGCCCTTTAAATAGACAAGAAATAGGGTGTAAAGGGAGGAAAGCACCCAATCTTTCCCTCCCGAAATATCCGGATGCCGGGATATGTTGGAAAATATCGGACACCGGACGGTGAAAGAGGCAATCTGGCCGGCCAGTAACTTTCGGGAGGTGGCGGCCACCACCCCACTGGTCGGCCACCACCTACCATGGCCGGCCACCCCCAAAAAATGAAGTCAATATTTGCTGGCCGACCACCATGCCAGGGTGTCCTCCCAAGTGTGTAGAATAAGGCCCCATGGTCGGAATTTGGCAACACTGAACCATGAGTCACAACATAGAGCTTGAAGGAGAGGCCCAAAAAAGAAACCAATAATTGCTGGCCGACCACCATACCAAAGTGTCCTCCTAGATGTGTGCAACAAGGTTCCAAGGTCGGAAATCGGCAACACTGAAGCAGGAGCCACAACATAGAGCTTGAAGGAAAGGCTCAAAAATGAAACTCTGAGTTTCTGGCCGACCATACATTTTTAAGGTCCTCCCATGTCCTCTGATCACAGATATGTAACTTTGGTTGGAAGAAAATACCCCCAAGGTGTTCAACATTGGTCCGGAAGTGAGAAAAACGGGCTCCGGAGGAGCGAAACTGGCTATCTGGGATAATTGCTGGTTTCTCCCTGATCTTCTGATGTTGAAACAGAGGTACGTGCCAAGTTTGAACAACAACAAATGAGAAATGAACGCCGAGCCAAAACCGAGCAATTCGGGATCGAAAATGAGCTGCGGGTGCGGAAGTGGTATTGGCAAGAAGTGGGTATCTGCGACCCGTGTCCTTGAATGACAAAACAAAGGTCCCTACCAAAAATCAGAGAAAACCGACGCAAAATGAATGCTCGGGACCAAAAGCCGGCGATTTGGGTCCCAAAAACCACCGAAGTGGCATCTGACCACGAAAGTGGGCATCGGGGCCCCAGGGTTCCTCGAAATGTTTAACAGAGGTCTCCGCCAAAAACCGGAGAAAGCGGATGCGAATGAATGCTCGGGCCCAAATCACGCATTCGGTCCCGAAATGGGTCGCCGCACCGAAGTGGTGTTCGCGAAGTGGGCATCAGGCCCCAGTGTTCCTCGGAACATTAAACAGAGGTCTCCGCCAAAACCGGAGAAGTCGGAGATGGTTGGGCGGTCCCGAGCCGAGGCACACTGACGGCTCAAACCGGAGCCGGGCTCGAAATGGGCGAAATGGCCTCTGACCACGAAAAGTAGCTCAGGACGACCGGGAGATAGCCTACAGGACCACTCCCTTCCCTAAGGAAAGAAAACAGGGAAAACCGAGTCTGGTTCGCGAACCGAGACAAGGTAGAGAAGAGGGTTCAGAAGTCCGGAGGCGTGGCCACGACTACGAGACTTGAACGAGCACAAGATGCAACATCACCGAAGCGCTCAACCGTGACGTCGAGTCTTAAGGTCGGTCAAAATGGGTGTCTCTGATTGCCCTCTTTGTGAACTTCGAAAGTCAAGAAGTGGCGGAGTGAATGTCAAAGCCAGGCGACCCATTTTTGATAAGGCCGAAGACTTAGACAATCAGACAAGATAAACAGAGATATGTGCCCGCAGGCAAAATGGGGCAAAATGCAAATGATAGGCACGGGGCCAGGTGATCATGCAAATGCAAAGAAGTCGTAATGAAGCAAGTATTCGCAAATAGATGCAAGCTTTTAAGCAAGAATGCAAAGCAAAGAAAGTAACGACTACATTTCATGCGGTTAAGAATGCGGAGAATCATTCAATTCTCGCCGTCTCACACGGAGAAGATACGATACTGCTGATTAAATGCAGTCGCGACCTCAAATGAACCGTACATACAATATCGTGCCTGCAAAATAGAGAAATTCAACAGGAACAATATGCCAACAACATACATTCAATGCGATTCCCATGACTCGAAGAGTTTGACACATACAGTGTCGATGAATGAATGCAACATAACGCGAGAAAAGATAATGCGCGACAACGCATGTTCAAGCATAGAAGTATTGTACACCGAGAAATCATGCATGACAATGCAAATCATTCGTGAGAATGCAGATTATGAGCCAAAGAACGTAAAACGAGCACAAATCAGGATGCCCATTTGACATGAAATGTCGGGGCGGGAAACGCGCATTTCGGCGACGGCAACTCGATCGCGGCCTCTGATTCACCTCCCGGAGAGGTCACAACATGTTTAAAAAGGATACGCTCTGATTTTGATGAATAATGACGAGACACATATCAGAAATTGCAGTTAAAGTTTATTGAGCAATTGGCCAGAAGTGTACTTTTCGCAACTTTTTGGTCCCGGAGCTGATTTTCCTCAAAATTTGCAGAGAGGTAGGGAGGAGGGGGGGGAAGATGGTCGGCCAGCCCATTGCCCTAGGAGGCCATCGGCCAGGCCAAAAGTAGAGGGGTTGCCAGCCGGGTTAGGTGGCGGCCACACCGCCTAGCAGGGGCAAAATGGTCATTTTGACATTTTCTATATATACACACCTCCATTGCCTCCGAAATCACACCCAAAGTTGCAAAACTTCTTCCTCTTGCTCTCTAAGCCACTTTCTCTTCAGATCTGCATTTTATCGCGTCCCTCGGCCTCCCACGCAAGTTGTTTTTGAAATCTTTGATTTAAGCATTTTGAAGCGACTAAATTTCGACTTTGGGACTTCTCTTCTCATTTTCACCACTTGAGGTAATTTTGTCTCAATACTTGGAAAATTTTTCCGGAGTTGACTTTTGGTTGACTTTTCATTTCAGAGAGTTGACTTTTGTTGACTTTTTCCAATTTTGGCTCATTTGCTCATTTTGCTCCTCTTGCAGTTTTCTCGACATGGCAGGCCATTTCCCTCACGGCGGAGGATTTCCTGGTGCCGGAGCTGATTATGATCTTCAGACACTACCCCGAGGGTCCTTTCCTTCCGTCGTTATGCTCGGTGTGCATATGCTTCCGCGAGCCACTTTTCGTCATTTTACCGCATTCAACGATCGAGCACCCGTGGATCTTCTTCTACGAGAGCCGGAGCAGCACCTCTCCTACGATGCAGAGGTATTTCACTTTATTCTCTGTATTTCTCGTGCATTTCATACTCCTGTCATGCTTAGACACACAGTTTAACTTACGACATGAAACTTGCACCCTGAGCATGTAACTTAAACACTTTCATGAACACCTGGCATACTTGAATAATTGTGAGCGCACAGTGCACATTAGTTAGAAATTGAACACACAGCTCAAACATTGCTTCATCGAAGACACAATCCGAAGTCGAAAATGAGCACACAGCACATACTGACTAAGAGTAGAACACATAGTCCCAAAACTCAGATTTTCTGAACACGCAGCCCAGATTCGAAGCGAACACACAGCCCATTGATTGAGTAGAGCACACAGCCCACTGATTGAGTAGAACACACAGCCCTAAACTTTGAAGCGAACACACATTGATTTGAAGTAGAACACCTGATCCCAAACTTGAAGCGAACACCTGACCAATCGATTGAGTAGAACACAGTCCCAAACTTTGAAGGCGAACACATTGCCCGATTTGAGTAGAACACAGGTCCCAAACTTTGAAGCGAACACACATTGCTTGATTTGAAGTAGAACACACAGTCCCAAACTTAGGCGAACACACTGACTTGATTGAGTAGAACACACAGTCCCAAACTTGAAGCGAACACACACCTTGATTGAGTAGAACACAGGTCCCAAACTTGAAGCGAACACCTGCCCCTGATTGAGTAGAACACAGGTCCCAAACTTGAAGCGAACACACCCATTGTTGATTGAGTAGAACACACAGGTCCCAAACTTGAAGCGAACACACGCCTTGATTGAGTAGAACACATAGTCCCAAACTTTGAAGAACACACTAATCGATTTAGTAGAACACACAGTCCCAAACTTTGAAGCGAACACACAGCCCACTGATTTAGTAGAACACACAGTCCCAAACTTGAAGCGAACACACAGCCCACTGATTGAGTAGAACACATAGTCCCAAACTTTGAAGCGAACACACAGCCCACTGATTTAGTAGAACACACAGTCCCAAACTTTGAAGCGAACACACAGCCCACTGATTTGAAGTAGAACACACAGTCCCAAACTTGAAGCGAAGACACATTGCTCGATTGAGTAGAACACACACCCCAAACTTTGAAGCGAACACATGCCCATCGATTGAGTAGAACACACAGTCCCAAACTTGAAGCGAACACACTTAATCGATTGAGTAGAACACACACCCCAAACTTTGAAGCGAACACACATTAATCGATTTTACAGAAACTTTGAACACTGTGGCCTAAATGCCAAACTTCTTGAACACGCATTTCATTTTCACTTTACTTGCACAGCTCATTTTCACTTCATTTGCATGTAGCTCATTTTCACTTCATTTTTGATTTATGCATTTATTAAAATCTTGAGTTCACTCTCGCACAGTGCGAGGATATGGCTCCGTCGCTGCGAGGGAGTGGTATTTCGAGATTCCGGAAGCTGTCCGGGGATTGGTGGACTTTGCGGGTTTTGGGCCATTCTGCAGAGGATTATCTCATTGCCTCATTAGTAGGACTTTACTCGCTACTTTGGCGGAGAGATGGTGGGACACCACCAATTCCTTCCATTTTTCTGCCACCGGGGATATGACCATGACCCCGCTGGACTTTGCTATACTTACTGGCCTAGACGTAGGCGGTGTTTCCATTCCCTACGACGAGGATATGGGTCAGTGGGAGGCTGCCTGGATGCACCTACTGGGGACACACCCGCAGAGATGAGGTTCGGGAGGGTCCGATACTCTGGTTTTCTTGCCCATTTCCGGGCCACAGATGGAGCTGAGACTCTGAGGAGGCGGAGCAAGATGCCCATGGTTTCTCATGTACCTCCTCGGCACCACCTTGTTCGGCCGATAGAGGAACATGGTAGGCTTGTACCTCTTGGCGCCTGTGGACTTAACACAGGTTGGTCGGTATGATTGGGCGTTGGCCCGGCCACCTGTCATGTTATATGAGCGGTCTCGCACACGAGGGGACTTACTCGGTGGCTACTGGAGAGCCTGGGAGGTACATTCCGTCCTCTTGATTTACATTTTGCTCCTCATTACTTGTTCACTGCACACACACGGCGCACTTTGCATTCTGTATTCTGCTTTTAGCACTTTGTACTCATATTCTGCATTGCTTTTCTCAGCTGTGGGTGTATGTGTACTTTCCCACATTGGCTCCGGAGATGGAGGTGGCAGGGCCTCCGACGACTCCGTATTCATTGATGTTTGATGGTGAGCATCTACCGAGGCCTCGAGAGACTCTCTCTTCTCTGCGACGGTACTTTGATACTGTTCGAGCGACAGAGGTACTTGAACTCTCGGTTCTTTTCATTTTCATCTTTGATCGGCATTTCTAATTGATTTATACACCGGTTGTCATGAGATCACTTGGACCTTTGGGCGATCTTTGGCGGCGACCTCGAGCATCAATACCGGAGGGTTGACTAGTTCTCGATCTGATTCTGCTCGAGGGACGGTCGGCGGGCTTGGTTCTGGGGAACGTTTTCATTGTCGAATATGGGGGCAATTCAGAGCCTCCTCTGTGCCTCCGACACCATGCGGATGGCGATAGATTATCCCCGAGGAGGTCAAGGTAGTGCTATGCGAGGCGATGATGCTTTATTACATCTTCTTGATGGGAGCTACGCCACCTACCGCCGCATATACCTGATGCCCCCCCTGACGGGAGTACGGGCTTCACCACGGAGGTCCACCGGCGCACCATCTTCGAGTCGCGCCGTGCTACAGATATCCCTTCTTCTAGCAGGGCTGGCACATCCAGAGGTGGGGGCAGTTCGATTCCTCCGATCCCTCCGACTCTTGATCATCCAGGTGGCGGACATGCCGACGAGTTGACGAATTGGCGATTTGGGATGCCTTACGATTCCGTTAGAGCCTCCTCTGCGATCACAGATATGTTAGAGACCACGACGCCTGGTATGTTGTTGACTTTGATTTATCGGTCAAATATTTAGACATTGATTCCTTCTTGATAGTTTTGCATTTGTATTCGACCTCTGTTGAGTATAAGACGAGCTGCCGGGATCTTGGCCACATTCGAGGGCATGATCTTACGGAGGGAGACGCAGATGAGCATCGTGGGTGTGGAGGTATTGTTCATTTTCCCTGTACTAGCATGTTTCTGATGATACTCCGGTTTTGAACCTTCTGCTGTATTAGAGCACATCTGACACACACCCTATTCACATTCTGCATTTGCACCTGCTTTTATTGTTTGAACTAATGCACTGCACCTTGCATTTTCAGCTGCCTCCGATATGCTTGACGAGGTGGGCCACCCGGGCCTTCTCAGAGAGGTCGAGGTACTGGGCCATCCAGGCCTTCTCAGGGAGCTGGGCCATCTAGGCCTTCTCGAGGAGTTCGAGGAGCAGGGTCGTCTCGCAGACGCAGGGCACCCATCGTCGAGGATGACGAGGAGGAGATCGCAGATCATGTGTCAGAGGCATCCCCTGGAGAGGGAGGCCCTGGTCTTGGTTCCGAGGGCGGAGACGAGCCTGAGGGGGATCCGGAGGATGATAGCTCTGATCCGGATGGTGATGAAGATGCAGAGATTATCCCGCAGAAGAGGATGAGAGGGCCTCCCCATTCCCGTTCCCGAGGACACTGATGTTATTTCCTGCTTTATTCTACTTTTTTTAGCTAGTAGTTTGTAGCACTTTGCACATTGTTAGGCAGTTTTATTTTCTGTAAAACTTGTACCCTTATTTCGTTGTAAGACATGATGAAATGAAACAGCTTTTGAAAAGATGTTGTACTTGAAATTCTCAGCATCGCATCGCATTAATTTGCACAAAATGGAATTGAATGGAAATGTGCCTTATGTATTTACCAGGTCAGGTAGTGAACCGACGCAACAAATAAAAACAAATCGACTCACTAAGAGATAACTGATTCTTAGCAAGTTTTACAACTCGATAAACAAAATGCAACAATATTAATGACTCAATCGACAAGACTTAACAAAATTGTGTAATCAAAAGGTAATAATTCAAAACACAAAATGCGACAGCTCGACACAACTTACAACTCGATAAGCAAAACAACAACTCGATAAGCAAAATACAACACGATATACTTCGGATGGACAATCTGGATGACGGAATGCACTCGAAAACGAGAGAAATGGAGGCCTTCGACATTCCCGATGCATGAAAATGCTTCAAACTTTCTTCCGGCGGGCAAAATAGGACCGATGCGAGGCCGAAAACATTTCGTAGTTGAAGACCAAGAAGGTGGCCGGCCTACTAGGATAGGTGGCTGGCCGGCCACTCCTCCCACAACCACCGAAATAGATTTGCAGGGAGTCCACTACTGCTACAGGTAATGTTTCCCACTCAAGCTCACATGTGTATTCACTCACATCACTCGGCCCTCGGGCTCGATTTTTCTCACAAAACCCCTATCTCACTTTTCTCTCATCGCACATCTCTCTATTCTTTAATCTCTCATTTTTCATCCCATCCCAGATATGGTTGATGGATAAGTTGCAAGTTGTGGACTCTTGCCCTGCTTATTCAGCCCGCGGCTACTTCTTTCGGCAACGCATAGTCAATGCTCCTGATGGGAGCTGGTGGTTTGAATGGATGTGCAATCTTATCAGCAGATCGCATTGCATGGCGCTGCCCCCGGCTCAATCTTCCGGCAATGAGCTACAGCATGTTCCAGGATACTGGGATCCGTCTGATCGGCTTGACTCACTGTGTATTTTACTTCCCATTCCGTGATACGTGCGGCCATGCCATGATCAGTTGCCCACGAGAGGATAGAGTATCGGCTACATTCGATCCGAGGTGCACATCTTGCCCGGCCTATTACTGACTTGGAGGACGAGAGTTCTGGCCCTCGCATCTTGATTGCACTTTATCGGCGAGTCTTTGGGATTGGCTCAACGAAGAAGCACAAGATGGGCTTAGGTTGGCATCAGAGACTTCAACCAGCTCTGGAAAGGGGCGCAGGGACACCTGACTTTGACTATGCCCCAGATTTATTGCTTTATTAGTACTTTCAAGTTTTCTAGCGTGAGTGTAATAAAAAAAACAACTTCAATTGTATGCAAGAGCAAAAGAACTCTGTTTTGAAATTAATGAAATTGAAGGTTGTGGTACTGAAAATCCTCCGCTTTTGGTCCAAAAATGGTCTTAGTTGTGAAAAGATTAATTTGAACAAAGTCAACTTTTATGAAAACTTTTCAAAACTATTTTCGATATGGATCAGAACTGGACACGCCTGAGATCTGTCACTGAGATGCACAACCCCGAATCCTAGCAACTGGAAAGTTGCCCCTAGTCTGAAAAAGGGCCTCAGCCATTCAATAGCAACGGAAAGTTGCCCCTAGTCTGGATGACATCGAACACTCCATTGCAGCGGAAAGTTGCCCTAGTTTGCATAGCACTGCATCAGGAGATCACAATAGATGCTGATGAATAAAGATGACTGAGATGATCAAAAATGGACAAAGTTGATCGGGGAAAAGATTATGACTGAACTTCAAGATGAAGCTGCCTACGTATCCCAAAGATGGGAATCAAGTCTTACGTAGTTCAGTCGGAGTTCGCTCGAGTGTTTTGCTCTCCTTTGCGCTCTAACTTTTGCCAAGGCCGCCTTTGCGGGTTTTCGACCTTATGAGCTCGGTTTTATAATTTTCAAATTTTCTATGCTCTGAGTTTTGCCTAGGTCGCCCTTTCGGTTTTCGGCCAGCGAGCCTCTCAAGGGTAGTATTTCTTCAACTTGTCCATATTGATCGGTTGGGAAAACTCCAAGCCATCTAGATCCATCAACCACACTCTCCGACAGATTGACTTGATGATGTAGGGACCCGTCCAATTGGAGTGCGAACTTGCCCCTTGGGTCGTGGATGGGAGCTCGGTTGTCCTTGAGCACCAAATCTCCTTCTTTCAAGTTCCTAGACTTAACCTTCTTGTTAAAAGCCCGGGCGATTCTGCGTTGATAACCTTGGACGTGATGCAGTGCTTTCAATCTCCTTTCATCAAAGAGCATGAGTTCTTCAAATCTACTTTGCTGCCAATCCGCTTGACTATCGGCATTCGCCAATACTCGCAATGACGGACCTCAATCTCAATTGGTAGAACGGCCTCCATCCCATAGACTAATGAGTACGGAGTCGCCCCAGTAGAAGTTCTGATCGAAGTCCTGTAGCCCCATAGAGCAAACGGCAACTTATCCGGCCAGTCCCTGTAGGTTTCCACCATCTTCTGTAATATGCGCTTGATATTCTTGTTGGCGGCCTCAACTGCTCCGTTGGTTTGCGGCCGGTAAGTAGACGACTTATGAAAAGCCACGTTGTATTTCTCCAACAAGTCAATCACCTCCTTCTTGAAGTGGGAACCATTGTCAGAAACTATTTCATTTGGGACTCCGTAGCGACAGATAATGTTGTTTCTGATGAATTTTGCAACGTGTGAAGCTTTCAACACTGCGTAAGATTGGGCCTCAACCCACTTCGTGAAATAATCTATCGCTACGAGGATGAACTCATGCCCGTTCGACCCCTTCGGCGTAACAGCTCCGATCACATCAATTCCCCAGACAGAAAAAGGCCATGGCGAAGTCATGTTGTACAGCTTTGACGGCGGAATGTTCATGCGATTTGCATGAATCTGACATTTGTGGCATCGCCGAACAAAACCGATACAATCCTCCTCCATGGTGGACCAATAATAACCTTGCCTAAGGATCTTCCTAGCCAACATCACCCCATTCATATGTGCACCGCATTCACCCCCGTGGATGGCTTCCATCAGACGTTTGGACTCTTCAGCATCAACACACAGTTTATGCATTCCCAGATGACCTCTTCTATCTGATTTACCCCGCAGATGATGAACTGGATCGACATTCTTCGATTGCCCTCTTGTCTTTGGCATTTACCTGGCGGGTATGTTTACATTTCCAAAAAGTTCGGATGTCGTAATACCAGGGGGTGTTCGTCTGAACTTCATCTATGGTCGCAATCGACTCATAGGCGGTGAATTTCAGTCGATAATGACTGGACGCATTCGGACTCCACGTGGGATGTCTATCATGGATGATAGAGTTGCTAAAGCGTCAGCGAACTTGTTGTTCTCTCTTAGTAGATGAGTAAAACTTAACCTTTCAAACCGAGGAATCAGCAAATCCAAGGTTTGGTGATACATCATCATATTTTCTTCTTTTACTTTCCAGTCTCCTTTAGCTTGAGGCACAACAAGGTTCGGATCTCCGATGGCGTCCAAATTGCCTTGCCCCTAATTCTAGGGTCGCTTCCATACCAAAGAATGCACGCCAGATACGCTTCGTTATTTGAGACTTTGAAACGGAGTTTGAAGGCTAGAGGGATACGGGAATTGTCGGGTGCTATCAGCAACACTCCTATCCCATACCCATGTTGATTTGACGCTCCGTCAAAGTACATTGTCCAACTTTCCTCGTCGATATGCAGAATTGCTTCATCTGGGAATAGGTACTCAACTGCTTCATCCCCCTCAACCGGATGGTCGGCAAGGAACTCTGCTACTGCTCTGCCCTTTACTGACTTGCGCGTCACATATGTGAGATCAAATTCGGAGAGCAACAGCAACCAACGAGCTAGCCTACCCGTAGGCGCTGGTTTCTCGAAAAGATATTTGATGGGATCAAGTCGTGAAACCAACATTACAGAGTGAGCTAACAAGTAGTGCCGCAACTTCCTGGTAGCCCATACCAGAGCTAAGCAAGCCTTTTCCAGCGGCGTATACCGGGTTTCATACTCTAGCATTTTCTTGCTCAAATAATAGATGGCTTTCTCCACCCTATCTTCTGATTCTTGTGCAAGCATGCTGCCCATCGTTGTCTCGATCCTCGGCAGTACAAAATCAACGGTTTCACGATTACGGTGGTGATAAAGCGGTGGGTTCTCAGAGATATTCTTTAACTGTTCAAATGCGACTTGGCATCGGCCGTCCCATTGGAACCTCTTTCCTTTCTTGAAGACCAAAAGTGGATCACAAGTCAAGGTTAGTTTTGAAATAAACCGTCTTATGAATTGCACTTTACCCAGAAAGCCTCGCACCTCTTTTTCAGTCCTTGGTGGTGGCATTTCTAAGATGGCCTTGATTTTGGAAGGGTCGACCTCGATGCCCCTTTGTGTAATCAGAAACCCCAAAGATTTTTCCACTGTAACACCAAGCGTACATTTACGAGGGTTTAACGCAACTTTGAATTCCACGATCCTTTGGAAAAACTTGCGCAAGGCGGTGTAGTGGCCCTCTCTTTCTTTGGACTTGACAATCATGTCGTCCACGTACACCTCAACCTCTTTGTGGATCATATCGTGTAATATTGTGGTCGCGGCCCGTTGATAAGTAGCCCCAGCGTTCTTCAACCCAAACGGCATGACCCGGTAGCAGTATGTTCCCCACGGGGTGGTGAATGCAGTCTTTTCTCTGTCCTCTGGTGCCATCACAATCTGATTGTACCCTGAGAAGCCATCCATGAATGAAAGCAAGGCATGCCCCGCTGTAAAGTCTACCAACTCGTCGATGTGTGGTAGGGGAAAGTCGTCCTTCGGACTAGCTCTGTTCAAATCCCTGAAGTCTACGCACACCCGGATCCTGCCATCTTTCTTTGGCACCGGAACGATGTTGGCCAACCAAGTGGGATATTCTGATACTAGCAGGAAGCCTGCGTCAATTTGCTTGGTGACCTCTTCTTTGATCTTGAGAGCCCAATCCGGGCGGATCCTTCTGAGCTTCTGCTTGATAGGTCGGGCCTCGGGGTCAAGAGGGATCCGATGCTGTACAATCTCAGGATCGATTCCAGGCATGTCTTCGTAGGACCACGCGAAAACATCTTTGAAATCTTTTAATAAAGCGACTAAGCGCTCGCGTTCCTCCGAAGACAACGTGGACCCGATCTGGACCAGCCGCGGGTCCTCCTCAGTACCAATATTCACAGAAATGATTTCATCCGTTAAGGGTTTGACAAACCTCTCTTGCTCTTGCTCAATTAGTCGTTGCAAAACCGGAGGAACTTCGTCCTTGTCGTTTTGATCAAAATTTTGAAAGTCTGAATTAATGCAATAAATTAGGGGCACAGAAAAGTACTCGGAAACCACATTCACCTCATTCTCATTAAGTGCATCCAAATCGTCTGATTCATCGGTTACAACAGACTCAAAAGAAAAGGAAAAAGACGACCTGGACAGGACTGTGGCATCCGGGTTGACACCCCCAGGAGTACCAGACTCAGACTTCCGAGCTGAACACGATTCCGACTCGAAGACTTCGGTGGAATCGATTCGGCTCACTACTTGACTGAACCGCTGGATAAGAATCCCTCCTCGTACTGCCAAATGAGAGAGGGTGCGATCGATCGTCCAAAATAGCTCTGGTTGGCCCGCTGCTTTCATCTCAATCATGGAAACCGCGACGTTATTCCCCAAGCAATCACAGTCGATCGGAGGATCGAGAGGAGACATGCGATGCTACCCCATTTCCAATTCGGTGCCCTCGGGATCCTCTGTAGATTCGCTCAATCTCGGTTATTGGGTCTGCATCGCTCCGCAACGCGTCATCCCCGAACAGTTGCAGGTCGAAGAAGATTTCGAAACCTGGTACGCGCTTCCCCTCCGCGTTCAACCATGGTTCTGGGAAGCCGCAAAATGGAAAATCTTCCCCCTCCCGGACGAAGCGTCCGTTCAGGGTACCCCAGATGGGCCTATGCATTAGATCAAAAGGCTTCCCAGCCTGCTTCGCCCTGGCCCTGCCGGCCATTTCCTTTCCTTTTCTTGCCCAGTCTTCTTTGGTGGGCAGATAACCCAATCCAAAGGTATGTGGATTATGTGGCACTGCCAACGCGATGACTTTCCGCCCGCTTCTTCCCAATCCCATCCCAGGGATATGCTGTAGCTTATTCATGAGGTATACGGCTTGAGCGCTGACATACAAACCCTCATTCACAGCCATAATGTTTTGTACCACCCGGGCCTCAGCCAAAGTAAATCCCGATATAAACATGTCCTCCATGCCGTGTTCAATCTCCAGGACTGGCGTAGATACCTCCGGAGGGGGATGGATTGATGAGTTCCCAAAAACAATGGCTACTCCCTTTTCATAGGGGTATTTCACCATTTGATGCAGAGTAGATGAAACGGCCTTCACCTGATGCAACCAGGGTCGCCCCAAAAGCATGTTGAAAGATGCAGGGACCTCCAAGACATGAAAATCTATTTCGTGTTGTCGGGCCCAATCTTGGTTTGATTTTCACCGTCCCCGTGACATCCCCGCTTGTATTATCATATGCTCGATTACTTGAGTAGTCGGTGTGAAGTCCGCAGAGCTTAACCCAATTGCATACGCTCCGCCGGACAGACATTGATAGCGGACGGTGTCAACAAGCACCACCGAATCCATTTGTCCTGCATTCTACGGAGATGTAGAGAGGTCTATGATCCACGCCTCGGCAATTCTTTGTCCCAGAAGGTCAATGCCGGGAACCTCCTCCCGGAAGACCAAACCAACTAGTTGTTCCGTAGTTTCGATGGAAAGTTTCGCTCATCCATGGCAGATAAGACAACTACGGCACCTCGGCCATAAGCCCCCCAGATGGAGATGTCTGCTCAGATTTTCTTTAGCCGCTTCAAGATGACCTCTTCTTCCACTTGCTTCTCTTCGCTTTCTGCTTCCTTATCTTTCCTCGATGCCTCGGGTTGATCAAGGTGTGGGGCTTGAAATACCGCCCACTTCTAGTCATATGGTCCACCTCCTCGAGGTACCAGTGTCGTCTGGTTGGCCACCGCCCAATCTTCGTCTGTGGGCAAGATACAAGTCGTCATCTTCCCACCACATTCCATTAGCATCTAGCGGGCATACATGCGTTACGTAAGCTTACGCTCTCGGCGTTATTCCGCATGCCCACAAAGATGTTCGGTCTTCGTGCCGCAAAGACTCTCAACTTCCTCGTGATTCTTTGCTTTTCGCTCTCTCGTAATCCCATCTTTTCCTTGTTCCTCCAACAATAAGCGGCGGTTTTCAAAATGTTTTGTTCTGGCGAAATTCTTCGACCGGCGCTCTCCGCAATGTAATTCGATCCTCGCCCTTCCGCCACAAATGGTACAATATCGGTGATCATCCAACCACCCGACTTTTCTTGACTCCTCATCTTGAACCGGTTAATCGATGCATCCCGATTCCTTTCGTAGAATTGAAGGTTGGCGAAGTCCTCTTCCTTGCAATCAAATCATCCCCGTGATTCAAGCTTGTCCCCGGATCATACACAACTCGGCCTCCCAAGCAACCCCATACTTTTTAGACTGGCTCATTGACAAGATATATCCACTCGGATCATAAGCTCTGCCAGCTAAATTCTCAGATGGCTCCACCCCAGATTCAACTGTTTTGCTCTCCTCAGAAGCCTGCCCCGTTCCATCCTCGGTGGTCACCACCTTTGGCTCAGGTTGGGGTGTAGAGGTGTCCATCATGCACAAGTCCGTGCTATCAGGGAGGATCACCTCTGGCTTGGGTAGGTGGGAGGGAGTGATATAGATACTGGGATCATATGAAGCGACCCCAGTATGGATGAGGTTGACTCTTTTTGGTGGATCTTGGTTGTGTTTGGGGAGTGGGTTGTTTGTGACGCTGGGTCCTTGGGGAGGTAGAATGATGTTTTTGTTAATGAGATCTTGAATCACATGACGCAGCCTGTAGCATTGGTCGGTGTCATGACCATGCTGTTGGTGGTATTGGCAATATTTGGCTGCGTTATGGGAAGGGGGGAGTGGATTCGGTAGAGGCCTCGGTTCCAAGGGTTTCAGGTGCCCCTTTCTGACTAGAACCCCGAGGACTTTAGACAAAGGCATATAGAGTGGGGAGAAGGTTCGTTGACCCCTGGGTTGGTATCTTGGGGCTTGATTCTCGCTCCCAGAGGCATCGAAAAGGTGTGGCCATGACCTTGGTCGGGGAGGGGGATTGGTGGTGACCATTCCGACCTCTGAAGTTCTTGTATTTGAAGAGCCACTCGGGCCTGCATTGGTATTCCGGTTAAATGTTCTCCGGGGTTGATCCCGATCTTGGTCAAACAGACCTTGCTTCATTGCGTCCTCTATTTGCATCCCCATATCATGTAAATCTGCGAACGTGGGGAAGGGGACTACAATCATCTTCTTCATTAACGCCGGCTGGAGATTGCGCACAATCATCCGGATCTGATCTCTATCTGTTGGCCTTAAGGTCATCATCGATGCCTTCGCCCTCCACCTGGTTACAAAGTCAGAAAAAGATTCTTTGGGCTCCTGCCTCGTTGTCTCGAGATCCCGAGTGGTGATCTCGATCTGCGTGTTATATGAGTATTGCGCGATGAAGGCCTCGGCCATCTCATCCCAGTTTGTTTTCACATCATCATCGAGTTTTGAGTACCAAGTGGATGCCACACCCGACAGGGTTCGACCGAACAAAGAAAGCTTTTGCGGTCGGGTTAGGCCCATTGGTCTTAAGATGTCCGAGAATAGCCGGAGGTGGACCATAGGATCCTCAGACCCATCAAAGCGATCGATCTGGGGCATTTTAAATCTGTCAGGCAGAGTCACGGCCACATCAGTATAGCCGTCTTCAATATCTGGGATGGCCTTCACCCCTTGAGACTTCTTCAAGAGCTTCTCCAACTTGCTCAATTTCAGAGCTGTCTGGTCTACCTCGAACTCAAATGGAGAGTCCTGGGTGGTTAGGGTGATGTTTTTGGACATTGGTAGAAGCGGGCGAGCCAGATTGCTGGATGACTGTGTCCTCTTGGGTGTTTTGTGGGTTGGGCGAGCATTTTGTGGATTTGGGAGGGTAGCTTGGGTATTCGGCAGATTTGGAGGGCATTCGGGATTTGGGGAGGATTCGCCCATAGATGTTTGTTCGCAATGGAGCCCCGTGGAGGGACACAGTGCGAGCAGTCTGGCGTTCTCATTGTTGTAATCTGGCGATCAACTCAGATGTTGGGCCATGACAAGGCTCGTTGTTTGAAAATTCCGGGCGGATAGCATCATCTTGCATTTGCTTCATGCTTTACCATCCGGGCGCATCATCGCCTCTATTGTTGGGTTCTGTTGTTCCATTTGAAAAACTGGCAAGTGTGTCTCTAAAGCAGAAACAGGAAGCTCAACCCGACTATCTGACACTATAGTAGACATGCTACGGTGATCGTGCTCGATATCAGTGCCTTCTCGGCCTCCTTCGATAACGAGGGTAGTGAGTGAAACACTGGATGTCCGTCAACTAGATCCTCGGATCGGTTGAGCCGGCGACCTCGTGTCCAGATTGCTTGGGGGGTATCGACGGGTCCGGAAGCAATTGTGCTACAAACTGTCCTAGCAAAAGGATAAATAAAGTGAAAAAGAAATAAATAACCGTAAATAAAACGGCAAAGATAACGGCTTAAATTGAATACACCACACACGATGGGTATACAACAACACACGCTTGGTAAGTCGGCTATACATCGTCCTCAAATCTTGGTCAATATTCTGTATCGTTTCCGATAAATGAATCGATATCCGCGACAACCGATTCCCAACATCGATAATGCCCGCAGCTGATTCCCAAATTCAAAACCGATGCCCGCAGTTCGATGCCCAAACTCATCTCGATACATGCATTCCTCAGAGACGCACTCTAACAAGCACATAGCAGATAAGTGAGAGCCAAAACACCCCTATGTTGGGGTAGGGTTTCCCTGTCCTATTTCGTCAGGAACTAGGGGTTCACTACGCAATGCCGCTTCAAACAACCTATAAACGGGTAAGCAACTTTGTCCTAGTTTGGAATGGTCACTATGGATCGAATATGCACTAGGTCGAATGGTCAAAGGGTGCCCTTAAAACCGGGTTTGTGTTCCCATATCGGCAGAGCTCAGAACCGATCAGCCTTATGGACATGCCTTGACAAGACAAGCCTCCGGCAAACCGCTCAGGAATAGCAGATGGCAAACACGGTGTCCTAGGCGCACCGATGCAAATGCAATGCAAAGAAACACACAAGCGTAGTCAAAATCAGATATCATGAGTTCGAGTCAAGTTCTCTAACTCCCCAGCAGAGTCGCCAGAAACTGTAACAACGCCCGCGGGGGACCTCGCTACAGTTCGGACTCGATTTTGTTGCGGTTCCAAATCTCGAACCAAAGAGTCCAAATCCGGCAAATCGTTTTGAAGGAAAACAGATTTTTTGAAAAGAAGTGCCAAACATGGACTGCTTTGCCAGATAACAGAGTCGCCACCTAAATATTTTAAAATGGGAAATTTAGGAAACCCTGACTCGGTGCCAAAAGGCCACGTGTCCGTCATCACCAAAGTTGGCTCGGGAACTTGGGTACGATTAGGGAAGGTCACATCGTGAGCACCCCCTCTCGCCCGGTCAAAGACCGGCCTCTACTAACCATGATATCTGTTTTTGAAAACATTGTGAGTTCTTATTCCGGTTATTAGCCTAGATTACTATGTGATGCTCGCAGCAAACAAGTATAGACTGAATCGCCTGAATTGGAAATAAACATCTCATGTTTGTTTGTTTGAAAATGGTTTGCTACCCGCAGGTAGGCTTAAAATGCAGATTTTGCCACAATCTAGTGGGCTTAACAAACAATTGATGAATTGCTCCAATTCAGATAACTCAACCTCCACCCACAGGCATTCAAGGCAGTTATATCACATAAGCACATAGCCTCATGGCAAGCATGCTATCATGGCAACACTCACACGCATGCAAGGATGCTAAAGCATAAAACTCACCGAGTACTCCAAGCCAAAACAGAAACTGATTAGAAATCATGCATGATCCTAAATATGCTGAAATGCCTAATGCAACACATGCAAAGATGTAACTATAGCAGGCTCGGCTATTCTAAATATGGTATGTGAAATGCTACAACTAACAAGTATTCAACTTGGAATTGAAATACAATGCAGTTTGTATGATGTGCCGAATCTGATGCATGTAAAACAGATGAATGAATGCAAACATGCTATCATACTGTATGCTAATCGAGATATGCCCTATATCTAACCATTCAAAGCGGGTAAATAAAAGGGAGAAAGAAATGGGGGTTGGAAGACATACATCACACTCACACACCCTTATTACAAGTTTGCCCTCGCGCAGAGGGTCCGAATGAATAATAATACAGACCCGAATAAAAGAATATACAGTCCGAAATAATACAAATTCTAATTAATTAACAAATTAATTACAAAAGAATTAGAACTGGCGTGCAAGCCAGGGACTGCCTCGCTTCTGATAGATGTTGTATGTTAGGCTGCTTGGCGCGGAAATCCACTGGGATGCCCTGATTAGCCTCTGTTTGCAATTTTCTCGAAATGCGCATACCTCAAAAAGTTGTTGATTGTTGATTTTGCTGCAACAGAGAGCAGGAAAAGGGCATAGCAATGTATTTTCACAAATATATGCATGCCTCGATCCTCGTACCACCAATCACGCATACCGATGCATGATGGCAGAGGAACCGGATTGCACAACTCAATATGGGGATGAATGCTACAACAAAACTTAACTCCATCATGGGTAATCCGGAGTGTCGATGACTGGGGAATTGAGACACACTCTGTCGCTCGGAGTACAGAATGTACCTCGTTTCCCGTGCAATATGCATGATATGCATGAAATGCAACTAACATACAATCCTAGCATGCACGATGCTATGAAAATGGGTAACCTCGAAATGCGTGCACACGGGCACGCAAACCGAGGTAATGCATGAATGCAATCTAAGATACAACCTAGTATGCACAATGCTGTGAAAATGAGATGAAAATGTACGCCGCGTCATGTATGGCACGCAAACTGAGGCGATGGTATGAAATGCAAAGCGGATAAAACGGAGTGCCTCGAAACGCGTGCCCACGGGCGCGCAAACCGAGGCGATGAAAAAAATAGAAACCGGATACAATCGAAGTGCCTCGAAACGCGCACCCACAGGCACGCAAACCGAGGCGATGATGAAATGAGAAAATCGGATAAAACCGAAGTGCCTCGAAACGCGTGCCCACAGGCGCGCAAATCGAGGCGATGATGGAAGAATGAAAATCGGATAAAACCGAAGTGCCTCGAAACGCGTGCCCACAGGCGCGCAAATCGAGGCGATGATGAAATGAGACGGGATGGCACACGGAATGCAACGATGGGCTTACACCAATATGGGAGAGCCTCAGCTCACTCACATAGGAGGCCGTCGGATAAAAGCAAAGCTCGTTAAACGCCAGGTCCGCGACACGCAAATCGGGCAATGATGTAGAAGCATGAAAATGCAAATTGGGCTTATGCCAACATGAGATAGCCTCACCACGCCACATAGGCGCCGAATGATAAGAATGAGGTGCCTCAAATACGTGCCCATTGGCACGCAAAACCGAGGCAATGCAAAATGATACAAATGGCATGGGAAATGATATGCAAGTATGGCAATGGAATTTCAGCACCTAAATAAAGGGGAAAACAGCCCTAAACAACTCGAAATGACACTAAGCATGCATTCATCCCGAAAAGTGTGAAATTAAGCCCGAATGGCCTATAGCCATGCCATACATGCAAAATATGATCATGGAAGCAAGAACAGTAGCAAGGCAGTCCCAAATATGGCATTTTTCAGTAACAAACATGGCCAAAATGCAAGCATAGATAGATCAACAATAGCATGCAAAGTTAGTGGCCAAAAGAGGAGTATTGAGACAAGTGACATATGCAAACCCCAAATGGACAAACTTTCTTCTACAAAATTGAAGATGAGCTAAAAATAAGCACAATTTCAGAAGATGACATCCTCAAAATCAGAATAAAATCATGCTAACAATTCCATGCAAAAATGGAGCTCAAAAGAGGCTATAACAAGAGTCATGCAAAGAAAGCACCAAATGACAAAATTTTCTTCATGAAATGTGTAAAGGGGGTCAAAATAAGACCAAAGTCAGTAGGGGTCGAAGTCCCAAAAACAAATAGAAATAGGTCAAAAGTTGCATACAAAAATGGGCGCACTTGTTGGAATTTGAAGGAAGTGGTGAATACAATGGCCAAATGAAGTTGAGCCCTTCTACAATGTTGTAGAGGGGCTCAAAATGAGCACAAAACCAGTATGGGTCGGACCCCGAAAAACAAAAGGAAATAGGCCTAAACTAGCATGCAAGATAATGGCATAAAAGCTAGGTATTGAAACAAGTATATCATAGGAGCATCAAATGAAGTTGAGCCCTTCTACAAAGTTGTAGAGGGGCTCAAAAAAAGCACAAAAGAAGTATGGGTCGGAGCCCCAATTCTCAACCAATTGGAGTGTAGAAATGAATCAAGAAAAAGCCCTAAAAGTTGGTTTTGAAGACTTACCCTTGAAGACTTGTCTTTCTTTGATTATTGGCTTTGATTTGTTGCTTCTCAACCTCTGAAATTCACTTCCTAGCTGCTGGAATGGTAGTAGGGATGGTGAGGCTAGGTGTTGATGAAGAGAAGACCTAGGGACTTAGAAGCTTTTTGAGGTTTTGAGCTATGAAAATGGAGGAATTTGAAGGTGACCTCTTGAGACAATTTTTTCCAACCTTGAAGAAGGAGAGGGAGGGCCCTTTAAATAGACAAGAAATAGGGTGTAAAAGGGGAGGGAAAGCACCCAATCTTTCCCTCCCGAAATATCCCCCGGATGCCCCGGGATATGTTGGAAAATATCCGGACAAATTGGACAGCCGAAAGGTAAAATCGCCTGGCCAGTAACTTCAGGAGGTGGCCGGCCACACCCCACTGATCGGCCAGCCACCTACCATGGCCGGCCGGCCACCCCCAAAAAATGAAGTCAATATTTGCTGGCCGACCACCATGCCAGGGTGTCCTCCCAAGTGTGTAGAATAAGGCCCCATGGTCGGAATTTGGCAACACTGAACCATGAGTCACAACATAGAGCTTGAAGGAGAGGCCCAAAAATGAAACCAATAATTGCTGGCCGACCACCATACCAAAGTGTCCTCCTAGATGTGTGCAACAAGGTTCCAAGGTCGGAAATCGGCAACACTGAAGCAGGAGCCACAACATAGAGCTTGAAGGAGAGGCTCAAAAATGAAACTCTGAGTTTCTGGCCGACCATACATTTTTAAGGTCCTCCCATGTCCTCTGATCACAGATATGTAACTTTGGTTGGAAGAAAATACCCCCAAGGTGTTCAACATTGGCCCGGAAGTGAGAAAAACGGGCTCCGGAGGAGCGAAACTGGCTATCTGGGATAATTGCTGGCTTCTCCCCCCCCAGTGATCTTCCTGATGTTGAAACAGAGGTACCTGCCAAGTTTGAACAAAAACTAATGAGAAATGAACGCTCGGAGCCAAAACCGAGCAATTCGGGATCCCGAAAATGAGCTGCGGGTGCCGGAAGTGGTATTCAGCAGCGAAGTGGGTATCTGCGACCCCAGTGTCCTTCGGAATGACAAAACAGAGGTCCCTGCCAAAAATCAGAGAAAACCGACGCAAAATGAATGCTCGACCAAAACCGGTTTGGGGTCCCAAAACCGCATGAGCACCGAAGTGGCATACGGCCACGGCGGGCATCGGGGCCCTGTGGTTCCTCGAAATGTTTAAACAGAGGTCTCCGCCAAAACCGGAGAAAGCGGATGCGAATGAATGCTCGGGCCCAAATCACGCAGCCGGTCCGAAAATGGGTCGCCGCACCTAAGTGGTGTTCGCCGCTGGGCATCAGGGGCCCCAGTGTTCCTGAACATTAAACAGAGGTCTCCGCCAAAACCGGAGAAGTCGGAGATGGTTGGGCGTCCCGAGCCGAGGCACTGACCGACGGCTCAAAACCGGAGCCGCTCGAATGGCGAAATGGCCTACGGCCACGAAAAGTAGCTCACGGCCACCGGGAGATAGTCTACAGGACCACTCCTTTCCCTCAGGAAAGAAAACAGAGAAAACCGAGTTTGGTTCGCAAACCGAGACAAGGTAGAGAAGAGGGTTCGGAAGTCCGGAGGCAGGGCGCGCGGCCACGACTCTGAGACTTCGGAACGAGCACAGTATGCAACATCACCGAGCGCTCAACCGGTGACGTCTGAGTCTTAAGGTCGGTCAAAAATGGGGTGTCTACAATTTGTTTATATAAAAGTTAGAGATTTTATAGAAGTTTGATTAAATCGACTATTTGTTTAGTGTTGGTAACTTAATTCTCATTTGTTCCCCTCTTATGTGTCTATATACACACATATATGTATGAATATTAACATTTTTGAGTTCTATGTTGATGTGTAATAATAATGCAATATTTGAAGTGCTGATGCTTATGATGGGTTCTCACTGGAGGACTTTGTTAAAATATGTTTACTGTATGTGTTCCATTTTCAAAGATCAAAGATCAACGATAATGGATACAAAGTTCTACCCGACAGCTATAAATGTAGAGTAGTTGCACTCCGATTCAACTCCTACATACTTATCACTCAATATCAAAACAGTTAAGTCTTTCCTATGGGCTAGGCCTAGGATGAGATTTGGGTGAAAACAATTAATAGACTTTCAGTGAGCAAAATGTATACGATGGGAACCTTTTTTATGTACAGAAATTAATGTGATATGTCATGCCATAAAGCATGCTTCATCTATGTATATGATGGGGTATGTAATGCCAGATAGCATTAACCTAATATGCACCAAGATTTCTATGTGCCTCTTGAGTTTGGAAAACAAATTCCAAATTGCTTGAGTTTGAGTTTGAAAGATATGTTATTAAAATAGCATGGTTTGGTAGAACAATCCTTCAACCAATTTTAGTACTCTATTCATTGAAAATTAAATAAACATAACTAGTAGTAGTAATAGTAAATGACAATAAATATGAGGAAAAGAATTACAAATCGTCAAAATGCAGAGCTATATGGAAGTTCAGCCCCTATCTAGAGCCAAATGCAGTTTCAACTGTTCTTTTGATCTTATTATTGTTATTACTTTTTGAGCATTGAGAATTGTGCTATAGCTTTTAGATGTACTTGATCTTGTGTCCTCTGTACTTTTCCCTCTCTGATACTATCTCTACACTTCTTTGCCACATATAAATAGGCTTATGTGTTTGTTTCTTTCAAATTTCCTTATTTAAAGGGTTGCTTTTGAGAAAATATGATCCAAATGAACAAGAAAACAATCTAATCTCTGTCTCAGTATTTTGGGGATCCAGCTAGGTGCCCATTTGAGCAAGGTTTGGTTTTATTTTCCATATTTATGTACTTAATTTTCTATTGCTGTCAAGTAGGGAAGTTCACTACATTTCTTTTCTATTTGATCTGCCACATGGATTATGTTAGAGATGTTTCTGTATGTAGGTTAGATTAGATGATGGAAGTGAAAATGCTTACATTTTTCATTGCATGAGTCTAGCTAACTTGGTTAAGAGCCAAATTTATTGAAATATTTCTAACAGTGTTACCAAAAAATGATAATGCCTTGGAGATTTAGGGCTTTAAGTTTATAAGCTTCTGCTTGGTTTGTTCACAAGTTGCCGCACTTTATAAGCTACTACCTTTGTTTGGATGTGCATATGGCTAGGCAAGGTTATATTCTTGTGTGTGTGTATATACATTAAAAATAACTTTCTACGACATGCAAAATTATGCCGTGAAAAGTGTAATGATTTATGGCATGTAAGAAAATGTCGTAAAAGATTTTATACGGCATACAAAGTATGTCATAAATATATTAAAAATAACTTTTCACGGCATGCAAAATTATGCTGTGAAAGTGTAATGATTTATGGCATGCAAAAAAATGTCGTAAAAGATTATATACGGTATACAAAGTATGTTATAAATATATTAAAAATAATCTTCTACGGCCTGCATAATTATGCCATGAAAAATATAATGATTTATGGCATGTAAAAAATGTCGTAAAAAATTATATACGACATACAAAGTATGTCATTAATGTTTAATTTATTACTTTTTACAACTTTACCTACATGTCATAAATGACGCTGAACTTTCCACAGCATGTCATATAACGGCATTTGTGTGCATGCCGTGAAAGAGTTTTTACGGCATGCATTGGAAGCTGTAAAAATTCAATTTTGTTGTAGTGTGGAGAAAGCTTGAAAGTCAAATTATAAAATTCCAGCAATATCTTGCAACACCAACGGATGAAGAGAGAGAGGAATATCCTCCATCCAAACTCATGGCGATAAGAAAAGAATAGCTAGTCCAGCCAAACCATGAGCGATAAAAAACCATGAGCGAAAGCTGCGAAGAGCTTGAGCTACCTCAAGCATAACTTATTTTAATAATGTGATAAGTGTCAGTAATAAAAAATTTTAAGATTTGTTGGGAAAGTGTCTTTTTAGCGACTTTTTTTGCTAAAACATGACTTGAAAAAGTTTAAAGTGACTGAGAATAATTTTTTAATTTTTTACAAAAAAAATTTAATAAGTACAAAGAATGGAAATGCATTTTTGATTTTTGTATATAATTTTTTTTGACTTTTTTAATAAATTTTTAATTAAAATGTTTAATTCCCAAATTAACCTTAGTTTGTCTAATACTACTCTCTATTTAGTTTGTGTAATTTTAAAAAGAATATGTCCAATTTGGGAAAGGTTGTGACATATACACCTTTACTATATAAAAAAAGGGGTATTGCTATGGTATCATGTGTAAATTATGTTATTTGTAAGTTAAAAATGACATAACTCAATACTATGAGAATCATAACTAAAAAAAATTCAGTTATAATTAAATATCACATGAGATATAACTAAATAATTTTAGAATCATAATCAAAAAATAATATCACAATCAAAATCATAATATGTCATAATTAATAAAATAATAAATTATAACAAAAAAATATAAAAATCATAATTAAAAGTACACATGGTATACATCTCAAATATAATTTTCCTTTTATTTGTTTTTTCTATTTACGTAGCTTTTTTTTTTCTTTTTTATCACTTGACTTTTTTCTGTTCAGTTTCCTTCCACCTACACTTTTAATTTTATTATTTTACTACTACTATTATATATATATATATTTTTTTTTAATGAGGCAACTAGGCATATATAAAAGGAACACTTTCGCTGCTGCTGGTGCTAGGAAGTACACAGCACACACACACACACATATACACACAAACACACACACACAGAGCGCCGTAGATAATCGATGGCCGAGAATGAACATTCCCTCCGAACAGCAAATCTTACGGATGATGATATGATTCGTGATTTTCCTGACAATTTCAAATCATATGTGAAGAACCACCAGCTTCTCTGCCAGCGCGGAGACTATGACATTGGCTGGGTTTTTTGGAGTTGCAAACATCCTCCTCTGCCTCCCTTATCTGGTTAGTTTGTCTATAGCGACCCCGGTTTTCCCTCCATTCATTATTGTATCCCGGGCTTAGGTTCCGTGGTGTGGAATGTTGTATATATCTTGTTTTCATCCTTCAATACTTTGTATTTGAGTTATAGAATGTTTTGGGCAGGATTGTTACAAGTTGGGTGTGATTGGAAGCAAATGGTTACTGCCCAGAATTTTGGTTCTTCACTCGAGCGAGGCTTTTGTCGCTCGAGCGAGCTCTGTGTTTTAGTTCCTTCGCTCGAGCCAGGATTCCTTCGCTCGAGCGAGAGTTGAGTTTTGTATCTGGTGGCTTGAGCGAGAAGTCTTGCGCTCGAGCTTGCGTTTGCGTCTGGTTCTGGACCTGAGAGTTGCATTTTTTGGCTCGAGCGAGCTTTCCTTCGCTCGAGCGAGCGAGCTGTATGTTTTGGGTTTCTTCGCTCAAGTGAGCATTCTATTGCTCGAGCGTGCTTCTGGGTTGCAGACCTGAAGCTTCGAATTGTTGGCTCGAGCGACCACTCCTTCGCTCGAGCGAGCCTGGTGTATTTCAGTTGACAGCAGCGGGATTACACTTCACTTTTTCATCTCCTTTTTCTCTCAAACCCTAGATCCGTCCTCTCTCTCTCTCTATACACCTTCTCTCTAGGGATTGATCTACTTATAGTGTGTTTCTACCCTAACCTCTTTGTAAGAAAGATAGAGGGTGACTTGGGCTTCCTTTTAATCTGAAAATTTGTGGGTTTGGAACACTTTGGATTTTCGCCATCTTCTCCATTTGGTCTCTCCATTTCGAGGTAGGGATAGGTAGGGATACCCTACTCTATCTTATGAGTTTTTACATAAACTTTGGTCATTTTGATTAGTTGGTATTGTTGGGTAATATTGGGAAAGTTAGGGTTTGTTATGTAATTTATAAAAGAGGGGTTTTCAAATATTAAAGCCCATGTGTATGTGAGATAATGGAAAATGGAATTATTGTTGTTAGATTGGTGAAATCGAACCTTATGGTTGATATTGAGAAAGAGGAAAAAATGCCCCAATTATTGAAATAAATTAATTTGTATAATTAATTTGGGGAAATGTGGAATTGAGTTAAGGATAATGAAATTGAGAAATTATGGGGTTAAATGGTGCAGTTGGATTAGTTAATCACTCACCTATGAAAATGTGGATATTATATCTGTTTGTTGCATTTATTATCTATTTAGAAATAACTGCTTTGGGCTATCGGTGGAGGATAGTCTTGATTGTTGTAGACATTGTATGTTGATTAGGGAGAACTGAAACTAATCACATTGAATATGTCATTGAATATGACGGTTGAATTAATACAGCAAATATGTGTATTGATTGATTATTGTATATGACAAGTGTTAAATACATTGTATATGCATATTATTTGGGAGGAGATAGGGGATGGACTCCATTGATACAGCAAATATGTGTATCACTTGAAGTATTAATACAGCAAATGTGTGTATTAAATTGAAATATTGGATTTTTTTTTTTTAATGTGAGTTGTAGACTCATTTGAATTGTGAATAAAGGAAATGTTTTAATATGGGATATATGCCCATTTAATTGTTTGGCTAGGTCCTGAGCCATGTTTATGAAACGATTTGGATAAGTATAGGAAAGTGGAATGTAACATGGACATGATTGTCATGGAACTGTATTGTGATATAATTTGGTTTATAAGTGTTAACCATCAGTCAAATGATATTGTTTTAGTTAATTCTCATATTTGGTTTAGTATATCTCTACTAGGCATTGGCTCACCTTATATGGGACATCATTTTCAGGTTCAGGTGATATGCTACCTCCAAGGACATAGCTTGGGTGTTTCTGGGAGTTAAGGACTCTTTTTGGTTGTTTGTTATTTTGATATTACATGTAAATTCAAGCCAAGGGCTTAAAGTGTATTTGAGTTAGTACTCTCTTTTGTGATCAAGTGTTGGCTTGGAAAGTTGTAAGCTCATAGGGCATTTACTTTTGTTGTCAACATGTAATATTTTTGTACTTAACTACTCTGATGAATGGCAAGATGTTTTATTCTCTTATATCTATGCATGTTAAGAATGTTGGGTTTTATGTATTATTTTGAGGGCGTTACATTGTCTCTCATCTCATATTGCTTACTGGTTGGCTTTCACTCCAGTTATTCTCTAGTTAACCAGTGTCTTATTGAAACACTTACTATTAATTTTCTTTTTCTTTTTTTTATTAAAAAATTTAATTTAATTTTGGTTCGTTTTATCTCTGAGAAAATCCCAACTCCCGTTGTCAGTGTTAAAATATAGGGAAAATATCAAATAGGTGACACAAAACAAAACGGTAATATATAGCCTTTCTAACCTATACTTAAGTAGTAGTAGGTATGTTAACAAATTTTTTATATGTTTAAATTTAGTAGATTCTCACTTTCTTTTATTGTTGCTTACCTTATTCTTACTTTGCCTCGTATTTTTTCTTTTTTTCTTTTTTTGGCTTGGAAATTTGCAAAATCGTACAGAGATAATCAATGGAACCTTGATTGCTCCTCCTATTCCAGAGTTTATGGAGAAGATAAAATCCTGCTGTAAACGTATATTAACTTTCTGGTGGAGTTACCAATTTCTTTTGCACTTTTGGAAAGTCATAGAAATTGGGGGCAAGCGTTTTCTTACAACTCGACACCAACCTTTTGGTTTTAACGAGATCCGTGATGGACTTTGTTCGTATAGGTTGATGTCTTTGGATTATGAATTTGATGTGGATGGAGTGAGTGAGGAACATCTTGGCCTCCTTGGCTGTGTGTTCCGCCATCAACAGCTGGAGTCTACTCCAAATGTGCAGTATTACTCTTGCAATGAGTATCCACAACACGATCGTGCTATCAGTTTCAATATTAAGCCATCTCTGGCTGTACCATTGTTTGAATCTTCTACACGGTGTTATATTGGTGTAATTGAGATGGTGTCGACAACTGAAATAACAACTAGATATTTGGAGATTTGCCATTATAAACGTTTATTGAGGTTTGTCCCCTAACTCCCTAATTGGAATAATCAGTCTCATTTTTACGTTCTCTTCTTTTCTTTTGTTTATTTGTTTATTTATTTTTTATGCCTATCCAATGATTGTTAATTTTAATTTTCAATGATGGTTTTCTTTTCTTTTTCTTATTTCTTTAGTTGCTGGAGCTCAAATTATTTTACTAGTTGGTTCCATTTTACTGGCCAATCTTTTTAATGGTTTGTTAATCTTACCATTTCATTAATTTCATTGTGTAAACCATTTAACATGGAGTTTGACAACAATTCTTATGCACGTAGTGAGCTTTTTATTCTGATATCATATCATTGACATTAATCATTTGAGTAAATTATACAGATCTCTCGTGAAGAAAATTGATAATTTCATTATGATGCACAAGGGCCAACAAAAAATATGTCTTATTGTTAGCTCAATTAACCTTATCATTAATGTAAGGAAAATTAATGTAATTATAACAAAAATATAAGAATCACTATTTTATTTTTTCACCTCTCAAGGGAGGTGAGTAGAATTTATCTAGTTGTTTATAGTAGCCCCATTTACTAGGCAATACAGATTTATGCTCAAAGTGTTAGACCAATTGAAATACTCCATGCCAGGGTAAGGTGCACCTATCCAAAACAACGAAGCTAATTTTGGACAATTATATAATACCTTGGAGCAACCTAAGTTGGTTGGTTTAATAGCCTCAACTGTGCTGATTTTTTCATTTACTGTATACAATGTGTTGGTATTATTATTTATAAATCAACTTATTTACTTAAAAAAGCTTGACTAATAATGTTTGGTTATACTTTTAAATTATAACTTATTTGATTTATACAGTTTATTTGACCCCAAGAAAGAAAGAAAGGGAGGGGGGGGAGGGGAAAACCTTGAATAAGTTTGGCTAAAAGAGTCTCATTTCTTTTGTCCTAATTACTAGAAAAAAAGTTATGTGACAGTTTATTTAGGCCTCGTTTGGGAAGTAACATTTTTAGCCTAAAAGCCAAAAAGTCACTAAAAAAATCAAAAAGCCAACAATCTATATCAAAAAATCAAAGATTTCTTTTCTCTCTACTTTTTTGCATATCTTTTCGTAAAAATTTAAGAGTCATTCCATACATATTAATTTTTTTTACATCATATTTTAACCAAAAAGTTAAAAAGTTACTAAAAAAATCTGTTCCCAAACGAGGCCTTAATCAAACAGATTCAATTTTTTTTCACAAATTATCAAAAGTTGTACCAAATAAATTTATAATTCATTTTAATTATTTTTAGCTAATAATGTAAAAGGCAATTGTCATAAAAGACAACTTATAAGTGATAATATTTGATTCTTAGAAATATCGTTTAGTTTAAATCTATCAACATTCTTTAATTATATCATTTCAGGGACCTGCAGGATCATGGTCTGACAGTTTCAAAATGTATGCATTCGGATGATAGGAAAGTAAGTGGCAAACTGTAATTGAAATGTCCAATTGTAATGACTCAGATTTTAATTCACTTTGGATTGATGTATAGTGGTGCTCGTTACCTTAAAACTTGTATGGTTGTCAGACTCTTGATATTGATGGGCTGGTAAGTGAACTTTAAATATTATAATTGAGGACCCTTGGGTAATGTTTGGAACCTTGATTGAAGCCTTAACAAGGTATTTAGATAAGATTAGATAAAAAGCCCCAAATTTGAGTTTGAGTTTTTGACCAGCCATCACCCTTTTGCCCTTTTCTTTTTCCACACTTTGAATTTGGATGTGAGGCTAGAACCATTGGAAATCTTTTTTTCGGGGCTTCGATTTGGACACAAGAACGACCTAGAATGGAGTCCGGATGAGAGAGTTATGCCCGTTTGAAGTTTTGGAATCTGTGCTGGGAGCAGGTCCGCTCGAGCGGTAAAATAGGCACTCGAGCGGACTGCGTGAATTCAGCAGCTTAAAAATGTGATTTTTAGCTCATTCTTTGCATTTTCCTTTTCCTTCTTCATCCCTCTCACCCTAGGTCCGAAAACCCTAGGGTTTTGACCACAAATACCTTCAATTTCCCTAAGGATTGGCTAAGATCTCTTACAAAGAAATGAAGAAGGCTTGAAGATCGTACTTTTCAACCGATTGAAGTTCGGATTTGTGAAAGAATCTCATCAAAGCTTTGCTCCTTTGCTTGATTCTTGAGGTAAGGGTCCTAGTTCTCCTTCAATACTTCCATAAATAGATAGATTTGTGGTATTTTGAGTATATACTGTAGCACGTCCGCGGGGGACCTCGGCTACAGTTCGGACTCGGTTTGTGTCGCGGTTCTAAATCTGAACCAAAGAGTCCAAATCCGGCAAATCGTTTGAGAAAACAGATTTTTGAAAAGTAGTGCCAAACATGGACTGCTTTGCCAGATTACAGAGTCGCCACCTAAATATTTTTTAATTGGGAAATTTAGGAAACCATGACTCAGTGCCGAAGGCCACATGTCCGTCATCACCAAAGTGGTCTTGGCTCGGGAGCCTGGGTACGATCGGGGAAGGTCAGCTATGAGCACCCCCTTTCGCCCGGTCCGAAGACCGGCCTCTACTAACCGTGATATCCAATTTTGAAAACTTTGTGCGTTCTTGTTCCGGTTATTAGCCTAGAATTACTATGTTGTGCGCACAGCAAACAAGTATAGACTAGATCGCCTAATTTGGAAATAATCATTGCATATCCGTCTTGTTTGGAAAACGGTTTGAAATTGCTACTCGCGAGTAGGCTAAAACACGGATTTTAATGAGTATTCCCAACTCAAGTAATCCAACCTCCACCCACAGGCATTCAAGCAGTTTATCACATAAGCACTTAGCCGCATGGTAAGCATACTGTCATGGTAACATTCACACGCATGTGGTATGCTAAAGCCATAAAAACTTACATCGTACTCCGTGCCAAAACAGTAAACTGGTTAGCAAACATGCATGACCTAGTTCATGTTAAATGGTTAATGCATCACATACAGGGGTGCAATCTAAACAGGCTCGGCTAACCCTAAACATGGCACGTGAGATGCAATAACTATCACGTATTCAATTTGGAATTGAAAGTACGATGCAGTTTGCATGATGTGCCGAGCCCGATGTATGTAAACAAATGCATGAATGCACACATGCATTGCATAAGGTATGCTAAAATAAGTATGCCCTAATCTACCATCGAAAGCGGGTAAATAAAAGGGAGAAAGAAATGGGGGTTGGAAGACATACACCCACTCACACACACTTATTACATTTTTTGCGCTCTCACTCGGAGGGACCAAAAGAATATACAAATTAACTACACAAGCTAATTAAATATTACGAATTGACTAAATTAATTAAACAGATTAATTAATCTAATTAAAGCAATAAAACGCCTCGGGATGAGGGCCGGATGCAGCGCGCGCTTGGAATCAGCTTGGAACCGCACTGTCATGCAAGTGTGCCTCTGTTTTCCCTACTATCCTTCTCAGAAAATTGTCAAAGTCCCAGGAGTGTCTCTCAGGACATTGGAGAGTACCACCGGCTAGAGCAGAGAACCACCAGCTAAAGGATATGGCCACCGGCACTGAATGTAGCTATCGGTCGCAATTGGTCACGGCCGGCACTAAATTCTGCGCAGAACCTCCAGACTACACAAAAGAGAGGACAACAAAATGCATGGCAGTGTGATTCAAGGTATTTATGCACTACACACACCTCTTATCATGTTATTGGTTCAAAGGGGCATGTGCCTCGATTCCCGGGCCACCAATCGCGCATTTTCATGCATGATGGCCCTAAGAACCAAGAATGCAACTTCACTTTCAAATGCATGCAATGCAAACAAGCAAACAAGGGTACTCAACCTCCATCATACTTCACTTCAAGAGGTCAAACATGCACAATACAAATGCAACCCTAAACATGTCAACTAGGCATGCAACTTGGACTATGTGATGCACTCGTGCAAGGCATACAAGCAAGCATGCAAACCTATGGGGGATGGACTTATACATGAATTAGGCAACTCTAAAAGGCCCAAAATCAGTAGCCAAATGCTAAGTCAACAGGGCCAAACACACATGCATACATGCACAAGTTAAGGCACCAACACTTAAGCATAATTAAGCAACTCTTAAACACATCTAAGAGGCACAAACATGGACTATTAGCATACATGAAAAGCTCTGAAATCCATGCAAAACATGAGGCCAAATCATGCAATAAGGCAAGTCAAACATGCAACAACCAAGCATGCAAATGGTCCAAAGTTCAAAGGAAGTCAATGAGGCATTGAACCACACTTATGCAAAACAAATATGGCATGCATTGAACAACCTAAAACAGAGTTTTAGCATGTTAAAACAAAGCCAAATGGCTACTTAGATGGCATCTAGGAGGCTTAAGCATAAAGGCATGCAACATGACCAAAACATGAAGCACTTAACACATACTCTTAAAGCATTAAAAGGGGCATGCAAGGCAATCAAACAAGCATATCATAAGGTCTAAAATGGCATGTTAGATGGTTTCAAACCATCAAAAATAAGGCAAGCATGGCATACTACACATTCATGCTCTCAAGGCCAACAAGCCAAATACAAAGAGGCTACAAGATACATGCTAAGATTGGCCAAAACAACTATGGACAGAGCTAGAGCATGGCAAAATAAGCCTACAAGCTTCATGGATCTAGGCCTAAAACATGCTAGAAATGAAGGCACACTACCTAGACATGTTAAGGCATCAAATAGGCATTACATGATAACTATGCTAAGCATGCATAGGAGACCAAAACCAACTTGAAAACATGTTATATCATGGCAATATAAGCATGGAAAACAAGCCAAACATGCTCAACACACACTCAAGCATAGACTCACTTAAGAGACCAAAACATGCCCTTTTCAAGGACATCAAGGAGAGGGGGTGACCCTCCCCTTTTTGAGACTTCAAGGCATAATCTTCATCACTGAAATCCCTCAAGATTTCAGTGGTGAAGAGATCCTATCACCAAAATCTCGGATTTCTCACAAAATAGCACAAAAAGTGCCCTTTTTAAGGTCTAAGAGTGGTCAAACTTGCTCAAACCACAAAACACTCTTAATGAACAATAAAGAGGGCCTAAAAACAGAACTTTTATGTGTTATATACTAAGCACAAAAACTGTTTAAAGATAGGTAAAAACAAGGTGCAAGAATGGGGTAAAAAGAGCTAGTTTTGTTACCTTTGAAGACCTCTTCAACAATGGTGACCTTGATGCCTCCTTAAGCTTCAAACCAGCCAAGAACACCAAGAACAAGCCCTTAGCACCTCAGTTCCAAGAGGAAGGTGAAACACTAGATGTTGATGAGCAATAGTAAGTCACAAACACCTAGTGTACAAAATAAGAGAGAAAGAGAGAGATAGGATAGATATAGAGTTTCTAACCTAAAACCAGAGCTCAACCCTTTCCTAAAATGTCTAACTCTCTGATTTTTCCAACTCTTGAGCCAAGAGAAGAGCCTTCTCTTTATAGGCAACAAAGACTTACAAACTAAGTCATTCAAGGGTTCATCCCTCCATACACGTGTATGGAGGGGAAACAAGAGCTAAACAGCTGTCTAAAAATATCTCAGGAAGCAGTTGTAAAGTAGTCGGCTGGGCAAAATGGTCATTTTGCCAAAAAGAGTGCCGACCGGCACAATATAGTGCCGGTGGCAACTACAGCCAGCCGGTGGCCTCTAGCCACAGCCGGTGGTGTGTGGGGATGCCTCAAAAAGCATTCCCTGCCCCTCCAAGGCAAAACACAAGTGTTTGGTGCAAAACCAAACACAAACGGTCGAGTTCGGAGGCCCTGAGGCAAGGCTCGCACAGCCGAGAACTCCGGGAACTCCAAACGAACACAAACATGGATAATCACCGAGTGTTCAAACGGTGACGTCCGAGTCTTGAGGACGGTCAAAAATGGGGTGTCTACATATACATATAAAACCCACATTTTTGAGCATATAGTATACATCATGATTTTTGGGAGTTTAGAGGTTGAAGTGTTGGGGGTTCAATTGTTGGGTTAATAAGGTGGATTATGAACCTTAGGTGTTTAATCAATGCGAAGATTGGAATAAAGAGTAGTGGTTTAAGAAGTTTGAATTTTTCTTGAAATTCTTGAAAACCCTAAGTTGATTCATGATGACAAACAATGATTTTGCCCAAATTGAAAGTAGAATCATGAAATTGGTAGGTTGAATTATATATATACAAGTTAATTGGATTTTGGAGGTGTTTGAAAATTATGTTAAAAATTAGCGATTGAACCTTTGTTATGGATATTGTAAATTATGCTATAATGTGAAATGAAGATTGAGGAAATGATTTATTAATGATATGGATGACATGAGCCTTGGGGTGAAATGATGAAATAAAGGTTTAAGCGTTCCCCTTGAATTATGTTCAGTTGTGTTGATTATGTTGAATAGTGTTGATTATGTTGAGTAGCGTTGAATAATGTTGAACCGAATTGTGTTGGACTATGATGAATTGTGTTTGGATCATGTTGAATTGTGTTGAGTTGAGTTCTGTTGGGTGTGTTGAGTTTGAGTTGTGTTGTGTTGGGTCATGTTGAGTTTGAGATGAGTTGTGTTGGGTGGTGTTGTGTTGGTACTCGCGAGGGGGAGTTGAAAGATTATACAGAATTTGTGATAAGATGATGAAGTGAAGATTTAAGAATTTTATTGTATAATTAGAAAGTGATTTTATACCTCAAAACTAAAAGCCCAACTTTATATTTAACTCTAGTTATGAAGTTTTATTTTGGAAAATGAGGATACTTCAATCAACATTAAATTTATGAAATTAAGTCTATATTGGGTTAAGATGAGTGCGAATAATGATAAATGGGAGATTGTGAAATATGACGATGTTATATGAAGGAGTTGAAATATGACGATGAAATATAACTCTAGTTATAAAGGAGTTGTATCAAAGAAAATTAAATGTTGGAGATTTAATTTATAACTGTGGGTAGTAATTGATAATCAATGTGTTTAAAAAATTGAATTTGAAGACTTGATGATAATATGAAAAAGTAAAGAAATAGTTTGAACCCAAGAATTGTGAACACTTTAAAGATGAGTCTTTGTCTCTATGGATGTGTTGTTATATTTTTGTGTGACAAAACAATGAATGATTTAATGGATAATGAAGAAGGCCGTGGAACATATTTGTACTTGTTATGTGAATGCAATTTGAGTATATGGTGGATATATATTAAATTAATGTGTTACGGAAATAATGGAAGATGTGTTGGCATTGTCCACTAATTGTAATAATGGATTGTGATGTTATCTTGGGGTCCATTTCCCGCCGTATTTGAGCCGGCAAAGCGTGGCGCTTGAGATAGGTTCCGCCTTCCTTCCGGAGTAACGCCCGGTAAAGCGTGTGGTATGTTAAGGTTCCGCGTTCCTTCCGGCTGATGACCGGTAAAGCGTGAGGTTCCGCATTCCTTCCGGCTTGTGACCGGAAAAGCGTAAGGTTCCGCATTCCTTCCAGTTTGTAATCGGTAAAGCGTGTGACTCATGGAGATGAGTTATGATTGGATCTGGTATTTGATATGAAATTAATTGAGAGAATGGAAATTGAAGCGGTAACTGGATGATGGATTGGTAATGATGAACTTAATGAAATAGTTGTGACAATAAAGGTAAATTATGAGTATTGTTTTGTTGATAAATAAGAGACTGAATTGAAAGGGGTTTGTTGATCTTGTGTTACCTTGAAATGAAATTTGAGAGTGTAAATAACAGTGTGAATTGAGTATAGTAGAATTGTTAGTGAATCAAACTTGAAGTTGAAGTTATAGAGTTCTAAATAAATATAATGAGTAGAAAGGAAAAATGAAAGAAAAATAGGAACATTAAAAATGGAAATTAAATGAGAAATATTTTGAGAATTGGTTAATAACCTTTAAATGATGTTGTTTCTTAAATATGGTTGTTTCACAAGGATCTATGGTTTTCTAAAGTTAAGGAATGATTTTTAATGGCTAAAGGTTTTTCTTAAAAGTGTTTAAATAGTTTTTGAGAAAAAGGTACCTTAGGATATTTTGAAATTATGAAATGTCACCTTACTATATGGTATCACCCTGCATGCATGATCATTTCTATCTGTGTGTTAGTTATTGATTTAGAACTATGAGATTCCTATTGGGCATTAGTGCTCACCTCTTGTCGTTTTACCTTTTTACAAGAAGAAGGTTTGGATTCTTTGATTGAAGAGTTAAGAAGTCCATGTGTCTTTTATATGTAATTTCATTGTAGATGTGATGGATCATGTATTTGTATTTTATTCATTTGTAGCTTCACAGTAGGAGATTGGCATGTATTGTTGTCATTGTAATGTTCATTGAGAGAGAGAAAACATGTATCATTGCATTTCTATTACTCAAGGGTAATGGATGTTTAAAAAAAAAAATGGACCTAATTTTAAGGCTTTGGTAATGTTTCCAAGTAATTAAAATTGGGGTGTGACACCAATCTTGTATTGTTTTGTTCATTAGCTATTATAAGGACTCTGGGCTAACAAATATGTATTTGTGA
Organism: Camellia lanceoleosa; assembly: GCA_025200525.1. Taxonomy (NCBI): domain Eukaryota; kingdom Viridiplantae; phylum Streptophyta; class Magnoliopsida; order Ericales; family Theaceae; genus Camellia; species Camellia lanceoleosa. Next base: position 117,744,133 of record CM045771.1, on the reverse strand, counting down.
ACTATTATTAGGACAAGGGTGAAACTCTTCAAGAAATCAAGAAGATGCTGAAAGTGGTGTGTAGCACTCATTGTCTACCTTTGGCTCAGACTTGGGCCTTGTGTAGGCTTTGCAATGCTGTGTTCACAAATGATAGAACCTATTGTAGAGGGAGACAGAAGCTTGACTTTTTAGATTCATGTACTGAACATTGCCTACAAAAAGGGCAGGGGTTGTTGGGAGAGCAGTTTTGTCCCAAAATTTGGTCTTTTGCAAAAGTGTTACTCAATTTAGCATAACTGAGTACCCTTTGGCACACTATGCACGCAAGTATGGACTTATGGGTTCTTTTGCAATTTGCTTGTGGAGTAGTTATATTGAAGACAATGTTTACATGCTAGAATATTTATTGCCCCCAGACTACACTGAAGGTAAAGATCCGAGGATTGCTTTGGTTCCATTATTGACAACAATGAAGCAGCATTGTAAAAGTTTTAAGGTTGCTTCTAGAGAAGAACTAGGAGAAGGGTTATCTATTGAAGTTCTTGATTTTTCAGGGGATGGTAAACTTTATTCTAATCAAATACCCCAAACTGCAAGAACTCCAAATAGGATGGAGAATGGAGAAGAGATAGTGTGGCTAGATTTATCCAATTAACAATTACCAGAAGTGAATGCTATAGACACTGGAAACAATGTTGTTAGTAACACACAAGTAAACAACATTGTTGTTACTTCCTCATAGCAAAAACTCATAATTAACTCGTCCCAGAGGCTACAAAGAAAAGCTGGAATTCCAATTAGCTTGGACGATCTCTAGCAACATTTTGGAATGAAACTTAAAGATGTTGCAGAAAGCCTTGGTGGTAAGCTTACATACTTGGGAAAAAACATTCCTAGCTACATCTTTGGGAAATGTCATATACTTTTGGTAGTGGTAAACACTGTATTTTTCTTATTTGAATTTGGATTTTTCGGTTTGCAGTTAGCCGATCCACAGTGAAGCGTGCTTGCAGAGAATATAATATCACCCGGTGGTCACCTCGCAAGAGAAGTAAGGATAACCAATTGCTTTCCAATAAACTTGTCCAAGGTGGTGTTCAGGAACAAATCCTAGAATCTGGTCAGCCTCCAATTTCTGATCCACCTCATATGCAAGACATGGCTACCGCTTCTCACACAAAGCCACATTTTACAACAGCGCAAGACAGAAGTATTGCGACCGTAAAGGAAAAATATAGGGATTTTATTAAATTTCAGCTCCATGTGTCATCAGGAATGGTAGAGTTTCAACAAGTGGCAAAGAGGCGTTATAGCGATCCCGATTTCTCTTCCTTTGATTGTTGTACTCCGGACTTAGGTTTCGTGGAGTTGGTTGTTGTATATCTTGTTGTTATCCTTTAATTCCTTGTGCTTGAGTTTTAGGATGTATTGGGCGTGTTTTGAACAGGTTGGTTGAGCTTTAGTCCCATTCCTTATAACGACCCCGGTCTTTTCCTATTTGATTACTATATCCGGACTTAGGTTCCGTGGATCCTATCATTGTATAATTGTTGCTGTCGTCCTTTATTTTCTCATTTGAGTTATAGGATGTGTTGGGCAGGTTTGTTTCAGGTTGGTTGGGTCCGGAAACCAAGTGTTGCTGTCCAGTTTTTGGGTTGGTCGCTCGAGCGAGGGTTTGGTCGCTCGAGCGAGGGTTGAGTTTTGTCTCTGGTGGCTCGAGCCAGGGTTTCTTCGCTCGAGCGAGAGATTGCGTCTGGTATAGACCTGAGAGCAGTGTTTCTTCGCTCGAGCGAGCGAGGTGTATGTTTTCGAGTTCTTCGCTCGAGCGAGCATTCTGTCGCTCGAGCATGCTTCTGGGTTGCAGACCTGAAGCATTGCATTCTTGGCTCGAGCGAGCTTTTCTTCGCTTGAGCGAGACTTTCTTGTGTCTGGTCACTCGAGCGACCATGTCTTCGCTCGAGCGAGCCTGTTTAGTTTATATAGGCAGCAGCGGGTTTTTGGACAGTTTTTCATCTTCTTTTTGGATTCCAAACCCTAGGTCCGACTTCTCTCTCTCCCTACTCACCTTTTCTCTTAGGTTTAATCTATTTAGAGTGCGTTTCTACCCTAGTTGCTTTATAAAAAAGGTGGTGTGGGTCAAGGGCTTCAGTTTAATCTGAACAATCTTGGAGTTAGAGCACTTTGAGTTTGGGTCATCATCTTCGTCTTCTCTTTTTGGGTTATTTCTTCGAGGTAGGGATTTCCTACTCCAATTTATGAGTTTTGTTCTAAGTTTTGGTATTTTGATATGTTGGGGGTATTTTGGTAATTTTGGGAAAAACCCTAAGTGTTTAAATAAATTGAATTGTATATTTAATTTAAGGAACATTGGAAAATTAGTTAAATTCATGAAATTGAGGAATTTATTGATTAAATGGGGTAGTTGGTTAATTTAAATCACTCATCTATCGAATTATTGATTTATTTATTTCCAGTCTTGAGATAACTATTTTGGGCTATCGGTGGAGGATAGTCATGATTGTTGTAGACATTGCATGTGGATTAGGGATAACTGAAACTAATCACATTGGTTAAGTCATGAATTTTGACTGTTGAATTAATATAGACATTATGTGTATTGATTGTTTGTTGTATATGTTATGTGCTTACATACATGTATTGGTTGAGCATTGCATATGTATATTGTGTGGGAAGAGATAGGGGATGTACTCCACGGTTTAGGGGAAGATAGGGGATGGACCTCTAAACTGGATTTTGTTTGGGAGGAGATAGGGGATGGACTCCATTAGCATCACTTTTTTGTGTGCTTATTTATATTGAAGTGTTTTATTGATATAGCACTAAAATGTGTATCAAACTGGAAGTATGAAGTGTTTTGATGTGAGCTTGAGTCTCATTTATTATGTTGAGATTGGAAGTAATGTACTGTGACATACAAATTCAATGTTATAGTTTGGCCAGTCTGAGCCATATTGGTAAAAAGAAAAGTTGAATAACTAATGGAAAGTGAAACTGATAATTTGTATTATCCATCTATTGAATGCTATTGCTTTATTCAATGCTTATATTTGGTTTAGTATATTTCTACTGGGCTGTGGCTCACCCTATATGGGAACATCATTTTCAGGTCCAGGTGATTCACTACCTCCAAGGACTCAGCTTGGAAGGATTTGGACAATGAAGCCTTGTCTTTAGTTATTTGTTTTTATTTGAATTACATGTAAACATTCAAGCCTAGGGCTTTATTTGTATTTGAGTTAGAACTCATGTTTTTGTGTCCAAGTGTTGACTTGGCAGGATGTAAGCCCGTGGGGCATTTATTTTGGATGTTATATGTAATGTCTTTATTTAGGATACTCTGATGAATGAATTATGATTTATTTTCTTAAGTAATGCATCGTATTATTGTGTATGTTATGGGTTATATTTTGAGGGCGTTACATTCCTTGTTGCCTAGAATTTTAGTGGTATGCTTGAGTGGGTCCTTTTGCGCTCGAGCGGAGTTTGATTTTTGGTTGTTCGCTCGAGCGGGTCTTTTTGCGCTCCAGCAGGGTTTACACACTTCCAGTACTTCGTGCCTCTGCAAAACTTCTACAGGTGTGTTTTTCACGCTCGAGAGGATTTCCTTACGCTCAAGCGGGTATCTTGGAGCTTGAGCGGGTAGTTCATTTTCTGTAAATGTACTGGAAGGGAAAAATCTACGCTCGAGTGGCTTTCCCTTTGTGCTCAAGCGGGGGTGTTCTGTAATTGTGTCTTGGCGCTCAAGCGGGTCCAGTTTTTGTGCTTGACGCTCGAGCGTCCTATTCTCCGCTTGAGTGGGTCATACGTATATCAGATATCAGCTGGGTCTTTTTAGATTACTTTTCAACTTCCACTCTCTCTCTTACTTTTCCAAAAACCCATTTTTGAAAGCCTCTCTCTCTACATTTCACCTTCTCTCTAGAGATTGATCTATCTTGAGTGATCTACTCCCTTAGTGTCTTTACAAAAAGTGTAGAGCTGGGTTTGGGCTTCCTTTTGACCCGAAAATTTCTTGGTTTGGAGCATTTCGAGATTTCTCCATCATCCCCATTGGTTTCATCTCTTGAGGTAGGGATTCCTACTCATTCTTATGTGTTTTAGCATAAATGTTGAGCTTTTGTATAAATGGTTTGATTTGGGTAATTTTGGGTGTTAGGGTTTCAAAGTTATGAAAAAGGGGTTTTATTGTTTTGACTCATAAATATGTAATTTGGGTCTTAAAATGATGGTATTGTTGTTGGTTGTTGATATTTGTACCTTTAGGCCAAAGTTGAGGAAGAGGGAAGAGAACCCTAATCTTTGTTATAAATTAATTTATACAATTAATTTGAAAATGTTATGGAAATATGAAATTGAGTTGAAGAATATGAAATTGATTCATTATGAGATAGAATGGTGAAGTTGGAATTGTAAATCACTCACCTTGGAAATTGTTGATAATTTATCTGTTGGATGAAATTATTATCTGTTTAGAAATAATTGCTTTAGGCTATCGGTGGAGGGTAGTCTTGATTGTTGTAGACAATGCATGATGATTAGGCAAACTAAAACTAATCAATTGAGTATGCCATCGAATATGGCGGTTGATATAATACATGACTTTTATGTATTAAGTTGATTGTGTATATGATATGTGTTTATATACATTGTGTTGTGTGGGAGGAGATAGGGGATGTACTCCACGGTTTAGGGAAAGATAGGGGATAGATCTCTAAACCGGATATTGTTTGGGAAGAGATAGGTGATGGACTCCATTGATACAGCACTAAATTGTATCATTTGTGAAGTATGGAAGTGTCTTTGTTTGACATTGATACAGCACTAAAATGTGTATCATTTGTGAAATATGGAAGTGTTGTTACGTATTATTGATACAGCACCAAATTGTGTATCTGTGATGAAGTGTGAAATGTTTAATATGAGCCATTATCTCATCGGAAATAAAAGTACTGTTGATATGAGATGTGATCTCAATCAAATTGTTTGGCCAGGTTTTGAGCCATAGTTATGAATTGAGAATTGGATAAGAAATGGAATATGAAATGAAACATGGTCACTTTGGTCATGTAATTGAAACGGATTATGAGTTGATTCGTGTGAGTTGAACATTTATCAACTGCCAGTGTTTTAGTTATTGCACATGTTATGTTTAGCATATCTCTACTGGGCGTTGGCTCACCCTATATGGGACATCATTTTTCAGGTACAGGTAGCATGTCACCTCCAAGGACGTAGCTTGGAAGGCTTGAGGCTGTTGGACTTTTGTTGTTTTTCTTTATATTACATGTATATCAAGCCAAGGGCTTATTTTGTATCTTGAGTTAGTACTCTCGTTTTGTAACCAAGTGTTGACTTGGAAAGTTGTAAGCCTATAGGGCACTTACTTTTGTTGTCAACATGTAATACATTTTGTAATGAATACTCTGATGATATGTAATTATACTTTATTCTTTTATGTCTAAGCATGTCAAGAATATATGATTTATGAGTTTATTTTAAGGGCGTTACACTAAACCTATAGGGTGGAACTTACCGTGTCAAGTATCAAGATGAGGACAATGACTGGATTTTAATAGCTTGCGATGAGGACTTGCAAAATTACATTTGCAATTCAATATCACAAGGGAGGAATAGAGTCAAAATGTTGATTCAGCCAATTACTAATTGCCCATCTTAAATCCGTACTTAATATCCATCTATCATTTTAGCTGCATGTGGAATTCTCTAGTTTACATTTAAAAGACAATTCGAGGTTTGTATCTTGTATGCTTGTTACAAGTTTGTATGAATTTTATGTACTGCATGTTGTTTACTTAATTGATTGTATAATATGATTCAAATTTGTCAGTTAGATTGCAAAAAATTCTTAATCTTAGGGCATGGCATTGTTCTAATCTTAAATTTGGGAAAAAAGAAAAAGTAAAAGAAACAAAAGTTAAAAATTCAATATTCAAATACAACTGAAGTGACATTTGCAAATGACTAAATTTTATTCTAGTCATTAGAATTCAGTGTAGTCTAAATTACATTTAGCACTCTTACATTCTCACTCAGTGTAGTCTAAATTACGTTTAGCACTCTTACATTCTCATGAAACAGTAGCTCTACATTCCCAAAACACAATTATCTATAATTTAAAATCTAAGACCAAAATGCATTCATGGATTGATCCTACAACAAGTTTAAATCTACACTCTCTGTCTAAAATTCTCTTAATTTCGGATTGTTTTATCTAGTTTTATAAACAATTTTACTTTAATCCCTTCACTTTTATTTAAAGACAATCAACCTCTTACGTTTTAAATGAAGTTACAATATGACTTCCGTCCACTAGACTAAAGGGGCTAAAATAGTTTTTCTTATTTACATTTCTTTTACTTAATAAAACACACATAATTTTCAAAATAATTCTCCAACAAAATTTAGTGAAGCTCACACGCAGAAGTGCCACCTTTCTAGTATACACACATATACATACATATATATATATAGAAAAAGAGAGAGAGATTTCTTTTCCATGTTGTCATGTATATTTTGAAACTTGAATATAGACAATTTGGGCATTCTGTATCACATTTAGAGTGTCCTCTGCATATTAGATAGTTCTACAAAACTTGATAAAATGGAGGTGGGAAGGCATATTTGAAGCTGGCTGCTAACTGGCCCTAAAAATGCTGATGGACCAACCATGTAAATATACAAATCGGAGGAGACACTCATTTTCATAAACAAATTCTAGCAGCAGTGAAGGTAGTGTTAGGCAATGCACCACATGTAACATGGAATAACTGCACAATTCATGATTATGAATATCGGGAGATGCAACCGACATATTAGCCTCCACATCACCGCCAAGAAGGCTTCCTCACGCTTTAAGTACTGGTGATCAAGGAGCATGTTTTTGAATTCGGAAATTAGGTTTTGAGCGATCATTTGCAGATTGGGCTGCTGCGAGCTCTTTCATGGCTTCCTTTTCTAATTTTTTCTTTTTAGCATCTGCCTACTACTCATTCTCATCATGTGCTTTATTGAACATCTTAACAAAGACAACCAAGATTTGTGTAACTGCGGGCAGAAACCAAAAAATTTAACAAAAATTTTTCTAACTATTCTTGACTTAATTAAATTAAGTAGGAAACTTAAACATTTAATAGAAGACAAGACAAACAAAAAAAATAAATAAATTACATAGCTCTTTCTTCTGGAGGTTCTATGGCCTCATTGACATGCCTAGTTATTTTTCATGCAATTTTTTTTTTTGGCCGACAATTCTAATTGTTTAAGATAAAGCAATTGCATTTGGCCACTTTGGTCTAATGCTCAAAGTAAATTTTATTTGTATATGATGGTTAACATAGAATTTAAGGATCATGGCTAGACGAAATAATCCAAAAAAACCATCATGGTCTCAGAACTCATTGCTTATTCTGTGTCCACAAGTTGTATGGACTCAAAATTACAATTTAATATATTGTCGTAACCAACAATATGATAGTGTACACCCAATTCTTCGTATTAAATTCATATACGATACTCATATTTAGAAATCTAAGTTACCTATAATGTGGATTGTTCTGGTACGTGGAACGAAAACAATGTATGTCACATGTTCTCTAAGATATGGAGACTTATATAAAATACTTTATTAGAATTCAAGGTGTTTCTATATTGAATTCTTTCTTCTTCTTTTTTTCCTTCAAATTAATCATGTTATAACACATTTGTATGAGCATTATAACCAACTACTCATGGTTTTTCCTGGCAAAACTTTCCTCTCCTTGGATTTTAGCTCACTACATTAGAGTTTTTTCCCTCCCAAGGAAACTATTTAGGAAATATATTAAAAAAAAAATTGTTATCACTTTGGATTCACCGCTTCAGAAAGAAAATATACCATGTTTCAGAACATATGTTCCAAAACCTAAATCTCTAAGGTATTAGCATTTTTTGGTAAACACTGTTAGAAATATTTCAATGAAATTTGGCTCTTAACCAAGTTAGCTAGACTCATGCAATGAAATATGTTAGCATTTTCACTTCCATCATTTGAACTAACCTACATACAGATCCATCTCTAACATAATCCGTGTGGCAGATCAAATAGAAAAGAAATGTAGTGAACTTCCCTACCTAATAGCAATAGAAAATTAAGTACATAAATGTGGAAAATAAAACCAAACCTTGTTCAAAAGGGCACCCAGCTGGATCCTCCCCAAGATACTGAAAAAATGAATCTGCACTTTTTCCGTGCAAGATAAATGTGTCAGTATACTTAAGTAACCAAGAACTTGCAGATTTTAACAAAAGAAAAATCAAACCAAATTTACTGCTGAATTTTCCACTAAGATTAAAATTTCACTATTGGCAAATCCCCTTTATTTTATATCTCAGCATCACCGTCAACAAACATACACCAATTTTGTCATGAAACTAGAATTATGTACATCGATGAAGATCCAACATAAATCTGGCCAAAAAAAAAATAAAAAGAAGAAAAAGAAGAAGAAGAAGAGTAACCTAGTGTCCCAAGTATGTCTGTCACATACGAAAATAAATCCCACATAACTATTATATCAACTCACATCCAAAATGAGATATTAACCAATTTCATTTACTAAATTCCAAATGCTTACCAAAGTATTCTCACATGCCGTTAAACCTTTATTTACACACTAGTACATGAATCTATAGCATGTAAAAGACATCATTAAATCACTACGAATAAGGCCCTCAAGGGCTTACAAGTTCCAAGGCAATAGCCCGATTACACATATTGGTCTCTCGGACCCAAACACATTAGCCCTTGGCTTACAAAAATATCACAACAAAATAAGAGTTAAACTACTCTTCTTCAAACATTTCCACGCCCTTAGCTTAGCGGGGTCACCACATCTTTACCTGCACCAATTCCCATAGTGGTGAGCATAAAGCCCAGTAGGGATTCCTCACAAAGTATATACAGTTATGCCAATTCCATCAACGTTAAAAATGCATATGTAATGCCATGCAAGTGCCAATAATGAAGGAAAATTTTATTTTGATGCACTATTTCAAAATTATCATGTTCTCAAAAATATTCAATGCACAACTTTAAATTCACCGTGTTCTCAATAATGTTTAGCAATCTCATCAATTTCAAACTTCCAATATTTAAATCAACAGGGGCGGTAAATACGACACTGGTAATTCCTAGGCTGGTGTCTGCAAGTAGACTCTACGAGTACTACCAAACTGTCATTTTTACCGGTATTAACCGGAAGGCTCGACACCTATCCGCGCAGCTTTCTGGTCTTTCACCAAGGACACTCAGGCCAACTTAACAAGTTCAACTACACCCCCTATCCGGACTTACCACCGTATTTACCCCATCAACATTTCCATTGGTTCTCATTACAATGATCTTTCTCAAAATAAATGCGTTTCAAACTCATGTCAAGATGTGCAATAATGACAATAAAACAAATGAGAATATGATGCAATAACTACTAATTCATAGCATTCCTTTATATTCAAAAACATGTCCACAGCAATAGTCAACATCACATTTTCATTTCCTCCTTACCATGTTCTTCCATAAGCTACCCATACGTCTCCAACACATAGTTAAAATTTCTTATTTCGCACAATAGTCATGTGTCTTCAACGCACCACAACAATTCCTCAACAATAATTCATCATCACCAAACTTTCAATATGTCTAGCATACCATCCTTCATTTCATTTCCCAATACATTACGGTTGAGCATTTTTACATCACTTATGGCACTTAACAACTCACCATCCTACCACTCTACGCAAAAATGCATTTATCAAAGGATTATAATAGAGGACCTCCATTATATATATATATACACATCAAGAAGTTGCTATTTTGTTAAACATTTGGTGAGACTTACTCTCATACATTCTCTTGATACAATAAAATAAACAATTTCAAAGGCACATTCATTATTTTTCAAAAGCCCCAATTTCTAGGGTTTTCATAGGAAACAAACCTTTATCATTTTTCTAAGAGAAGCTCCATCTAGAAGTTTTCTTTGAGTTGAGTAGAGGGGAACCCTCAAGAAGTAGTAAAAGATTTTGATATGAAACCTCATTCAAAACTCTCTCTACATTTTGAGTCAAAAACAACAAAATCAACACAAAACTCAAGAACACTTTTAAATCAACAACAATATAGCAAAACTTGTATATATGACTCAAGAAATCCCTACCTCAAGGTTTTGATGAAGGAGATGATGAAACCCTAGCTTCAATGGAGGATTCTTCAATGTTCCACAACCCCAAGAGGAACCCCAACTCAAATCTTCAAGATTGGTAAGAAATGTTGGTGGTTTAGACCCAAGATTTACAAAGATCAAAGTGTTTTAGAGCCTTGGTGAGGGTTTCTAGAGAGAAGAGAGTGTAAATGTGTTTTTAGAGAGAGAGAAGTATAAAAAAATGAAATAGAATCAGCCCTAAAAGAGGAAAGAAAACAGAACCCTGACCGCCTAGATCGCCAGATGCGGCACTCCATTCCCGCACGTCATGAAGCCCTCCCTCCCGACGTGCGGCCTTCATCCTCAAGACGCGCTTGCCTTTTAGGCAGAATGCAAGCCACCCAAAATCCCCTCTTCCCGCACGTGCGGCTTGGCCTCCCGCACGTGCGGCCCTGGGCCCCCGTACGTGCGGCCCTGCCCAGCAGCCCAAAAATTTCTCCGCTTCACCCCTGGGCACTCCGGACCTGACCCTGTACCTTCCAGAACAAGAAACTTCAACGCCGATCCACATGCAAGGACAAGAGTCTTAACTCGAAAATGATTTCCAAGGGTGCCAAGCCAATGAGAACAAAAGAGAGCGAACCAAAATGAGGAAAAGAAAGAGAGGAAAAAAGTCCTGATCATCACAACCTTCCCACCATAGGAAATTTCGTCCCCGAAATTTAAACAAACTTACCAACACTGGATGTCCTAGCAACTACTATGATTCTAACAACATTCTCACTGTCATTATATCAAAACACAATCACCAAGCTAGGAATGAATGAGACATTTATAACAAAACATCATATTTCCATAACATCGTGCTCCATTCAACAGTACATACAACAACATGTAATCAATTTTCTCAACATTATTCCCTTCAACACCGGGGACTCTTACTATTAAAGCAAAACAATTAAGCATTGACAAATAAACCTGGATACCTAGAGCGGACTTCCGCCTCCCTCTCCCAAGTCACTTCCTCCACTCCATGGTGTCTCCACAACACCTTCACCAAGGGTATAGTCTTACCCCATAGCACTTGTTCTCGGGTATCTAGGATTTGAACCTGTCATTCCTCGTAGGAGGCATCCTCATCTTCCTCCAAATCAACCCAATCTAACACGTGAGAAGGGTCGGGCTCGTACTTTCTAAGCATAGACACATGAAACACATTATGAGCCCCGGAAAGTTGTGGCGGTAAAGCTAACTGGTATGCCACTTCCCCGATTCCTTCCAATATCTCAAAAGGCCCAATGAACCCTGGAGACAACTTCCCACTCTTGCCAAACTTCATCAAACCCCGCCTAGGTGTGATCTTAAGAAACACATGATCACCTACTTCAAAGGACAAAGGTCGCCTCCTTTTATCGGTGTAACTTTTTTGTCGGCCTTGGGCCGTAACTAGCCTCTTTCGGATGAGAGCAACTTTCTCGATTGTCTCCCTAACAAACTCTGGACCTAACAATGGTGCATCCCCTACCTCGGCCCAACAAACTGGTGACCTACAAGGTCGGCCATACAAGGCCTCAAACAGTGCCAAGGAAGACCTCCCAACCAACCAAGGAAACACAACACCAACTTCCGGTCACAACCAATTTGGAATACTACCTCGACCCTAGGAATGCCAAGGATATCGAATTAATCGAGAAAACAAGGAAAGGGTCACAGACTTCCCCTCGATTCACACCACTCACTGGGTCTATGAGAGAAGAACAACAAACAACCACGATAACCACACGCACACCCCGGGTATCCACCACCATCACTAACCCAAACACTCTCCACGCTCAGCACTCCAACAAGATGGAAACTAGATTTTCACCACAAGATCCTTGGTTACCTCATTTAAGGAAAAGGTTACAACAAAACTCGAGATTTAGAAATACAATTAAAGTGGTTACACCATCACAACTATAAGGGTGCATTAATTAACAACTTAATTCCAAAAGAAGGTTTTCATCTTTTCTTAATTATTCGTAAAAGGCATCTCTTTATATGGAAAACACCTTCTCAAAGGTGTTCTAAACTCACACCGGTCACAAGTCAAAAATACATTTTCTTCTTTTCAAGTAAAAATCCAAAATTCGATCATTTCAATTTCCACTCCACTGTAACAACCGGCGGATCTCTGTTGTTAGCCAACAATACCCATCACACACATGGTGGTGCCACAACGCAAACAACATAACATATCATTTCCACAATATTAATTAATAGAATACAACAATTATACCATTCCGCTCAGCCAATAACATTATTATTACCATACAAGTTATAATTCGCACAAGATATCGACACGATCACATAAACTAGTTAAAATAGGAATTGTTCTTGTCATCTTGAAAATCTTTTTCTTATTCGTGTATATATATATATATTTTTCAAAACAAGCCTTAAAATCCCTCCTCAAGGGTCTTAGTTGAAATAAAAACGCAATGAAACTTTTCAAAAACCAAGAATCACTTATCCATTTATCTGCTCAACAACACCCGGTGAATTCCCACCATCACACAATTACTCCCATCACACTTATAGTGTTTTCACAATGAGACAACCATATCTTCCAATACCACAACAATTAGAAGTAATCACGGTGTTAAATGAAACAATGCAACACACATAACTTTCCAAACTCCGAAAGTTCCATACCGACACAAACATTAACTAAAAAGAGCAACGGTACCCAAAAGCCTATGAGTATTCCCAACCCAGAAGATAACACTCTACCTCGATGCAATACTTCAAAAACTTACACAGAGACGCGTGCACCGATAACCACACACAAACGCAAGGCCCAACTCCCGAGGCACAACCCACGGCACCACACCACCTACTAGCCAAATTGTACTAATTTTCCAAAAGCTCAACTTTACAACCCACATCTAAACCGTTCTAAAGTGACTATTTGTCACCTACCTTGATACCACCCAACTTAACTAATCGCCCGAGAGTTTCCGCTCCCGGTCTTCAAACACCTACATACCATTCCCAAAGGAACTCTATTCACATGCCTAGATGGCCAACACACTCTTATACCCAACACAAGGCAGAGTAGGTCAATGGTGATCACGCGATCTGGGTGACCTAAGACAATTCTTACCAACAGTACACTCGTTACCTAAAAACACCAACCATTCATAACTCCCCCGAGATACGAATCTCACACTCCATGGACATTCCCACATCACTTCCACCAATCTTCACAAGACTCTAAGGTCTCACACTTCCTCAAACTTAACACAATAAAGCCTTTAAAATCTTGGCCCTCATCCTAACACTACGTTTGTCACAAAAATTCCACAGACTTCCCAATCCCCATCCACAATTTCTAAACTAAACAAAAATCAAAGGCCATCACAAAATTCAACAGTTGATACACAATATTACTAGGATCACCAACTCCATTTACACATACATAACAAGGAGTTTAGGTTTCATTAGCAAGCCCCAACACGTGAGGGTAGCCAGCAACAATGTTTACACAACACATAACTACAGCACCTTAGCATCCTACAACACACCGATCAATCACAAAAGTTTCACAGTTTATAACATAGATCTCTAAAACAAAAGTCCCTCTCAAGGGTGATACTATGGCGCTGGTTTAAAAGTCGACCCTCGCAAAGCTTTCGAAGCCTGGCCTCTTCGGGTCTGATACCGATAACATCCCCGACTAGACTGATGGGACAAGGTTCGACTAGATTTTGTAACACCGGAAGGATCTACAAGTAAAGGGTAAAAACGTTTAGCATGGCCCCGTTGACCACAATCAAGACAAACAACAGTCTCCCAACTCTGAACTTGATTTGGAGCCTGAACCTCACTGGATCCCTAGACGGACGAGCTTGAAACCCTTAATGAAAACAAGGACTGATTCTGGGAGTGAGCATGCGCCCACCTCCACCTCTTGCTAAGTCTAGTATGCTTATGAACTGTAGGAGTTACCGAAGTGGCCTCCTCCTTAACTAGACCAACACTGCCAACCACGACCTCAGCATGGGCCGCTGCCTCAACTAGATCAAAATAATTCTTCCATATAGATTCAACCACCTTCTCCGGGATATCATCACGCAACCGCCTCTTAAACTCACAACAACTGCACTCCTCTGTTGCCACCAATTCTGGAGCAAATCTCGACAAACTAGTGAACCTCATCTCAAACTGAGCCAAAGGAGTAACATCCTGATGCAACTCAACAAACTATTCCCTTAACCTTTTCCGAGCAGAAGGAGGGAAATACTTGGCCAAGAAGGCCTCGGTAAACGCAACCCACCTGGCACCTACGATATCCTTCACATACTTCCACCAATAATTTGCATCCCCTCTTCAATTGGAAGGTCGCCAAAGAAACCCTCAACCCCTCGTCCTCGACTCTGAGCATGTCAAAAGTTTTGGTAATCTGTTCCAACCAACTCTCTGCCTCCAGCGGTCTTGCCTCTCCCAAAAACTCCGGTGGATTGGAGCGAAGAAACTCCTTAGTAAGCTTGAGGGTACGCCCGTTGTCCCCCTCATTGCAAGCTAGAGCCTCCTACACCGCTTTCGCAACCTCGCGTGCAACTTCCTTGCCGACAGCCGATGCTGTAACGACAGGTGCTAAGGGAACCGCCATGCCCTTACCGACACTCCTATCACTCAACCGTCCTCTATCTCCTCGTATAGACATCCTACAAAATTCAAAAACACAATCAACTAAGTGCACGACGCAACAGCCTCCCCAAGGCACACACTCTCACCATCACGACTTTGAACCCTTCCCCACATCCTAATTAAGGAACATGATAGACAAATTAGCACATAATTCCAAATGTGCTCGAAACTTGCCTCACATGTTAAACTATAACAATTATATACATTCTAACACACAAACAATTCAATTCACTCCACATAAGCACGTAGTCACATAAGCACATATGAATTATGCTTTAGCAATGAGATTCATCCCATGAGAAACCAAGAATTCTTAGTAGAATGAGTATTGATCAAGTACCCTTCTAATAAGACCTCAAGGAATCTAATAGGCTCAAATAACATCCCAAAAGTCCAATCCCATACCCACATGGTCACATAAACATGCTATCACATAATCACACAGACAAAACATTTCCTAATCATGCGAAATGAACCCATTGTGGTACAACAACCACTCCCCGCGAGACCCAAGTATTCAAACCCGGTAGCTCTGATACCAAGTTGTCACGTCTCGAAAATAAATTCCACATAACTATTATATCAACTCACTTCCAAAATGAGATATTAACCAATTTCGTTTACCAAATTCCAAATGCTTACCAAAGTATTCTCACATGCCGTTAAACCTTTATTTACACACTAATACATGATCTATAGCATGTAAAAGACATCATTAAATCACTACGAATAAGGCCCTCAAGGGCTTACAAGTTCCAAGGCAATAGCCCGGTTACACATATTGGTCTCTCGGACCCAAACACATTAGCCCTTGGCTTACAAAAATATCACAACAAAATAAGAGTTAAACTACTCTTCTTTAAACATTTCCACGCCCTTAGCTTGGCGGGGTCACCACATCTTTACCTGCACCAATGCCCATAGGGGTGAGCATAAAGCCCAGTAGGGATTCCTCACAAAGTATATATAGTTATGCCAATTCTATCAACGTTAAAAATGCATATGTAATGCCATGCAAGTGCCAATAATGAAGGAAAATTTTATTTTGATGCACTATTTCAAAATTATCATGTTCTCAATAATATTCAATGCACAACTTTAAATTCACAGTGTTCTCAATAATGTTTAGCAATCTCATCAATTTCAAACTTCCAATATTTAAATCAACAGGGGCGGTAAATACGACACTGGTAATTCCTAGGCTGGTGTCTGCAAGTAGACTCTACGAGTACTACCAAACTGTCATTTTTACCGATATTAACCGGAAGGCTCGACACCAATCCACGCGGCTTTTTGGTCTTTCACCAAGGACACTCAGGCCAACTTAACAAGTTCAACTACACCCCCTATCCGGACTTACCACCGTATTTACCCCATCAACATTTCCATTGGTTCTCATTACAATGATCTTTCTCAAAATAAATGCGTTTCAAACTCATGTCAAGATGTGCAATAATGACAATAAAACAAATGAGAATATGATGCAATAACTACTAATTCATAGCATTCCTTTATATTCAAAAACATGTCCACAACAATAGTCAACATCACATTTTCATTTCCTCCTTACCATGTTCTTCCATAAGCTACCCATACGTCTCCAACACATAGTTAAAATTTCTCATTTAGCACAATAGTCATGTGTCTTCGATGCACCACAACAATTCCTCAACAATAATTCATCATCACCAAACTTTCAATATGTCTAGCATACCATCCTTCATTTCATTTCCCAATACATTACGATTTAGCATTTTTACATCACTTATGGCACTCAACAACTCACCATCCTACCACTCTACACAAAAATGCATTTATCAAAGGATTATAATAGAGGACCTCCATTATATATATATATATACACATCAAGAAGTTGCTATTTTGTTAAACATTTGGTGAGACTTACTCTCATACATTCTCTTGATACAAGAAAATAAACAATTTCAAAGGCACATTCATTATTTTTCAAAAGCCCCAATTTCTAGGGTTTTCATAGGAAACAAACCTTTATCATTTTTCTAAGAGAAGCTCCATCTACAAGTTTTCTTTGAGTTGAGTATAGGGGAACCCCCAAGAAGTAGTAAAAGATTTTGATATGAAACCTCATTCAAAACTCTCTCTACATTTTGAGTCAAAAACAACAAAATCAACACAAAACTCAAGAACACTTTTAAATCAACAACAATATAGCAAAACTTGTATATATGACTCAAGAAATCCCTACCTCAAGGTTTTGATGAAGGAGATGATGAAACCCTAGCTTCAATGGAGGATTCTTCAATGTTCCACAACCCCAAGAGGAACCCCAACTCGGATCTTCAAGATTGGTAAGAAATGTTGGTGGTTTAGACCCAAGATTTACAAAGATCAATGTGTTTTAGAGCCTTGGTGAGGGTTTCTAGAGAGAAGAGAGTGTAAATGTGTTTTTAGAGAGAGAGAAGTGTAAAAAAAAATGAAATAGAATCAGCCCTAAAAGAGGAAAGAAAACAGAACCCTGAATCTGCCCAGATCGCCGCATGTGCGGCTCCGATTCCCGCATGTGCGGAGCCCCTCTCCCGCACGTGCGGCCTTCATCCCCCCACGTACGCGGCTCTTCCCGCACCTCCTCCAGCACGTGCCTTTTAGACAGAATGCAGGCCACCCAAAATCCCCTCTTCCCGCACGTGCAGCTTGGCCTCCCGCACGTGTGGCCTGACAGGCTCCCACGCCGTGCCCACCTTGATGACTCTCCGCACCTTCTAGAACAAGAAACTTCAACGCCGATCCACATGCAAGGACAAGAGTCTTAACTCAGAAATGATTTCCGAGGGTGCCAACCCAATGAGAACAAAAAAGAGCGAACCAAAAGGAGGAAAAGAAAGAGAGGAAAAAAAGTCTCAGTCATCACATGTCCCCTACCTTTTGAAAGCCTGCAGAGATAGCACCATCATTCTCTGAAGCAATGAATTCCTGCTTAACCTTTTCAAGACCTTTACTCACAGCTTACATTTCTTCGGCTAAAGACTTCAATTGGATCTGGCCATTTGATATGGAGATGGAACAAGCAATAAATTGTACAAATCAACCGGAGACATCCCATTCACATATTACATTAAGAAAAGTACAAACCTTAGAGGCTGCTTCCAAATGAATGAGATCCTTATCAAAACCCAGCAACTCTGGCATCTTCTCGGCAAGGAGCTAATGAAGACAGGAAAGCAATTGACATAGCATCACACAAGAATTCAAAGAAACATTGGAAGAATAAAATACAAAAAAGACGTTGAACATGCACAACAAAATGGAAGCTGTTAAACAAATATGGTGAACTATTCAAGAAGAGAAAACAATTAATACATGCAAAGCAATTTAAAGAACTGTGGGGAAGTGGTTTGGAAATACTCTTCAGGTCCTGGAAGATGCCAATGATCCTCAGCTAGTCACCTGCAAAGATATAAATACTCCGGTCGGGGGTGCCGGAATTAGCACTCCGATGGACAAGTCAGTTCTTCTACTCAAGAAAGCTTGTTGACTAAGTTTTTAGAAGTGATTCTTACATACCTTTTCTAGTCCATTGCCATTATATTTATACTCGTTTCCTCTGATCCTCGGGGCCAGGGCCTACTTTTTCAATCATTATCTTTTCCACTATTCGGCTCTAGGGATCCTTCCCCATTCGGCCTATTTATCCTATTCGGCCCCGTATCCTTGCGGGATATCTGCCGGCTAGCGTCAAGCTTCTGAAATATACCTCCTTTATCCTCACCAATTATTCGGCTACCACAATTGCCCTCCGAACTCCCTGTTGACGGCAGTTAATCGGCGTGTTTGGTTCAGAATTTGAGAAGTTTAGCGTCAGGCGGCTTCGCGTGCCCCAATATATGTCAGGAGGCGCGCACCTTTTTGCTCATCATTACGCTTTCCCGCTCTATTCATGTGTATCTCAGCATTTATTGCGATTTGAAACTTCGGTCCTTTCGAATTCACATTTCGTCGATTTTCTGAGACTTTTGGATCGCCAGTGCATATCCCTCCGTGACTCGCGTTTTCTGCAACTTCTTCCCGTCTTCCCTTGTCTCATCTGCTCTTCGTAAGTTTCCTTATCCCTTCTTTGTAATCCTATTTTCTGTTTGCTATTTTAGCTTCGGCGAATACTTAGTTCTTTGCTAAGATGGCCAAACATTTGAAAGACCTCCTTTCTGAGGATCGTATCTCCGGTTTCCGGCAACATTTTTCTATTCCTGACGACGTCCATTTATCCCTTGTAACGGACAACGCTCTCGACATGGAGAGGGAAGATCAAAACACGATCGTATTCCCTCTTTTATCCATTGCGGAGGGCGGGGTTCGTTTCCCCCTACACCCACTTCTTAGGGCTATTCTCCGCTATTGGGGTTTGATTCCTTCTCAACCCAATGTAAATTTCTTTCGAATCATCATGGGGGTTGTAGAGTTGAATCGATGCCTTAGGATTAACCTTGGGATTCCGGCCATTCGGCATTGTTACGCCTTAGCCAAATCCTTCGGTCGGCTGGGGCGATATTTTCTCAGGGCCAAAGATACTAACCATCACTTGGTGACTATGCTTGCCAGTTCTGGTAAACGGGTTGACGACGTGATGGTCAACGTCCGAGGTAATTGGGAGTTCGCTGAAGGGGAGGATCGTCTGGACCCTATTCCCAGACATAAGGGTGACCCAAGTTGCCACGCAATGTCTTGTTTGTTGGACTATCTCTTATTCGGCTCTTTTTCCTAAATCGCTTTTTATCTTCTGCAGGTAATAGGTTGAAGAAAATTCTGACTTCGGTTGACGACGTGGTTCTTGGGGAAATCAAGACTGCACTCAGATATTTCGGCCGCCCAAACGTACAACAGCAAGGGAGAGCCGCCCATATTCTCCTTCGGTAAGAACCCACTTACACTACTTTCTCGGCTGCAGATAACATTCTGATTCCAGCCGGCAATCAACAGCTCTCGGCCCTTATCTTCCCCAGCTTCAAAAACCTTAGGCAGATCGGTCTCGTAGCTTCTAATTCGGGGGAAGACGCCGAGCCGGTTGTAGGGGTGATTGCCGATCCGGTTAGGGAGTCTACTGAGGGGGTTGTAGAGGGCGACAAGGCCGTACGCTCGGCATTTGAGGCCACCGAGCCATCCGCCTCAGGACGAACAGATTTCTCTTCCGGGGATATTTTTGCGAATTTGGGGGATCTACCCGGCGATTTCTTTGAGGGTATGGCGAAGGAAAGCCTAACGCAGATGGCACGTAAAAGAAATGCCGAGCGGATGGCCGCCCGAAAGAAGGCTGAATGTGCCGCATCAGATCCCAGCTTGATCAAGCCCTTCGTACCCGTTTCTGAGGGGACGGTTGAGGTTGCTGCGTCCGATACGGGAAAAGAGGGTGGAGAACAGGCCGATGGGGAACGGCTGATTCCGGAGCAAGGCCAAAAGCATGGTGCCGAGGGAGAAGCGAGTTCAGAAGCTGGCCCTGGTATCAAACAGCCTCGGCTTGAAGAACCGGACGTGGTCGCTCTGTTCGTTATTCAGCCAAAGATCAGGGATATGCCGATTTTATCCGACGCTTGCCGAGGATCCAAATGGCTCGAGCTGGCGGCTTCAATTTCTCTGCCGGCTGACAACAAAGCCTTCGGTGTCGTGCCTAATATTATGGCCGTTGCCCTAACTGCTCAATCGGCACTCCTAGTAGGTCACCTTCATCTCGCTCTTGTTTGTTAAAGGCGTCTAATCATACCGAATTGTTTTGCAGACAATCGGAAGGATCGCCGACTTGGGTCGCCGCCTGCGTGATGCTCTCGGGAGAATTGACCATTTGGAAACAGAGTTGCAGGGTCAGAAAAGTAGGGACGAGTTCAAAATTATGAGAGCTGAAATGGAGAGCGCGCGAGCCGAAGCGGAAAAAGAGAGGGCTCGCGTCGCCAAACAGCTTCGTGTTGATGCTGAGGGTAGGGCAAATGCGAGCGAGGAATCGCTCAAACTTTCCAAGGAAGCACATGCTGAAGCGAAAGCTCAATTAGAGGAGCTTAAGGCGGCCCGCGACAAAGCCGAATCGGAGGCCTTTGAGGTAGGGAAAGGCGCCGCTCTGACGGAATATGTTGAAGAAGTGTCCAAATTTGAGAATCGCGGGTTCAAACATGGGTGGCTCAAAGCCCTTGCTGCCGCTGAGGTTACATTGGATGTGCTAATTCCTTATGAGCAGGTGGATGTTGAGCCACTTGAATTCGATCATTAATGATCCGGGAGCCATCTTCGAAAAAGCGTCTTTTTGTTTTTGTTCTTCTTCTTTTGGATAGTGCTTTGTTGGTTCAGGGTAGTTTTCATGTATAAATAGGTTAGCATCTGCACGCAATTTATTAATGAAAATTTCCTTGTAATTTTTGCTACCACCGCACATTTTGTATGAAAGAATTCTTGTAATTTTTGCTACCACCACACACTTTGTATAAAAGAGTTCTGTGGTTTAATTTTAATGAAAGAGTTCTGTGTTTGTCAATGCATTTGGTAAAATGGAATTGCATATACTGTGGGGAAACCCTGATTTGTGAATTTGCCCTTGCCCCAGGGGGTTCATAAAAAGAATTCTAGCTCAGAATCAACTTGTGAGCCGGATGATTTTACTGTGGCACGAATGATTTTATCTAGAACTCTTCTAAACAAGTCGTACATAGAATATCGTTTGTCCAAACTTTAGTTTTTTCCTTACTTGAATCTGAAGTCGCTAACCACTGAAGGTAGAGAGGAAAAGATTGGTCAATATCTGGGTTCCTGCAGATTTAATACATATCCCATCAAAATCACCATTTGCAATTTCACTGCCTACTGATCTTGGACCCTTAGATTGATGAATCTACCCTTGCCCCAGTGGGTTCATGATAAGAACTCTGGCTCTGAGGGATCAATTCGTGAGCCGGCTGGGGTAGTTTAGTCGAACAGATTGATGAATCTGCTCTTGCCTGAATCAACTTGCGAGCCGGCTGGGTACTTGAGCCGAATAGAACCACTGAAGGTAGAGAGGAAAAGATTGGCCAATATCTGGGTTCCTGCAGATTCAATACATATCCCATCAAAATCACCATTTGCAATTTCACTGCCTACTGATCTTGGACCCTTAGATTGATAAATCTACCCTTGCCCCAGGGGGTTCATGATAAGAACTCTGGCTCTGAGGAATCAATTCGTGAGCTGGCTGGGGTAGTTTAGCCGAACAGATTGATGAATCTGCTCTTGCCTGAATCAGCTTGCGAGCCGGCTGGGGCACTACGCACTTAGGCTGAAGATCTTGAGCCAAAAGCTTGTCCTGCCGTCAACTTAGTCGGCGTCAGGCGATTGGGTTTCGCGATTAATGAACTTGCCTCGATCGTGCTGCCTCTGCGAGTGTTAAATGATCAAAGGCACAGCTTTTAAGAGTCTGGTAGGTATCTGATTCAGACTCCTGAGAGAAAATCTATTGTGCGAATGTCGAACAAACTCTTCTTTAACAGCAAAGGGGAAGCCAAGACATTTGCTGAGCTTGGCGGTGATATGAATCGAAGTGAACACCGTGGTGCGCCCTTGCGTGCTGGGAGTAAGAGTTCTATGGGTCGAGAGAGGCGTCAATCTCCTCGACGTCGTAGTAGGTCACCCAGATAGGATAGGCAGTCCCAGGGGAGATCGCCACACGCCCAAGTCGAAAGGAGATCAGACGCGAATCCGTGCCCGTTAAGTTTTGCAGTATTTGTGAAGAATAAGCCCATGACGGAAGCGGATTCGATCGTTCGAGATCCAGACGTGGCGGTCGAGTTTGCTCGACAAATATTTCCTCCGGAAGTTCAGCAGTCAATGGTTGGTCGTCAGGACTACGAAGTGTTTCGCGAGGGCATTCATGGGGCGGTGAAAGGGCTCTATACGGCTTATGAAGTCGACATGCGATTGCACGCCGCCCGCCGAGAAATGGAGAAAAAGGATGAGCATATCCGCAGTTTGGAGGCTCGCGTGGAGGCGGCTGAACGTGAGTTAAGAAAGATCAAAGCGGCTCAAGTACCACCAGCAGGGCAGGTGAATCCAATCGTGGAAGAGAGGGTTATGAGTCGGCTTATAAGCGCTGCCATTGCCGATCGTGAAACGGCAAGCATGTTCGCATTGGAGTCCGCCAAGGGGAGGTCTTATGAAAAAGGTTTTCACGAAGGGCGCTTGGTTCGAATCCAAAAGACCAAGGAGAAGCTTGCCGAAGAGGTTTGCCGATGTGAAAATCGTGGGTTCAGGCATGGTTGGACCAAGGCATCTCAAGTCGCCGAATCTCTTCGCTTGTCAGGCATCGATTCGGCGTCACCTCTCTACCACAGTGAGGACTTTCCATTTTCTGCTTTCGAGGTCGAGAAGAGTGAGGATGAGGGCGACGCCATATGACTTTAATTATTGTAAGGTCCGAACGCTGGTCGCATTCGCAATTATGTAATTTCTTGGTTTTTTGAATAAAAGACGCTTTATTGAAAATATCAAATTGTCTCCTGCATTCGGCGTGTGCGTGTTTAATTTGATTGCATAAATATTTGGATAGACGTAAATACATCAATCGGACTCAGCATGTTAAATCGATGCGCCGATTCGTTGTGCGTGATCGGCCTACATGTAATGGCCGTTTACTTTTGAATAAAGCCATTGTGGCGTGTGTTGTTGAAATTTGAAGAAGCTGTAAGCCAGGGATAAGAGGGGCTACGACATTTTGACTTGGCTCGAATGCCAGATGTCTAGCCGATTGGGCTAGGTAATTTTTGCCCTTGCGCAGGCTATGCGCGCGCGTTTTAGCCAACCGTTGGGTTAATTAGATCGTGGAGAATGTTGACCGATGCCTGTCTTCGTGGGGTTTAGTGTTGATAAAATCACTTCGGGATTTGGGCCTCGAGATCGCGGCCATTACTGAGAATAAAAGCGGTAGGCGCCTCATGCAATCAAACATATTTGGCTCTCCAGCATCTATTGCGTGGGATGATCCAGATTCTCACCATCGATGGTGATAATAGTTCTGAGCTCAAATTCGGCGAACTTGGCGCCAGATGGTTTGCGGCGGAGGATTCTCCGGGTGTGGGAGGTGGACGGCCGAAGGAGGCTGGAAACACGTCAGCCTCCAAGTCGTTGAAGCAGATCGCCCCGAAAGGAGACACAACGACCGCTGCCCCTAACCTCCCTTGTCTTGGATCTTGGCCTTGACATTGTCGATGGTGTCAGAGGCCTGCGACATGCCAATTCGAGCACGGTTAGATCGATGCGTTTTGAGGCGCGATGGTTGTTCAAATGACAAAAGTTGGGTCGATGGGTTGATTTGTCTTAGAAGTTAGAGATAGATATTGTAATGTTCGAACATGGATTACGTCTATGTAACAACTTTTTAATCAAATAAAAAGTGTTATTTCATATAGTTGAGTCTTACTCTGAAAATCT
This sequence comes from Camellia lanceoleosa, assembly GCA_025200525.1. NCBI lineage: Eukaryota > Viridiplantae > Streptophyta > Magnoliopsida > Ericales > Theaceae > Camellia > Camellia lanceoleosa. Next base: position 117,719,828 of record CM045771.1, on the reverse strand, counting down.
TTTGTTTAGCTATGCCGGATGAATGTTCCTGATCCCAACTTTTAATGGTTAAGCACGTCATTTCGTATGGTTTAATAGTTTGCTATTAGTTTGCTATCGGAACTTTTGTGTAGCTTAAATATTTTTCCTGTATTCAGGGATCGGCCCTTGCCTTAGGCGGGATGCGAGTTTAACCGGAATGGGTCGTACTCGTGGGCCGGCTAAGGCACGCCTTGTCCGGCGAACCATATTAGTGATTCCGGCTTAATTAGTTGATTAAAACGGGCTCTGGATCCGGAGACTTAAACGGCCCCAAGGTGTCCTGCACCAACGAGGGCTCCGAATCCAGATGCCTAATTTGGCCAATCGTGATATCCACGAAGGGCGCTCCGAGTCCGGAGACTTATTCGGCCCTACGGTGAGCTGCACCAAAGGGCGCTCCGAATCCGGAGGCTTATTCGGCCCTAAGGTGTCATGCACCAAAGGGGGCTCCGAATCCGGAGACTTAATTTGGCCAATCGTGATATCCACGAAGGGCGCTCCGAATCCGGAGACTTATTCGGCCCTAAGGTGTCATGCACCAAAGGGGGCTCCGAATCCGGAGACTTAATTGGGCCCAAGAGGCTTGAAGGAGAGTGACAAAGAAAATTGATTTTCATTAAAACGTGGTACCAATACAAGCATCAGATCCCACAAGTCGGGTCCGTAAATGGATCTTCATAAAGTCTACGTTCGCACGGATTGCGGTGAGCCACGGATCTCCTCAATGCCACGGTCTGTTAGGAAGCGCATGAGCTGATGGTAGGTGCTTGGGACAACCTTCATGACATGCAACCAGGGGCGCCCCATGATGGCATTATATGGCGACGGAAGCTTCACAACCAAGAATTCCACGTCAACTGTTTTTGAGCCCGCTCGGACAGGTAGCACGACCCTCCCCAATGGATACTCTGGATTCGTGTTGAAGCCAAACAGTGGCTGAGACGACGGTGATAGGTCCGACTCGTTGAGGCTGAGTTCAACAAAAGTTCTGTAGTACAAGATTTCCGAAGTGCTTCCTGGGTCTATGAGAATGCGTTCAACGCTGAACTGTCGTACGCGTAATTTGACGACCAAAGGATCGATGTGGCTGGCCGCCGTTCCGACGAGGTCGGAGTCATCGAACTTAATTGTCGGAGCTTCTCTGGGCCTGCCGGTTGACATGTTATGTTTTTGGGGAATTGAGTGCGATTGGATCGTATGCACGGTCGAGGATGCCGGCAGACCGTAGATTATGTGGATCATGCCAAGCAGAGGTGAATCCTGTCTCAAGGCTAATGCTTTGGTTGGCCTTCCCTTGCTCACGTATTGCTGCAATCGACCATCTTGCACCAGTTCCTCCAGATGATCCTTGAGCGCATAACTCTCGGCCAGTGGCCGTGATCTTTGTGGTATTCGCATCGCTCCCTCCTCCGGTGTCGGAGGCCCCACCATCTTTGACGGCCACTTGAAAAATGGAAGGTGCTGGACTTTGGTCATTATTGCCGCGATCGGCTCTGTCAACTCCGTATACTTCTTGTCAGTTCGCCTTGAGCGTTTGCTGTCGACTTGTAGTTGTTCGTTCGTTCGGTGGGAGCACTAATCGCTTGATCGGCGGGAGTCCCGCCTTTTATCTCGCTGGTTTGGTTCGGGGCTGTCGGGCTCGGTGGCGGCGAGCATATTGGTCGGCGATTCGGGAGGCTGTTTCTTTGGAGATTTGTCCGGCTTTTATCCTCAGGGCATCATCTTCGACTTTACAATATTCTTCAACTTTCTTCATTAACGCCCAGACTGTTTTGGGGGGCCTTCTGGTCAGGGAACTGCACAGAACACTGTCAGGATGTAAACCCATTTTGAAGGCAGTGATGGCCATGGAGTCGTTGCAAGCGTCGTCAACAAGGTTGAAGCACTTCCAATATCGTCCCGAATACGCTCTGAGCGTCTCTCCCGACTGGATCTGCATAGCCCGGAGGGAGTCGGCCTGTTTCGGTTGTACCTCGTTGGTGATGAACCTGGCCCTGAAGGATTTCTGCAGCTGTCGGAAGCTTTTACTCGAAGCTGGCTCCAACTTGTAATACCACCTGACGGCTAGTGGACCTAGGCTGCTAGGAAATATTCGGCACATGAGGGCTTCATTGTCTGCGTGCAGCGTCATGGCCTGTTTGTAATGACGGATATGATCAGTGGGGTCTGATTTTCCGTCGTAAAGAGTGAACGACGGAGCTTTGAATTTCTTGGGCAGGGACGCCCTTGCGATCCATCGAACGAAAGGATCGTGCTGGTCTTCCTCGTTTGAGCTGCTTCTCTTGCGCTTGTTCCTTGTTCACAGATCCTTTTCGGAGGAGCTGGAGGTCTCGGATCGTCCCCTTGCGTCGAGCTCCGTGGATGATGAGTTGGAGCTGCTATCGGTATCCTTTGGTCGAGCCCGAGGTCTTTGCCCGTCTGCCCTCGGGGGTCGCTCTGGTTCCTAGCGCATGGCCTCTCTAGATTTTGCTACCTCCAGGGCCAAATCTTGACGGAGTCGTTCGTTCTCAGCGATCATGTTCTCGAGCCTTTGTTCGTTCTGCTTTGCTTGTTCTATGATAGCCTGCATTGTTTTTTGTGCTGAAGTTGTTGGCGAATTGAAGTTCAAGACGCGTCGTGCCACGATGGTTTCTTTTCCGAGCATATTAGCTGGGGTGAGGTCGTCTTCCTGTGTGATCTCGTTGGTAGCTATCGGAGGATCTTCGGTCACGCCTTCCATGGATGTATTTGAGTATTCCCACAGACGGCGCCAATTGTGGGGAAGTGGTTTGGAAATACTCTTCAGGTCCTGGAAGACGCCAATGATCCTCAGCTAGTCACCTGCAAAGATATAAATACTCGGTCGGGAAGTTTTAATTAGCACTCCGACGGACAAGTCAGTTCTTCTACTCAAGAAAGCTTGTTGACTAAGTTTTTAGAAGTGATTCTTACATACCTTTTCTAGTCCATTGCCATTATATTTATATTCGTTTCCTCTGATCCTTGGGGCCAGGGCCTACTTTTTCAATCATTATCTTTTCCACTATTCGGCTCTAGGGATCCTTCCCCATTCGGCCTATTTATCCTATTCGGCCCTGTATCCTTGCGGGATATCTGCCGACTAGCGTCAAGCTTCTGAAATATACCTCCTTTATCCTCGCCAATTATTCGCTACCACAAGAACCATTATAAATTTGTACATACAAAATTACTCACTGAAAACACAAGAATGTCAGATAAATAGATTTTGTTTCATAAAGAAAACTTCAGTGTTTCGTGTTATCAAACAAATATGTAGCAAGTAGTAACCAAAAATTCCTTTACAAAATGAAGAGTCAGCATTTTTCCTTTCAAGCATATTTCTAAATTGTTCTCTTTACGAAAGCATTGTATGCCTACTCCACAGGCATAAATCAAGCTCTTGAGGTCGCTAATGCATCAATGTCATTTTATTGTTCCTTGCACGAGTATCAGACAGCTTAAGTAGGCTGTCCAATTTGAATCCTATGGCAGATCCTAAAATACAAAGGAGGACATCAATGCCAAAAGCTTTCCACCAAACAAAATAATACAGACCATAACAAACTTCAATCTCACATAATAATACCTCGAGCAGTGCCTTGGTTCAATGCATTTTCTAAAGTGAAAATCGTCTACATTCACTACAAAAAATTAAGGTTTAGAGACCACAAGTTAGGGACAAAATTATTTTTTAGGGACCAAATATTTTTGTTGCGAAAAGTGTCGTCATTATATTGTTAGCAACAAAAATTAGACATTAGTGATGAATTATTATCCTTTTGGGACCAAATTTTTTGTCTCAAAAAATAAACCATTTCGAGACCAAATTATTTTGTCCCTAAAAGTCTATTTATTAGTGACATTTTAAAAATTTTGTTGCTAAAAGCCTTGGTTTGGACTTTTCGGGACGAGCAACTATCCTCATGACAATACAAATTGGTCCTTAAATATCTTTTGTAACAAAATTTTTACTGTTAGAGACCAAAACATTTACTCTCTAAAACTCTTATTTTTTGTAGCGATTACTTGACGCAATTTTGCAGATTCTTTTACCTACAATAACGAGTATGATATTAAGGTACTGAAAATGATTTCTCGGTAGTACTAACTTCACAAACCCTAAATAAAAGGAAGTACCTCTCTAGCAGCAGCATTAATTGTGTTTAGGTTATATCTCAAGCCATTCACCTGAACAAGTTTGAAGCTATAAGCACAAACAGCTAGAAATAATAATAGCATTTGTTCTCAGATAATACACACAAAAAAAAAGCCCCAAATCAATATACCTGACTGGAAAAAGTAATTCTGAACACAAATACTCGCAATTTGGACTCCACTTGGTTGACATTCATCAACTCCAGGAAAAACTGAAATGTTCATCAAGCACAAAATTTGTTAGCAATACATATACAGGATTTTTGCACTTCTCTTTCCTCCACCATCAAACCAAAACAAAAACTTGTTCACACTTACCAAGCATATTGTTGGTCCCATTGTAGTTCTAAAGAAAGAAAAATCAGTAAGAAACAAATAAAATAATTAAACAAAATTTTGAAATCATCTTAAGAGAGAAAAAGAAAAGAGTACACCAGATAAAAGTGTACCACACTCAAGAAACCAACAAATGAGTATATTTGAAGTTAATACAAAACCTTTTCATTTTTCAACATATGCCTAAGTCAGATACACACTATGACATCAAAATATCACATAATTACAACTAAAACCCAACAAATTGAGAGAGAGAGAGAGAGAGAGAGAGAGAGAGAGAGAAGGGGGGTATGGGAGTGTACCTTCAGCGTTGTCATTTCTTCTTTTGTAGGACAAAATTTAATGAGATTTTCTACTTGATCAATGTCCAGGGCTGAAGAATCCAAAGCCAGAACAGCATTTTGGAAATAAAGCATTAGAAACCCCTCCCCCCCAAAAAAAATCTAATAGAAATTTGATGCAGATGAAACTACCGCGCTTTCCACACACACACACACACACACACAACCATAAAACACTTTTTCCTGAATGTTTCATGTTCCAACCAAGTGTATAGATTTCAATGAAACTCATGGACTTTGTAGCATGGAAGTCCATAATGGAAGGATCTTGAAAAATCAAACTCAATCAACATGATGACTGATAGGTAACTCAAATTAACGAGAGAAGAGGACCAACTTGTTGGCAGTCCACTTTTTTGGCTAGGACATGGACAGAGACATTACATGCTTATCAAAGTTGAGATTAAATTCCTTTAAATTAGATAGAGCAAAAGACATGGACACTACAGCACTAGCAATTTTAGTTATGTTCTCAGACATGATCAAATTAAGTGAACTTCATGATAAAAATAAAATAATAATAAAGAGCACTCCAAGTGCACAACTATATATTGTGGTATGAAATGTTAGCATTAGCAACTCATTCATCAAATTCAAACAATATTGCTTCTGATAAATATTCATTTTCCTTCTATGTTTTGGAAGTGAGTGACTCATTTTTCTCTGTTTTATATTTTTCTTATTTTCTCTCTGAAGATGTTTGCTCCCTGAGCAATTATTTCTACAATCATATAATTTAACTATTAAGGCCAGAAATTTTAAATGCAACTTTAGGAGCCTCCCGATGAACAATTTCAAGAGTCTTTTTTTCTCCACTATGCAACTTTCTGAAAATCAAGAAACTAGCTAAACGAAATGCCAAGAGCCACCAACCCCCTCTCTCACAATGAAACAGAATAACATTTTGGTGATTCCCACATGTAAGCCAACTTTCATAAACATGAAGGAAATGGTGAATTAAAGACAATGGTAGCAGGGGACAACCCTCGTATTGTTGCGGATAATCCATGATAGTAACATCATTCTCGCATAAAATTTCAGCAAACTGGCTCCGTTTCTCGCTTCTCAAAAATTGAATGCGAGAAAGTATGACTTAGGGAATGCTTCATGTAATTCAGTAACGATATCATGCAAGTAGAGTTGATACAACCCATCGGGCAAAACTTCAGTCAAAAAGCAAGAGTCAAAAACTACAAAAATACAAATACACCATAAAACAGCCAAAAATAACATAAAAATGAGCGTGTATTTTGAATAAAGAAGGAAAAGGGCACCCACAGGTTTTTTAAGGGTCAAACTCACCAAACTCCCCAAAAAAAAGAGTCTAACCTTCAAGCAGCATCTGCTCAAATGTAGGACAAAAAACAAGGTGCATACATTTTTCCTTTTTTAAGAAGTAAGAGAACCTAATTTGGACAAGAAAAAAAAAAGATCAATTTTTCAAGTGTAACAAAACATACATAATTGACATGTGTTAGTAAAAATTATGCTAGAAATGGATCGACAACAACCAAGCAATAATCCAAACTACACAACTTAAATAAAACAATCAAGCAAGCTGTGGTTCTGGTTCCAATGCCTCAAAAGACTAAAGACTTCTCTAGACTAATCAATGACAACAAAGCAAACAAGAAGGAAAACAAACTTTCTTGATCAACAAATGGTAACAAGGTAGATTAAATAAAAGGAAACAACTTTAAATTGCTATATCAACAGATGGTGACAAGGTAGATTGAATAAACAGAAGCAATTTCACACTGAAATCACCTATGCTCACTCAACAAGTACAAATTACAATGATAGATACTACTCCTAAATTACAATCTCAACTACTCCTAAGTCTAAAAGCTAGGTTGTTGTGTTGTTGTTGATGTCCCTTGCCCCTGCAAATTTCTGGCCTTTTATAGTTCTTTCACACATCCCCATGATCTCTCCAATCTGCAACTGCTGTTGGGTAACTGTTGCAACTGCTCCTTCGTATCTAGGCTTTCCAATTACATTAACCCTCTCTTTCTGTCTGTCAATCTGCCTCTTCCTCAGGTTATTTCATGCACACAAACTCTTTTAACCTTCTCTCAACAGAGAAAAGCTCCTACTTTGTCTCATGCTTCCTCCTGAAAGGCTACCCACTAACTCCATGATCACTGCCAGTAATTGCTCCATCACTTATAGTCAACCCATATGCAAAGACCCACTTTCTACTATTAGTCATGGACTTTTGACACTGGACATCCACTCTAGACTTGGCCACGTGTCCTCTACTAACTGGACCACCTGTCGACAGAACCTAGAAAAAAAGTGCAAACAACATGCCACATATACATATACATATACATAAAGCTAAGAGAGTGACCACGAAAGCATCGGTGCCATCAAGACATGGCTCTCATAGCAAGCAATGAGATAGAAACTATCATAGTTTGACTTGAACCATATTGTGTATACCGTCACAATAAAAGCGATTCATTCCTCTATATATGTATATAAATTCCTACACAAGCAGAGTGCCAGACTTTGACAGTTGAAGTTGGACAAGAGCAGTGGCTTCATGGCTTCTTCTCTACCAAATTGTCCGCCGTTTGAGTTCATAAGTATTACTCTGCCAAAGGGACAGTTGTGTGAGACAGTCTTTTGAATGGGAAAGCAATTTTAAATCAAGGTGTTGGGTACTCTGTTATTCTTGGATTTGGGGCCTTCTTTGCTGTCTTCACCTCCTTCTTGGTATTACCCCCTTTCTATCTCTCTACACTGTATTATTATTCATAGGGTTAACACTTGTAATTAGTGGCAATAAACCCACTACTTAGGTAATTGTGTCTTATAAGATGAGTGTATCAAGAAATTTTGTGGGTGTATTTAGAATTATCCAGAATCTTGTTGAAAAGTTTTGGAACCTAAAAAATCTCCTCTTTTTCTTTTCCCTCATTTATGGCTTATTCTCTCTTTGCTTCTCATGGAGTTGCACTTATTTTTCACTAAAGGATAAGCTTAGTGGAAGTGTAGGTGATAATGACCAAGACCATTATATGACCTTTATATATTTGAGAGTGCCCCTTCCACATAGAATCATTAACAATTATTTGAATTCCCAAACAAGTACAATCATTAACAAGTAACAACTATTTGAAACTCCAGACTAGTGTGAATTATCTTTTTGTTTCTTTACCATCCCTTGTTTAAATTGCAACAACTATGAAATAATTTGCCAAGTTTGGCCAAAGAAGCGATATGTTGGATCACGCCACACATCAAAATGGTTCAACACATAGCAAGGGAATGTTAAAAGCAGGACTCATTGCTAGTGTGATTGTATCTCAGTAATGTTCTCGGTTCATTTATACGCAAATCTTGAACACCTTTATGTTCAACTAACAAATTGGCTTCAAAATTTTGATTTCTAAAGTGGGCTTGGGCTGCTACAATTTTACAAAGCTCAAATGTTGCGTGGGAATATGGAGTTAGCAGTCCTTTCTAGTATGCTAGTGGAGCCACCATCCAGGCATGTCGACTCTGCTCTTTTTTCCATTGTTTTTGTTCTGAAGTTCTTTCTCTCCTCAAGAAGGGAATGAGATACTTTTCAATAAATAATCTTGCTAATTCTAAATTATACAGGTGCTCGTGTTTGGCCTAATGGCTATAGAGATCAAAAAAGGCCCCTATGCTCATACCGTGTGTGAAATTGTGAAAGCTAGGTATGTCACATAGTTATGATGATTCAATCAAAATTTATAGTAAAACATGGCTAGGTTTATCATTTTACTCATTGAAAAGATTAATTTCCTTGATTTTGATAGCAAATCTTTCTGTTACTTCAGATGGGGAACCGCTGCTCATCTTGTCTTTCTCACTTTTTTCTTCTTGATAAACATCATTGTCACGGCCATGCTTCTTCTTGGTGGCTCTGCTGTCGTGAATGCACTCACTGGAGTGAACATATACGCTGCAAGTTTTCTAATTCCACTTGGTGTAATTGTCTACACGCTTGCAGGGGGGCTAAAAGCCACATTCTTGGCAAGCTACATACATTCAGTAATATGTATTTTCTCTCTTTATACTGTAATTTTGTTTTCCAATTTACATTTGGTGCTTCTATGAGCTCTATTATTTTTGTATTTGGTTTCAATGCATGTGGTTTTAGTTGTTTTGTGTACTTAGTTTACACATCAAGCAGTAAGCTTGGTAGCCCAACTATCATATACCACCGTCTGCTTGAGGTTGCAAGCAAATCAAGAGTCTGCCAAGAGCCACTCACACACAATTTTGCAGTCTTGTGGGCCAGTGAGCGGGAATTACAAGGGCTCTTACCTTATGATCTTTGAGTTACGGAGGGCTCATCTTTGGGATAATTAACATTGTTGGCAACTTTGGTACTGTGTTTGTTGGCAATGTAAGTGAGCACTAGCCCTATATCTACCTTATCCAATGGTTAAGTAATGAAGAAGTAATATCGATGTGTAGGGATATTGGGTGAGTGCTATTGCTGCAAGGCCTTCATTGACTCATAAGGGCTATTTGTTGGGCGGGTTGGTCTAGTTTGCCGTGCCATTCTCTCGGGCAACGTCACTTGGTCTAGGAGCACTAGCCCTTGATCTACCTATAACGGCAAGTGAAGCCAGTCATGGACTTGTTCCTCCTGCAACGCCAATTGCTTTGATGGGAAAAAGAGGATGCGTTCTTACGCTTACTATGCTTTTTATGTGAGTAAGCAATGCAAGATTAACAATTTCTAAACTATAGATGACATGAATTGAGCATTAAATGGATCACGATCTTGCTAATATCAGTATAGTAGGACTACATTTTTAGATGAAAAAGTACATCAATATTGTTACGATGCTTGGTAGAGCTTTTGTAAGTTTCAAAACTTTTGTGGGTCTTATGTCAAAGTGTCATCCCCAATTTCAGTTGAAAGCCCTCAAACCGAATCCAAATGAGCTAAGCCAATTAGTGATCTTATACTAACAATCCCATTTGAGTTCCAACATTTTTTTTTCTTTTTTCTTTCTTCATTCTTAGATGTTTCAGAAATTTACTCTAGTCCCCTAATTTCAAAATTTTGGACTTTTGGGGCTTCTAAAATGTGCAATACTAAACTTTTATCTTATTCAAATATCAGTTGAAGTTTTGTTTAGTGAAGATTCAATAGTTTAATTTTCAGGACCTCACATTCTGGCCAATTCACTATTTCTTTGTTCAAATCTGTGCTAAATCTTGAAACTCCAATATTTCAGTGTTTTGTTATGAACTCTGAATTTTTCGCACATAAGCAATTTGTGACATCTCTTTGGTTCATCGAACTAATAGTAGTCTCCTCATTATGCACTTATGATATATACCGCACTTACATAAACCCGGATGCAACTGGAAAGCAAATCATCAGAGTGTCACGGGGAGTTATTCTAGGCTTCAGATGTTTCATGGGATTTTTAGCAGTAATACTAAACAAGGGAGTTTCATTAGGATGGATGTACCTCGCCATGGAAGTCTTCATTGGCTCAATTTGTTCTTCCATAGCTTTCATACTTCTATGGCGAAAAGCAAATGCAATTGGTACCATCCTTGGAACAATAATTGATTGTGTTCTTGGAATCATCACTTGGTTGTCAATTACCAAAGTCGAGTATGGTAGGGTCAACCTTGACACATTGGAAGGAATGCACCGATGCTTCTTTGAAACCTTGTTTCTATACTTTGGTGGTGCGGTTCATCTTGTGTAGTTTTTGTGGCCTCAAAACTATGATTGGGATCGACAAAGGAGATAACTATGGTTGAGAAAGAAAAGAGTGAATTACGGTGGCGAGTTCAAGGAGGCAAAGGCGATAAGATGGCGTGGATTGTGAAATGGGGTGTTGGTTTTAATGTTGTGATTGTTTTGTTATGGCCCTTGTTTCTCTTCTCAGTAGGTAAATTCAATAACGGTGTCTCAAAAAAGAAGAAATTTGTGGTTTATGTCTCAAAGAAATGTGTTCTTGAAAATTAATGTAGCGCCCTTAAAATAATACACAATCCCATTATCTAATAGTTCGATATTCATGAAAAATAACCACATTCCCATACATGCATCAAAGTTAATATTACCCTATGCCCGTATAGATGATTTGTTTGACCGGTTGAAGGGTTCCGTTGTTTCTCTAAGATAGACTTGAGATCGGGTTACCATCGGTTGAGGTCGAGGAGGAGGATATTAGAAGATGGCATTAGTACCGCAGTATGGCCACTATGAGTTCTGGTGATGCCATTTGGGCTCACCAATGCAATGAGTCTTTATGGACTTGATGAGCAGGATCTTCGGGAATTCTTAGATCGCTTTGTAGTCATTTTCGTGGATGACATTACGATTTATTAATATACGAGGAAAAGCACGAGGAACACTTGAGAGTGGTGCTTGAGTTGCTTAGAGCCCATAATTTGTATGCCAAGTTTGGGGCGTGTGAGTTACGGCTAAGGAAGTCAAGTTCTTAGGCCATTTGGTTTTAGGGAAGGAGTGTCTATTGATACATCAAGATAGAAGCGGTAAGATTGGGCCTGACCTAAGAGTGTTTTGAGATTAGATTTTACGGGATTAGTGGGTATTATCACCGGTTGTGAGCGATTTCTCGGCTAGCTTCACGTTGACTAGATTGGCGGAAAGGGTCAAGTTTGTATGGAGTGAGACTTGTGAAAAGTCGTTCGAGTTGAAGGTTAGGTTGACCACCACTCGGTTTGATTATTAGGAAGAGGTTTGGGTTATCACGGTCTATTGTGATGCCTCACGAGAGGGTTTGGGTTGTGTGTTGATGCAAGAGGGGAAAGTGGTAGCCTATGGCTCACGTCAGTTGAAAATTCACGAGGGGAATTACCTTACCCATGACCTTGAGTTAGCAGCCGTGATTTTTGCCTTAAAGATTTGGAGGCGCTACCTTTATGGTGAGAGGTTCAAGGTGTTCTCGGATCATAAGAGTTTGAAGTGCCTGTTTACATAGAGAGACTTGAATTTGAGGCAGAGAAAGTGGATGGAGTTCATTGAGGACTACGATTTTGAGTTGCACTATCACCCGGGGAAGGCCAACGTTGTGGCCGATGCCCTTAGTAGGAAATCCATCAGTGTTGTAGCTTGTATAGCCATCAGAGTGGGGAGATGTTAGGCGCCTTGGCGAGTTTGATTAACTTTTGCGAATCCGTTGAAATTTGCGGCCTTGTTTTCTGTTGTTGTGACCCTAGCAGTGAGTCAGTGTTAGAGGCACAGGAGGTGACTTTGAGGTAGAATCCCTCGAGAGAAGATCTCGGTGGGAAGGTTGAGAAGGGTTTGACGGTGTATCTCGACGAGTGTGAGATCCGAGACCGTTTGTTTGTGCGAGTCTTCGAGAGGAGGTACTCGAGAGTTTCACCATTCACATCTTGCGGTGCATCAGGAGGCACCAAGATGTATCGTGATTTGGGCGCCAGTTTTGGTGGAGGGCATGAAGAAGGATGTGGCGGTGTTTGTGTCTAAGTGCCTTACTTGTCGACAAGTGAAGGCCGAGCATCGAGACCGCCGGGTTTGTTACAACCCTTGCCTATTCTTAGAGTGGAAGTGGGAGCATGTCACTATGGACTTTGTTGTAGGTCTTAGAGACTCGGGGTAGTGATGCTATTTGGGTGGTTGTAGACCGGTTGACTAAGTCGGCGCACTTTATCCCTATGTGCGTGAGAGATTCGATAGATCATCTGGCCGACTTGTATATTCGGGACATAGTGAGGTTGCACAGGGTCCCAGTGTCGATCATCTCAAATAGAGACCCTCGTTTCTTGCTAGGTTGTGGCGAGTTTGCGAGTGCCTTGGGCACTAAGTTAACCTTTAACCTGACTTATCATCCTCGGTGCCAGGCGGTCGGCGTACTATTGAGATCCTTGAGGATATGCTTGAGGTTGTGTCCTTGACTTTAGTGGGGCGTGGAGAGGCACTTACCCTTGGTGGAGTTTGCCTACAATAATAGCTTTCAGTCTAGTATCGATATGGCACCGTTTGAGGCCTTGTATGGCCGACCGTGTAGGTCTCCAGTATGTTGGGTCGAGGTGGGTGATGCACCTTTGTTGGGCCCAGAATTGGTAATGGAAACAACGGAGAAAGTTGAACTTATCCGTAGGAGTCTTGTTACAGCCCAGAGTCACCAAAACAGTCACGCCGAGCGTAGGAGGTAGCCTTTGGCATTTAAGACTGCTGATCATGGTTTCTTGAAAATATCACCTAAGCGAGGCGGGGATTTGATGACGTTTGGGAAGAGTGGGAAGTTATCCTCGGTTTATCGATCCCTTTGAGATCCTTGAGAGGATTGGGGAAGTTGCTTATCGTTTGGCTTTGCCACCGCAATTGTCCAGGGTGCATGACATGTTTCATGTTAGTATGCTTCGGAAGTACAAGCCGGATCCATCGCACGTGTTGGATTGGACCGACTTAGAGGTAGATGAAGATGCCTCGTATGAGGAGAGACTGGTTCGGGTCTTGGATAGGCGGGATCAAGTCTTGCGAGGCAAGACCATACCCTTGGTGAAAGTTTTGTGGAAGCATCACGGAGTGGAAGAAGCCACTTGGGAACGTGAGTTAGATGTCCGTGAAAAATATCCGGACTTATTTGTTGATGTGTAACCATGCATTGGTGAATTTGTAATTTTGTTGAACTTTAAGAGCATTATATATGTCTTAAGTTGTAAAACATGGTATATGTTTTGGTTTATGGAAATATTTTGAAACTTGCCTTGAAATGGAAGTTTAACGTAACATTGCATATGTTGAATGTATTATAGGAATGAAAATATATCATGAATGTTGAATATAACATAGAATTGTGCAATGTGGTAATGAAATTTGTGGAATTTGGGAATGCATATCTATAATGCATGTTGTGGAAAATGTTGTAATTTGCCTCTTGAAAAGAGATGAGATATTTGGTAATGGGTCGAGTTGTTGAATTTAGCATTGTAATAATGTTGGGAATTGAGAAAATCTTGTTTTGAAAAACTTGTATTTAATTTGGGGCGAAATTCTTTAAGGAGGAAAGGTTATAGCGATTCGGTTTTCCCTTTCTGTATTTGTCGTATTCGAACTTTGGTTCCGTCACGGTTGGTGGTTGTATATCTTGTTGTTATCCTTTAATTCCATGTGTTTGAGTTTTAGGATGTTTTGTGCGGTGTATTACTGGTTGGTTGAGCCTAAGTCTCAAATCTTGTTGCCCGATTTTGGTGATCGCTCGGCGGGTCTTATTGCTTCGATCGGGGTTTACACCCTCTCGATATTTTGTGCCTCTGCAAAAACCTGCAGTGTGTTTTTCACGCTCGGCGGATTTTCTTCGCTCAGCGAGTCGCGCTCGGCGGGTATGTTCGCCTTCGGCGGGTATGTTGGCCTTCGAGTGGGTAGTTCATTGTCGTAAAGAAGCTGGAGAGAGAATCTCGCTCGGCGGATGTATTTTGTTTTTGTGTCTTGGCGCTCGGCGGGCCTTCTTCGCTCGGCGGGTTGATTTTGTGCTTGGCCTCGGCGTTCTATTTTCCGCTTCGAGCGGGTCATGCGTATATCGATTAATGACTTGGTCTTTTAGCTCACTTTTTACACTTCCTCTCTCTCATACTTTTCAAAAACCGGATCTGAGAGCTCCCTCTCTCTCTACAAACCTTCTCTCTAAGGTTTCATCTCCTTCTAGTGAGTTCCTAGCCTAGCCCCTTTGTATAAAAGATAGAGGGTGTTGAGGGCTTTGTTTTAATCTGAAAATCTTCGAAATTGAAGCACGTTGGGTTTTGCTCTTCTTCTCCGTTTGAGCTCTAACTTCGAGGTAAGGATATCCTACTCCATCTTATGAGCTTTGTCTTTAAATTTTAGCATTTCGATATGTTGGGGGTTGTTGGGTAATTTTGAGAAAGTTTGGGGTCCTTTGTGTAATTTTTCAAAAGAGGGGTTTCCAAATTTAAAAACCCATTTGTATGTAATACATTGGAAAATGGAACCATGTGTTAGATTATTGATGAAAATGGAACCTTAGGGTTGGTATTGAGATTATGGGAAAAAGCCCTAATTGTTATGATAAATTAATTTGTATAATTAATTTTCGAAAATGAGAAATTGAATAGGAATTATTCAAATTGGAAAGGTATGGGATTAAAGGGTGTAGTTGGATTAATTTATCGCTCACCTAGACGAAATGTTGATATTTTATCCATTTGGTGCATTTATTTTCTGTTTAGAAATAATTGCTTTGGGCTATCGTTGGAGGATAGTCTTGATTGTTGTAGACAATGCATGATGATTAGGCGAATTAAAACTAATCAATTGACTATACCATAGAATATGGTGGTTGGTATAATACATCGAAATTGTGTATTGATTGAGTGAACATGTATATGATAATTGCTTATATACATTGTGTTATGTGGGAGGAAATAGGGGATGTACTCCACAGTTTATGGGAAGATAAGGGATGGACCTCTAAATCGGATTTTGTTTGACGTTGATACAGCACTAAAATGTGTTTCATTTCTGAAGTATGGAAGTGTTTTTACATATAATTGATACAGCACTAAAATGTGTATCAATTGTGAAGTATAAGTGATTTTAGCTAGGGGTGTCCATGATTCGGTTTGGGGCGGTTTATGATTCGGTTTGGACCTTTGTATCTATGCGGTTTGGGGAAAAAGTCAACCCTTAATCGATTCTGATTTGTCTTGAAGATAGGGTTAGCGGATGTGCGGCGGTTCTTGGCGGTTTGGATTGAACTTTTTCCAAAAATTAATTTTTAAACCTTTTTTTTTTTTCCCATTTTGTCAATCTTTATTTTGGACCCTTTTTTCCTGATTCAAGTTAGCAGTTAATCAAGTTATGATTCAATTTCACGATTTAATTCCAAAAAGCAGTTATCTGGAACCTGAGATAGATTTAATTCCAAAATTAAATACTTGATTTAAAAGCAGTTTATCTGATTCATCTGATTTAAAACAAATTAAATAGATTCCACAAATAGATTTAAAACATATTCATCTGATTTAATCTGATTCAATACAAATTAAATAGATTCCACAAATTAAGCGATTTAAAAGCAGTTAATTCCAAAAAGCGATTTAATGTCCTCCATCAACAAATAACATAAATAGATCTATCTATCAACTAATTCTTCAAACCAATACCACATTAATGAGCAGATTCAAAATAAATTTATCAAGATTCTCCAAACATAGATAGATCAAAGATCGGGAGAGTGAGAGAAAGAAAACAGAGAGAGAAACACTTGCGATCGATGTGATGTGAAGTCAATCGATCGGTCGATTTTGTGATGAAAAAAAGTCGATCGGTCTTTGTAGATGCAAAGCCAAGCGGTGAGACGTGAGATGAGAGAGTGAGAGAGGAGACAAATCGAGACACAAAGATCGGGGAGAGAGACATAGGCAGTGAGATTGAGGAGCTTACGTGAGGTGTGTGATGAGGTCGTCGGTTGATCGGTTGATTAGTCCATCTTGAAGACAGAGAGAGTGGATCGATGGGTGTAGGCAATGGAGATGAAAATCGCGAGTGAGTGGCGTGAGAATGAGACCTGAGAATGAGATAGATAGAGTGAGAGATAGATAATATTGATTAGGGTTTTCTTTTTGAGCAGTCGGTTGAAGGAAAAAAAAGGGGTTTTTTTAAGCGGTTAGATTAGATTTGAACCAAAAAAAAAAAAGTGTTTTAAGGGCGGAGTTAGGCGGTCTTGAGTTAAACCGCAACCCGCCATAAACCATCTGAAAATCCAAACCGCACCCTACCTAATGTGTTTGAAACCGCCCATCGTCTTGTGATTCGGATCTGGTAAGAAGCGGTTTGGGCGGTTGAATAACCCTATACTTGACCCTAATTTTAAGTGAGATTGATGCAGCACCAAAATGTGTATCTATTATGATATAAGCGTTTAACATGAGTTGTTATCCCAATTGAATTGGAAATATTGTTAATAAGAGATGTAATCTCTGCCGGATTATCTGGCGGAGTTACGAGCCACGTTTTTAATTGAAATATAACATGGACATGACTATCATGAAGCGTAATATGATATAAGTTGGAATATAAGTGTGGACCATCTATCGAATCTTTGTTATTTTAGTCATTGTTCATAGTTGGTTTTAGTATATTTCTATTTGGTGTGACTCACCCTATATGGGACATCATTTTTGAGTCCGGTACTATGTCGCCTCAGAGATCTTAGCATGGATTGTTGTGGGAGTTAAAGACTCTTTTTGTTAATTTTTGTTGTATTACATGTATATCAAGCCAAGGGCTTCCTTTGTGTAGAGTTAGTACTCTCTTCTTTTGTAACCAAGTGTTGACTTGAAAGTTATAAGCCTATAGGGCATTTACTTTTGTCATTAACATGTAATACTTTTTGTAAGAATACTCTGATGATATTAATATGAAATCCATTTTCTTTATCGTGATTGTATGATGTTATGGGTTTATTTTGAGGGCGTTACATTCATACACTTTCATTTCTAAGATTTGAGACTTTCACCACCGCACTCGGCCAACAATTATCAATAGATTCCATCCACTATCTCCCCCAAGCAAGATACATATACAATGTATTAAAGCATATCATTACATATAGATCCCTATCTCCTCCCAAACAAAGAATATACAATGTATTTAAGTATATAATCACATTTATGGAGTACATCCTTATCTCCTGTAAACAAAGATACATATACAATGTATTTAAGCATATAATCACATATATGGGTACATCCCTATCTCCTCCCAAACAAAGATACATATACAATGTATTTAAACTCTTTATCATATACAATGATCAATTAAGACACATGTTCAATGTGTTAATTCAGCCGTCATATTCAATGACATATTCTAATTGATTAGTTTCAATTTGCCTAATCATCATGCGGTTCTACAACAATCATGATTATCCTCCACCGATAGCCCAAAATAGTTATTTATAAACAAATAAATAAATTTATCAAGCAGATAATTTATCAACTCTTCCATAGGTGAGTGATTTACCAATCCCACTACACCATTACATCACTACCCTTGCCAATTTCATAGTTATCAAACCAATTGCACATTTCCACTAAATCACTTATTTAATTCCAATTAGGGCAAATCTTCCCCTTTTTCTCAAATTTTGTAATCAAGGCCAAATTTCACCCATAATATACTATTAACCCATTATCAAGGTCTCATAGACACATGTGCCCTCTTTTATTATTTCAAATCAAGCCCTAACTTTACCCAAAACTCCCAAACACCACCATCTATACAAAATAATCAACATTTATGTCAAAACTCATAAGAAGGAGTAAGTATCCCTACCTCAAAGTTAAGAGCCCATAAGAGAAGAAGAGTGAAACCTAAGATGCTCCAAATCCACAAATTTTAGGATCAAAGGGAAGCCAGGGCCAAGCTCTAACTTTCTTACAAAGGGATTAGGGTGAAAACTCCTAGAACATGGAGTATTTGTAGAGAGTGTGTGTTTAGAAGAAGAAAATTTGTCGGATCTAGGGTTTGGATGAAAAAGATGATGAAAAAGTGATGTATAACACCTGCGCTGCCGATATATTGAACCTCGCTCGAGCAAAAGAAATGGTCGCTCAGCGACGGAACACAAGAACCTCGCTCGGCGCGGAAGCATCGCTCGGCGAACAATGTAAAGCAGTGCGCAACACAGAAGCACGCTCGAGCGCAAGAGTTCTCGCTCGAGCGAAGAAACACAAAACATAGAGCTCACTCGCTCAAGCGAAGAATACCAACCTTTAGGTTTTAGAGATCTGAGCCTTGCGCTTCGGCGCAAGAGTTCTCACTCGAGCCAAGAGACACATCAAAGAAAGCTCACTCGGCGCAGAACCTTCGCTCGGCGAAGAAGCACAAACAAGGCTAGCTCGAGCACAAAAACCTCGCTCGGCGAAGATGCCAAGTCTACGGACAACCATTTGTTCCAACTCACAACCAACTGTTCCAATCTTACCCAACATCCCAAAACTCAAATACAAGGAATTAAAGGGTGGAAACAAGAATAAGACAACAACAACAACCACTAGACTAGAGTAAATACAATACATAACGAGGAAAACTGGGATCGCTATAACCTCCCCTCCTTAAAAAATTTCGTCCCCGAAATTAGATATATATACAAGTTTCAAAATTGCGATCTTTTCAATTCTCAACATGATTACAATACAACCTTTATCAACAAGATCCACTACCGATCATTCCATCTCTTCTCAAGAGAACAACTTTACAAATATAGCTCAATATGCATTATCAACATGCATTCTGTTGAATTTTAACTAATTCTAATACACATACTCTACAATTCCATAGCATATGCAATGTTAAAAACATACTTTCATTTCTACAACACATTCAAC
The DNA here is from genome assembly GCA_025200525.1 of Camellia lanceoleosa. Lineage (NCBI taxonomy): Eukaryota > Viridiplantae > Streptophyta > Magnoliopsida > Ericales > Theaceae > Camellia > Camellia lanceoleosa. The sequence goes on along the minus strand of CM045771.1, from coordinate 117,700,620 downwards.
ATATACAATGTTAAATTAAACTCATTTCTTTGAAACATATGCAACAATTTTCAATACTTCCATAATCTAAAACATACACAATGTTCTTAGAGTTTATCACAAAACAAAATTCTCAATATAGGCTCAAACATCCACAAATAGGTGCGGATATTTTTCGGACCTCCAATTCACATTCTCAAGTGGCTTCCTCAACCTCGTGATGTTTCCACAACATCTTAATTAATGGAAAGTCTGCTTCACAAGACTCGATAACAATGATAACGACACATTCAACCACTCTGATTACGAGACATCCACCCGTCTCGACTCTGACAATACCCAAACCCGGTATTGAGTGCTTAATACCCCAACATAGGAAACACGAAATCACTTTCGTACACAAGGATTTCGGTCAACTTTCACGAGCGAGCATAAAATAAAAGCGAATAATCAATAACATTATAGGCGCATTAATGCGGAACAATTTGAGTTCTTGTTAAAGACACACAACATGTAACCAGCAACTCAGGCTAGGTCAAATCTAACTTCTCATAAGATACTCCATCCAGGTTAAGGAAATTGCTTTATTTATTCCATTTGTTTCAAAGCACTCGGTTTTTCCCCAAAAGATGTTCAGACTTATACCGCCACCATTTAAACACCACATTAACAAGCGCCCGGCCGAACTCAGAGATTTTCAAATTATTTTCCAAAAATAAGGATTGCAAATTCACGTTTCAACCCAAAACCATTTTAGTTTATGAAGAGTACCCAATTTTTTGGTCTTCCTCCAAATTTTCATCAATGTCCCTCCAGTGAATCACAACATAGTCATCCCACAAAACCCATCACACTTACGGTGATGGCGCAATAATCAAAACAAAATTTTCATGGCGAGGGCCCTTACAAATTTCAAATTTTTCCCAAGTTAAGTATATATTAACCAACCCAAGTATTAACTTCGTCAACTAGCCAACCCTATTCACTGCATAAGGTTCGAACACCAACATACCACTTATCTTCACTGACTTTGTGACAATACCAACCTTTATCTAATCCCACCCGAAATGGAGTTCCATACACAACCACTTAGGTATAATGAATCACTCCGGATTCTTCAAAGTTAACTCTGATACTTTGATTTTCCACTCACACCTCACCGTAGCTTTGTGTGACGTATATCCTTGTTTCACATTTGAATCCTAACTGAATTCCTTCAATTAAACACAATACACAATCTCAAGTCAACACTCACACGGTCCCTTACATCATGCACACAAGGACCAAATAGGTCAAAACAACTACGTGAGTGTATTACTCACCCTACACCATTTGACTACCTCACTCGGAGTTCTATTGCGAGGCGGGCGACAAATATCCACACCACGATGACCCGGCACTATCTAACATTAACTATTCAATCCAATCACTTACTCGCTATTGCCTTACCAAGGCATTCACTTGGGTTGCCCTATGACCGATCCTTCTACACATCCATCAACAAATGAACCACACACTACCACGTACCAAACTAGTAAAACCTCCTCATTGAAAATGTACTCACACCCTCAATGAATTCAAAATAACAAAATTTACATACTTATTCCCTCACACCAAGTTAACTAGCAAGGCTTACCGCCACAACACCTATCATTATTACGTAATTGTTAGTACGAACACAAACAAACATAGCACCTTCATCCCTCAATGACCTCTGAGGTTCACTCTTTTATTCCACATTCTATTTGTCACTCGTCCGAGAGTACAATCAAGACACTAAGCCTCCGTGCCAAGCGCTAGCCATCGCTACTATTGAACAACCACCTTGAACCAAACCTGGCATAATCACATATCGACAAAGGCTTTCAAAGACTTACCATCCTAACTCTCCAAAAGTGTAAAGTCCTCACCCTCATCATTTGTTATCCCAAACCTTTATCCATAAACACCATACTGCTGTGACTCTACTCACGGGTCACACCCTAACCACGGGTTATATACTAACCAACCCTTAAGCATCTCGACTTAACGGTATTAAGGTACACATCTAACGCATTTAGACATAATACAAGAGTCTTGAAATTAGAAAACATCCATTATACTACTGCCCAAGACATAACACCAGCTGCTCATAACACACCACTCCCCAATGCCAACAACCACAATCTTAATAAGGGACTAACACTCCTTGAGATAAAACAACCAATCATAACGTATGAAGATTCGGCAACATCACCTACCATGAAGGTACAAGTCTATTCCTAACGAAACTATACGTTGTTCCTCCGTAAAAACATCGTGTCAAATGTACAAAACCTAGTGTTAATCGCACACTTCACATCCTCTCGAGGAGTTCTCACGACAGTAGACCAAAATCTCTACCACACATATAAGATCAAATAAGTAACACTCATGAAATTCCGCACACCTGGCAAGTATAACTGTTCTCGCTTCATGGTAATCTGACGGAATCGCATCCTCAATAACTCTTTTAAATTTCTAAATATGGCTCACCAGCCCTCACTTTTCCCAAACCAAATCACACGCATACAAATGCATTATTACAAAAAAATTTCGATTTCACAACAACTTATTACATTAATAAAACTTTAGAGCCACTACATGCTCCAATCCGCCCATTCCATGAAAACAAATAAACAGGCACATATATATAAAATGAGCAACTTTGATGTTCCAACATTCCCAAAACACATTGGTTACACAATAGAACCCAATAATTACAAAGCGATAATTCACGGTTACAAAAGCGACAGCAAAACAAAACCATCCCATCGGTATTACCAGAATTCTGTCCTCATTTGGACGCTAAAGTTGGTCATTCTCAAGCCCAAGATATCCTCTGAGCTTACAAGCCATGGACCAAGAACTCTTGATATGTCCTAGCGGCCACTGGAACAATTGCATATTTCCCCAATTGGGACTTGAGAACTCGACTCTCCGAGGCCCTCAAAATCGGCATGTTTGTTCCTCATAGCAGTATTGCCCACCTTACTCGAATAAAGTTGAACCCGACTAGGTTGCAAAACTCCCAAAGCCCCTAATTTGAGTGCGAAACGTTTGATATGCCTGGTGATTACACACCCAACAAATGCGGTTCCCAAATCGTGGTGGTTCAAAGTTTGGTGATGGGGACCCCAACGACTACTTCTCCAATGAGCATTGATCGATCCAAAATCTGGTTAGCTAGATGATCTCGGTGGTGCAACCTCTTTGGTTGAGCTATCAACCTGCCCTCTTCCTCCATGGGTAATTTTGGAGACTTATGGCCCAGATGACCACATTTGAAACAAGTGACATCCTCTGCTTACCCTTTCCGAACCTAGACTCGGCCTTTGGAAAGGTAGAGCTAAATGCCCAGACTCTCTGAAACTATTATGGGTTAAAACCCTCTGCCTCTTAAAAGGCCTACCAACACCTTGAGTTCTGAGGAGTTCTTTGAAATAGCCTCTGTAGGCGTCCCGAGCGTCCGGGAGAATCTGTTTTGTTCATTGGGGCTTACTACGGTTAGGACTCAAATGTCACGGTTACGAATCTAATCTCATAGCTGCATTGCAAGACTAATAAATCACCAAAGAGTCCAAACCAGGCAAATCATTTTGGAAAATTGATTTTTAGAAAGAAGTGCAAACATGGTGCTTTGCGGAATCTGATCGCCACCTAAATATTTTATTTTTGGGGAAATTTAGGAAACCACGACTCGTGCCTAAGGCCACGTGTAAAGTCATCACCAAAGTTGCCTCGGCTCGGGAACTTAGATGCGATTGGGAAAGGTCGACTATGAGCACCCGCTCGCCCAATCAAAGATCAGCCACTACTAAACATGATATCAAGTTTTGAAAATATTATGTGCTCTTATTCCGGTTAATTAGCTAAAATTACTATGTGATGCGCACAACACACAAGTATAGACTAGATCGCCTAATTTGGAACAAAGCATTGCATATCTAGTTTGTTTGGAAATGTTTTGAAGTTTGCTACTTTCTTAAGTAGGCTAAAACCTGATTTCAATGAATTGTTCCAATTCAAATGATCCAACCTTTACCCACAGGCATTCAGGCAGTAAATCAACTAAGCAGTTAGCCTCATGGCAAGCATACTTTCATGTTAACACCCACATACATGCAAGGTGCTAAAGCATAAACACTCACAGTGTACTCTGAGCCAAAACAAGGAACCTGTTAGTAATCAATGTATGATCCAAGTCCATGTTAAGATGGCTAATGCATCGCAAGCAAAATGCAACTAGAATAGGCTCGGCTAATCTAAAGTGGCATATGAGATCGACAATTAAACACATGTATTCAAATTGGAATTTAAATACAATGCAGTTAGTATGATCAAGGCAGCAGTGCATGCAATCTGAATGAATGAATGCAAACATGCATAGCATAAGGATGCTAAATTGAAAATGACCTAGAACTAACCATCATAGCGGTAAAGTAAAGGGAGAAAGAAATGGGGTTAGAAGACATGCACACCGCGCATACGCTTATTACAAATTTGCCCTCTCGACGGAGGGTCCAAAAGAATAATACAAATTAACTAACTAACAAGCTAATTAATTAATTACAAAACCATTTAACTAATTAGCAAATTAATTAAGCTACTAAAGCAGTAAAACAGCCTCGGGAAGAGGGATGAATGTATGCATGCTCGGCTCCGCTCGGGAATCCATCGCCATGTCACATGCTGCCTCTATTTGCCTTTACTCTGCACCCTTGAAATTGCACAAGCCCCTAGGATGCGTCTAGACTACCTTGAACCTTGTGGAAGGTCAGACTAAGAGGAAAGGTCACCGCCAGGAAGCAGTCATCGACCATGAGTGAGGCTCTCGGCCACCAATACATGGCTGGCTGGCACTGAATGTGGTCAGTCGACCATCTCTTCCTGCAGAACCCTATTTTGCTGCAGCAGAGGACAGACAAGGCATGGCAATACATTTTCATAGCAATGTTTGCACCACCACCCTCCTTATCATGTTTGAGAATCAAAGGAGTGTAGTCTTGACTCTCGGGCCACCAATCACACATTTCGATGCATGATGGCCCAAGGTGCCAAGTGTGCATCTTGATATCAAATGAAATGCACACAAACAAATGAAGGACCTCCAACCTCTATCATTGTTTATCAGAGGCAAGGGATGCAAACATACACAATGCTATGCAACGAAACATGTGGCGAACTAATGCAACATGAGCATGTGAACAAACTGCAAACATGTAACAACCACGTCAAACACATGGCAAAATGCAAGCTAACAAGGATGCAAAATGCAACAAGCATGCAATAACATGCAATAGGCAGTATGCAACAACACACAGGCGAGCATGCAACAACATGTAAAGGATGGTCTTAAACCAAAATGGGCAACTCTCAAATAAGCCCAAATCGGTGGCGAAATGCTATGGAATGAAAGACAAAACCACATACGAACATGCATGTATAATGGTCCAACACTTAAGCATAAAGGGAAACTTTTGAGGACACTTAAAGGGGAACATGGACATATAGCAAACATTTTAATGTTACGTAAACATGCAAGGATGATGCCAAATGAACCTAATAATGCAAGCAAGTCATACACAAAAGCTTGAAACTAGCCGAGGGCTCAAACCATGGTCATGTGGCGCATGAAGCAAATGACCAAGGTGAACCAAAATAGTTCTAAATCATGCCAAAGTAAGCCTAAAACATGCAATGACCAATGCCAAAACAAGCTAAGTCAAAGGGTAAAGTCATTGAGGCATGCAAGGCCACCAAAGAGGTGTTACACTCGCCTAAGACAATAGAACATGGCATAGATTAAGCAACCAAAATCAGAGATATGACATGCTAAAATGAGCCCAAAAACCCACTTAGATGGCATCCCAAATGCCTAGACACGATGGCATACACAATCTCATGTTTATGAGGCATAAAACACAAACCCTTTAAAGCATTAAAGGGCGATAAGTGCTGAAGTGTTCAAGCATGCTATGTGGACTGAAATAATATTGTAAGTGATGCCAAACCACTTTGAAATTATCCAAATAGAGCATGCTAAGGGATTCAATACTCAAAGCCTACAAGCTAGAATACATAGTAGCTACACAAATCAATGCAAGCATGACCAAGAAGACCAAAATCAGGCTTAAGCATGTCACAATGTGGCTAAAAGCTTCATGGAGTTGAGCCAAAATCATGCTAAAAAGGACATGTTACAACATGAGGCATGTTAAAGGCAAATCATGGGATTACAAGACAAGTATACAAAGCATGCATGGCATGTCTAAACCAAGTCAAAAGCGATTGCTATATCATGGCAAAACAAAGCCTAATATATGTTGAAATGAAGCTAAAACAAGCTAAGCATACAAGCTACAACACAAGCCATTTGTGCAAGCATCAAAGACAACATGGAGGGATGACCCTCTCTATTTAGGACACCAAAACCACCTCTCTACCACTAAAATCCTCTGGATTTTAGTGGTAAAAGATCATCAAAACTAAGAAAGAATGGCCAAAAGATATGGCCTAAAACAAGGCCTAACAAGGCCTTGGAGAGAACAACCCCAAACCTCAAAAGTAACCTTAAACAAAGTTCTAAAACACACAAAATTAGAAATTTTGTCAATTATAGTCGAAGCTTAAAACAATAAGCAAGAAGGGCTAAAAGCCTAAGCCAAAATGGGGTATATAAAGTAATGATGCTCACCCTTGTAGACCCTCTTCAAGAACAATGCTCCAGCAGGTTTTTTGAGTTCAAAGCAACCCAAGAACACAAAAATCAACCTCCAAGGACCTCAGCTACCAAGGATGGTGTATTACTAGATGTTCTAATGCAAAAGTGTCAACAAAATAACCTTATACCCACACAAATATGTAAAAGGGAGATATAGAGATAGATAGATACAACTCTCTCTAACCTAATTTGAGAACCTCTGGAACCCTTGAGGAGGAGGAGCTCCCTCTTTATAAATTCCAAAATTCCTATGCTTACAAAGCAAGCTAATCCAAGAGGCAAATCCCTCCATACATGTGTATGGAGGTGGTCTATTGTGGATGCCACCTATTACAGCTGGCATAACATATCTTCAAGCAGATGGAAAGGGGTTGACCAGAAATGGCGATTGACCAACAAGGTGGCCGAGCCAACCCACGAGAAGGTGCCAAGCCATAACCTTTGGCGATGGAAAAGCAGGGCAGTGGCCTCAAGCCATGGCCGATGAGGTGTGGGGATAGCCAACAAGCCATTCCCTGCCCTCATAAGCAAAAAAAACCACAAGTGTTTGGTTCATAACCAAGCACAAAACAAACAAGTTGAGAGGTCTTGAGGCAAGGCGCGCGGCCGAAACCTCTGAGGCTTCGAGCGAACACGAACATGGATAATCATCAAGTGTTCAAAGCGATGCAAGTCTTGAGACGGTCAAAAATGGGGTGTTCTGACCTCCTCCTATTTGTCCCTGGCTAGCACCGTTGTCTCTACATGAGTTGCCTGTAACAAGCACACTATAACTCCTATGTCAGGACCAAACCCTTTCTCTGAGTGTCGTCACCTGCCCTACTCTCAAACTCGAACAACGCGGTTCCTCAATCTCTACTAACTGCGGGGCAAATCTCGGTGTTAGCAAACCATGCTTTAAACTATACCAAAGGTGTAGTACCTTGGCATAACTCCTACATGTTTACGCAACTCTTCTCATGTGGAAGGAAATCACCACTTATCGTCTAAAATTATCCTAGTGAAGGTAACAAAAGATATTAGCACACTTACAAATGCGTCGAGGCTATCTCCTTTCGCGTCCTAATACAAAAGGACAAGCTGTAATTCATTCACATAAACCACGTAATCACACATAAACACATCTGAATTTCATTTCCAGGATAATGACCATCAAAATTAAGCGTCATCGCTAGAGTTCCGATTAAGAAGCGGTGATCAAAGTGCCGCGCTCCATGAGACTCTCGAAACCCATAGACCGATCAACATCCTGAAAACTAAATCCCATACCCGGATAGTCACGCCAAACATGTTATCATGCAACCCCGTAACATTTCACTTAAGTCTCTAACAAGCAAGGAACAAACCCATTGTGGATACTAATCACTTCCCACGTACCCAAAATATTCTAACACAGATGCGTGTTGATACCAAATTGTAGCATACATGTAAAATAATACACAATCCCATTATCTAATAGTTAGATATTCATGAAAGAATATACATTCGGCCATACATACGCCGAGTTAATATTACAAAAGGGTATTCTATATAAGTTCGAAACTATTTACAACATCATAAAATGTCCCTCTGACTTACATCCTTCGGCCAAGGGTATAAGCTGGGAGTTACAAAAGTAGAAGTGCTAACTCTTTTACAAGTAAAGCCCTTGGCTTTGCATTTACATGTAATCAACAAAACAAATAATAACCATGCCGAAGTCTTCACTCCCTAAACCTCCCAGCTAAGATCTTGGAAATGACGTATCACTTTGTACGAAAATGGTGTCCCCAAGTAGGTGAGCCAAAACCCAAGAGATATACTAAACCAAGTATGAATTGCTTCAAAACATTGACATCAAAACCAAATGTTTGTACTTGTAAACAACTACGTCATTTCCATAACAAATCAATATTCATACGTATTTCAATCCATTTCCACTTATTTATCCAAAAAACAGCAACTCATTGGCGTGGCTCATTGATAATTAAACATTTCAAAAGTGAGAC